>JAQPZY010001622.1:892500-1492500 GCA_029931535.1 Margaritifera margaritifera
CAAATACACAACATCCTGAATGCCAGTCATATTTAACCAAACTTAGAGTGTCAGTCCAGCTTTATTAGTGCAATCATTTTGCTGAGTGTGCTGTGTGATGGAAAAATTTCTACATTTTTTTTTCGACTTGTAAAGTAAGTGCACTTGCTATCAAAGCACATATACACCACCAAATTATCCGTTTGGGGTTTGTGATAGAGATAGGTGAGTTATTTTTAACATGCAACGCCAACAGTACTGAAATACACACCGCGAGATATTTAGTTCTTTCTTGTAATTAAATTGTTTTGTATCAGTTACCAGTAGCTTTAGGTGAATAAAGATTCCTATATAAATATCTAAGTAATGGCAAGAGAATATAAAATGTAAATAAAGTTATATGTCACTTGGCGTCGGTTGGGGTATGTAGAGCTTTTCTTGTTCGACCGTGCGCCCGTCATACCTTGGTTACATTTTGGGTTAAGGTCAGTTTTCAAGCACTGTAGTGGGGAATCGCGTTCAATTATTTGTATTTAGAATGATCTATTGCAAGAATGGCTTAATTTATTGGCACAGCACATTGTATGTATACAGGATCTTACTCGATGTTCATTTGATATGAAATTTATGAAACAAGTTAAACAATATTATATTACATGCCACAAGCTGCTTGTAGCATGTGGCATTTTGTACTATTCAACGAGTTTCAAAATTTCGTGTCAAATGAACATGAGTTTAATATTCTATTTATAGCATAAGGTTAAGGACTTTGTATTACTCCATGTCGATAATACAGCATTCGGAACTGTTTCGATCTTTTCCTTCACTCGCTAGAAAAAACACATCTTATGTAAATAGTGGCCATTTTGAATAGCCCTTATGTCCGTTTTTGTTATCATGACTTAATAACCGAAATGGTCACAATGATTCGATGAAGTGTCATCACTAATAGCAACTAAAGCAGTAGTTTGAGGCCACAAAAACTGAATGATTTCTCAAATTTTTAAAAAAAAATATTGCAGGAATTACATTAGAAATTAAAGGTGCTGGAACAGTGCAGGTGTTCCAGTGATGGTAGAAACGTCGTGAAACGTTAATGTCAACGTCTGTTCTGTATGAAAATATATTCTTCGTACCTATCCGGGTGTTCGTCCACCAAACACTTACCGATTTGGGAAGCATCACAACGATTAATTCGAGAGTCTTTGTGAGAGTGGAAGTTATTCGACTCGCATCAGAAAGAGACTAGAATATTCCGAATGTATAATACATAATACACGTAAGCGTTATGTGATAAAACATTTTTTTTTTGTCGTTGTTAATATTAATCCCATATGATTCAGTATAATATAAACTTTAAGTATGTTACTAAAACATTCATCAAAAAAGGGGGTTGGATAATGTCCAAGTTAAGTCTCTATTCCCTAACAAGTTTTCATTGTTTCCGTGCTTAATGCCTGGTACCTTGCGTTTGTCGGCGTTCTGTAAGAATTTGCATATGCTTCAGTTTTGCTGAAGTATGGCAATGGGTCAGTTAGTATCAATATTATTAAGAATATGACTGCTGCAGTGATTGTAACTAATACGCTCTGCTTACTTTTTGAAAAAGAGCCAAGTGCAGTTTTGTAATTGCAACTAAATTCGCCAAAGATTTTTCAATCCAAGAAGCCCGGAGAGGCTTTTAGACATGCTCTTTTGCAGCAATTCATTATCTTTCAGATACAACTTGCAAATGTTTATCAAGTGATTTTTTTCTTTCGTAACTTTGGCAATTCTTGTCGAAAGAAACGGGTATGAAAAACGCAGAATCAATTGTAATGAACTTCATAATTGCAAAACCTTGAAAAACACGCAAATGTCATCAAATTCGCAGATCGAACATATCTTTATGATCACTCGGCCATGGACGTTTACACCACTCAAAGTCTGAATTTTGTACACTTACTGTGGTCGCAGATGCCAAACACATTACATGCATGTTGTACTCTTCTTTTGGCAACAGTTGTCGCACATATTACGTGCATGTTGCACTCTTATTGAAGCCGCATGTGCCGCACACATTTTGTACTCTTATTGGCCACAAGTGCCTCCCACCCCCATCCCCAACCTTCACCCCTTAAGATGCAGATAAAGGAAAGTCTAGTATGAAGAGTCGGAAGAAAGGTCATCACACCTGAGGTCAGACATAGACAGCACGTGTGATAACAAAGCTATTACACAGAGAGATCTTAATCGTGTAAGTCGTGTGTATATAAATACTCTTACACGCAAGGGGTTTCACTACCGAGCGAATCAACCAACGCCTGCGTGAACCTGGCTTGAGGTCCATTGTTTCCCCTATTTCCAAGGACCTCAAGACAACAGTGGTTGTCAAATGAAGGGTTCTTAAACGTGCAAATACAACAAATAATTTTCCTCTAATCACCTACTGACAACACATCATGAAACTCTAATTTCACACTTGCATGTTTTTTCTTGCTTCAACCATTTGTATTACTCATCACTAAGTCTTTCCAAGCCGAGCATTGGTACTTTACACCATGCACAACGAAACACGACCCAAAGACCTAATACAAAGAATTATTCCTATCTTAAATTACTAAACAATTATACATTAGAATATCCCGAGAATTCCTTACGTTAAGAGATTAGGAAAGGTCCATTTTACGAAACTAATCCATGCTACAATAAAGTCTCGTGAATACTGTACACTATGACGTCCGCTCCTATAAACTGGCTAATTACTCGGTTTGAGAAACATCGTCCCAACACTGACTCCCCATAATCAACAAATAATCACTAAAATCTAACAAAGCTATAAACGGAGAGGTCAGTACAAATAACACATACCCTAGGTTTATTACAATACAACTCTCCCTCATCATAACGCTGTCTTTGGGAGACATACCGCCTTATAATGAAGTACATTGTACATATAATTTCACTGTTACGTAATCAAACTGTATTCATGACCATACGCCTTTTAACAGGAAACGTGTAATATTAAAGGTCTTTACAGTATATATATATATATATATATATATATATATATATATATATATATATATATATATATATATATATATATATATATATATGTGTGTGTGTGTGTGTGTGTGTGTGTGTGTGTAGCTAGCTATTTGTGCGTACAGCTACTCGTTGCTCGGCTTTTTCAATACGTGCTTGCAAATAAATATAACTAGCTACTCGTTGCTCGGCTTTTTCAATACGTGCTTGCAAATAAATATAACTATCTCGCCTGTCTAATTATATTGATGTCATTCTTTTTAAATTTAATTCAAATAATTATAATTTCATGTATATACGTTACATTTTAAAAAAGAAAACCAGTGGGTTTGTGGATACACATGCTTGTTAAGTTCAGCTTGACTATTGCGCGAACTCTTGTGCTGATAGAGTCGTTACCTTCACCCTAGCGTCGCGTTTTGGTCAGGAAATCTGAATCAGAACAGGCCATTAACGCTCTTCGAACGTCATTGCTCCAATATCCCGAAGACAAGTACATGTCCGTGGTACAAATCTAGATACAAGGTGTGCATGAACATTTTACCATGTAAGTCACTAAACCATCTATAACAGACTCAGATCTGCCGCGACGCATAATCTGCCGGCAGATGTAGTTCTGTATTGTTCGTCTCAATATGAGATCAAGCAAACAGTGTGGACACTGATAAACCGGCGCATTGTTTTCCTGGCAGATTTGTGTCCATGCTGTTTGCAGTTGGGTGTAAATACGGTACAATGTCTCCGATCTGGCACACGTCCTGGGGCGTTAACTGGGCTGTATCACAAGTTAATTAACTTAAGGTGGACTTCCCATATAATACAGCCGGAAATTCTTGGTAATTAAATACGTTGTTGCAAAGGTGTATTACCTGGTAATTAAATACGTTGTAGCAAAGGTTTATTACCTGGTAAATAAATACGTTGTAGCAAAGGTTTATTACCTGGTAATTAAATACGTTGTAGCAAAGGTTTATTACCTGGTAATTAAATACGTTGTAGAAAGGTTTATTACCTGGTAATTAAATACGTTGTAGCAAAGGTTTATTACCTGGTAATTAAATACGTTGTAGCAAAGGTTTATTACTTGGTAATTAAATACGTTGTAGCAAAGGTTTATTACCTGGTAATTAAATACGTTGTAGCAAAGGTTTATTACCTGGTAATTAAATACGTTGTAGCAAAGGTTTATTACCTGGTAATTAAAAACGCTGCAGCAAAGGTTTATTACTTGGTAAACAAATAAAAGTATTTTAAAAAAGAGCGTTTGGGGTCTGCAATTAACTTTTGTCACTATGAGCATCGGTTTAAATATGACCCTCTAAAGTCTAATCGGAATTTAAAAGAATATTAATTTGGCTTTTGCCTTGAATCAGCTGCTTTAAAACATGTCCTCGTCCAGGATTTTTCAATAGGTGTAAGGGCGCTAAATTTCGCTCACTTTCAAGCAACGGCTGTCGCGTTACAACATGCAGAGAAATATAAACATCATACACAGGGCCGGCTCGAGGGTATTTGGCACCCTTGGCGAACCTTCAGCCTTGCGCCCCTCCCCCCCCCACACAATTAACTTTCGAAAACGAATATTGTCCATTATTCTTTCCTTCTGTTTTTCTCTTTCTATTTTTAGACGCTTATTATCTTCTATTTTACGATATTTCTCTTTCTTTTTTATTCATTCAGTTTCTTGCCGCCCCCCCCCCCCCAAATTTTGTCGCCTTAGGCAACCACCTAGTTTGCCTAGCGGTTAAACCAGCCCTGATCATACCCGGGATAATTTACATACACATCTACGGAGCACTCTGACAGTCTCCAGATATAACTTTCCTGTACCTAGTTTTCGTAACACTTCAGCCGGCATATTTTTAAAAAAAATACATAAACTCGTTACAAGGTAAATCAATGCGTATATTTCTACAGTTGCAAATAATATTTTGTTTAGAAATGCCCACCAAATATATACTATCGAGCAGTGATAATTTCTGATATCATTGTTTTGTCAATTTTGCTGTCAATGGAACTATGACTTGCTCACTGAGAGAAGAGGAAAGGAGAAATGAAAACCGTTAGTGTCACTGGTAAACGGAGTGAGATGTGTGAATGAGAAGCCTGTCAAACAGTGAGTCTATTACGACAAGCACTGGTCGAATTTAAAGACATAAGAGCTTTGTATGAATCATCTTTGGAGAAAGCCTGCATAGCAAAGATCAAAACCATTGGCAACAATGACAACGACAACAATAATAATAACAACAATAGCAACAACAACAACAATAAGATGTAACCTTAGTACGTCGGCGGTTGAACTCTAACGAGGGAAAGGAGCAAGGCAGTTAAAGTTATTGATGGAAAATCAATGAATTTTTGCAACTTATCTACCATTTCAAAGGCACTTATCACCGTCACCCATGTATTCCAGAAAGATTGTGCTAATCATCGATTTGCAAAACAAAATATGGTGTGTTTGTGTGTGTACTAATACAGTTTTATGAAAGAAAATCCTATAAATCAAGCCTTTTGATCATGACTTACTTTTGTATATTCTGTGTATATTCTGGCGAAGAGGATGGATGGTGAAGTGAAGCACGTGATTTTGTAAAGTCCATCTTACAATGTCTCGTCAGCGTCTTTTTTTATGTTCTTGAAGGAAGTGACAGCTTCACTGCTTCTTCCTCCATCTCCTTCTCTTTCTCATAATTATTCTCATCCCTCTCCTCTTCCGCTACTTTCCTTTTCTGATGTGAACACTCCGATGCCCAATGTCCTTGCATGCGACACGCAAAACACTCGTTTTTGCTTGTGCCTAGGGATCAAGTTTTGCTGTTCTTGGTATTAGTGATCACTATTTTTGCTTTGTGTACACTGAGATGACCAATGCCCTTTCTCTGACATTTGTAAGTATTATAATGTCGCGATATGGCGACAACAATGGCTCTATGGCGACAATGGGAATGAACATGACAGCAACCATTTTGAACATGTGGCTCTATGGTGACAAAGATAGCTATATGGCGACAAGGGGAATTTAGCATTAGTTCATAGGTGTAACATACATCTACTGACCAACACAAAGATAGACTGACCAGCACCATCACCTACTAACTATCATCCATACCTTCTGACCAACATATACACTAACTGATCAGCACCGATATCTACTGACAAACATTTAAACCTACTGACCAGCACTCACATCTACTGACCAACATCCACACTTACTCATTAACACGCCGTCGTACTGGCGAGAACCCACATCGACTGACCAACACCCACACCTACTGACCGGCACCTACACCTACTGACAGAGGTGTAATAGGTAGGATGTAAAATAAGGGTGTGAAATATAAACCAATTCCCTTATAAACAAAAATAACAAATTCCCCTGTCGCCCCTATATGTGGAGAGTAATGAGAGAAAAGGATAGGAATATTCATACTTCACAAAAACATACTAATATACTATCACCCATGAATAGAGTAGGAGTGCTCACACATACAAAAACATGCTATCATACTTAAATACTATCACACAAGACAGAAGAGTAGAGGGGTTTTAAGTTCTGTGTTGAAGAGAAAACCATGGACAAAAGACATACAAGCAAACACATAAAAACACACTATATGTTGGAAATGACGGAGTAGTATCTCTGTTTCTGAGAGATCTGGTTGGCCCTGAACACGGCTGTTGGTTATAGCTCTGAGATGGGCTGTTTGTTTGGCCACACTTGCTTTTAGTGGCCACAACTCCCTAACCGGGCTCTGCATTCTGCCCAATATTGTTGTTGCTCCAGTTCCTCCGTTTCTCTGCTGGACCCGTATCCAGGTTGGGTTGAGACGTTACCCTATTTAGTCTTTTCCTCTCCCTTGTTTCCTCATTCCAAGCCCTCTTGATTGTAATGGTCTCCACCTCCATCACCTGTATAATAAACTTCTTCTTAGCTGTTTTCACTATGTCCATTTAGTCCACCCGGCCCAGGAAGTTCTCCACCCTCTGTAATAAGCACATGGCTTCACTACATTTGTCTACTTTGCAGTGTTCTTTGGTTCTTAAGGAATCGACGAGGAATGCCACAAGTGAAACGCGACTCTATATATAGTCTTGGGAGTGATTAAAACTGAATTGGAGGTTCCACCAATCAAAACGCATGTCACGTATTTTAGCCATGGCGTGTTTTGTATCATCCAATCTGAATGTAGGAGCAGGTATGACGTCATTTTCTGATCAGAACACTGGAGGACATGTGACGTGACGTTCAGATTCAAAGAGTACTCTGACACAAACATATCATCACTGATACTGTTATACTATTGCACAAGACAGAAGAGGGTTCGAAGGGTTTTAAGTTGAATATGGTGGAAGAAAAAACAGACGAAAAGACAAAGACATACCAACATAAAAACAAAGATTTTGACAATGATGGAATAGTATCTCCAGTTCTTAGAGATCTTGACGGCCCTGAAAAGAGCTTTTCTTTGTTGTTTTTGTTTTAGCCACACTCTTCTTTATTGGCCACATCTCCCGGTCAGGGCTTCACAGACATGACATCTACTCCATCTGCCTTCACGCCAAGGATCAACAGAAACGGACAGACCAAAGTGAGGCTGGTTAGCCTCACTTTCCCAATCCTTCACTTGTGAGATGAGTTTTTTTGTTTTTGTTTTTTGTTTTGGTGTTGTTGATGCTGTTGCTGCTGGTGTTGTTGCCATTGAAGAAACGGTAATATTGTTCCTTCTGTCTTTTCGCTTCCTTCCACTCCTCTCTTTTTTTCCTTTCTTTTTCTTCGTTTATCACATCTTTGATCAGCTCTTTTGCCATTTTTGTTAATAAATCTGGCTTCTTTTTACCAATCTTTTATTGGGAACAAGATCCATTTCTTGAAACCAGTCGAAGAGGTGATTCACCTTGTCTAGAAAGTGGCTTGAATGAGTCTTCCGTTGATACCGGAATACATTTTTTCCTAGGTCAAGTCGACTATGAATGGCAAGACTGGTGAAATCATCGCTTTATACGCTAGTTGCGACGCCGTTAAGGAAAACAGCCCTAAGATTCAGTACGCGGGGGTGAAAGAAAACATTCTCTTAGAAAAATGTAAAGAAAAATATCCAGGGAGAGAAAATAAAAGAGCATGTCAAAGAATCTTTTGTAAAAAAAAATCACAAGATGAACATTTAAAAAAATAAAAATAAAAAAACCCCGCTAACTCAGTCATGAACAAAGAAATGAAGAGTGAGGATTAGAGCAGTCCTTCCCCTTCATGTTCAACTGACAAATACAAAAACATGAAACATGAACATATTTACAAGGTTGTCAACGTTGTGGAGTAAGACTTGACTTCCAGTGATCTAGAACATTGTCATGTTGCCATCAATGGACACTACGTTTCTAAGCTAAAGAAAACAGATAGCCATAATTATTACTAAACCACAGTTCGATTCAAGAGAAATCACGTCCAAAACAGGTCAGTAAATGTTCTACTGATAATCCAAGACTGCTTTGATGAAGAAAATACACACAATATTGTCTACACACCATTGAATCCGATCTTTGTAATCTCACATTATTGAACTGAGTGGATGCAGGATTTCTTCTCATAAAGTCTGTGATATCGTCTTCGAGAGGAGTTAATCCACAAGAATCAAAATATTCCACGCCGTGGTCATTGCGAAACTAAACGGCTACCCAATAGGTTCCTGGGCGATGACTGTCGACCATGCTGATGACGTAAGCTCGAACGTCTTTAGGTTTTCGATGAGGAAGTTCATCTTTAGCACATACCACTGGATTCCAGAGAACTGTGTACGAACTGTGGGTCAAGAGGAAACGAAGTTCCCAAGCATTCATTTTATTTTTTCACAGGTAATAATAGGTAATGACTTCACACTTGACTTTTTCTTTCAAAAGGTCTGTGAAGTAAGTCGAAGAACGGGAGCGATCTGTACTCTGTTACAAGAGAGCTTCGATGCATTTCGTTTCCAAGCAAGTCAACAAAGAGGACGAATGGTCTATCAAGTTTTTATACCACTCTTTAGGATTTTCTCTTCTAGGATCTGTCCATGCTTCTTCCAGATGAGTTTCCTACTTTTCTTCTTGACTCATCATTAAACATTGGTCGTGTTGATTTTGACTGGAATGATTGATTGATTTGACAACCAAACAATGCTCTCTGGTCAGGAGCATGATTCTTGTAGCTAAGTGGCGAGCAAAACAAGACACTAAGTGTTGTTATTGTTCCGGCCCTCGTGACATCATTACTGTTTATTTCTCTTATTCGTCACTTGGAAGTGGGATTGGTAACTGCTATACTTTCTGTTCTGGATGGAAAACATCATCCTTGGCTATTTCCATGGATTCGCGTTCCATGTTTTTTTAATAGTATAGGATCACTTCTCTCAGACTGTTTATTTCAATGGTATCATCAAATTCTGCATACAAGCTCACGTTCACTGTGTGATCGAGGACAACTGTAAACTGAGGTTCCACACGGAGTTGGTCTGATGTCATAGGGTGGAAATGTCCCTCGTCGCTGCCTTAGTCTGGAGTGAAATCAAATCCCCACAAATCATATAAGTAGTAGTATGTGGCGCTATGGGTACAAATGGGCCGTTATGGGTACACGTGGAATTTAACATTAGGCAGCCATTTTGAAATTAGTCGATATGGGGACAATGGAAATTTACCACGGGTAAATATTGCACTCTGGGACAATGGGAATTTAACATGGGAATGGCACTATGAGATCTAACGGGAATTTAACATGGGGATCGCACTGTGGGGTCTAATGGAAATTTAACATGGGAATGGCACTCTGGGATCTAACGGAAATTTAACATGGGAATGGCACTATGTGGTCTAACGGGAATTTGACATGGCAGTGGCACTATGGGTAGGGTGATATGGGGTGATATGGGGTCTAACGGGAAATGTAATATTAAAAACGTCCATAGGTTTAACATACACTTTGACTGACTAACACCCAGTCATAAACTATCCAATATCCCTACTAGTTACTATCCATCACCCAGTTATCTACTATTCATACAATGCCGTTGTAGTGATCAGTACCCAGTGATCTACTGTCCAATACCCAATCATGCATTATGAATCACACCCACACTTACCCCACATGTACTATGCAGCACACCCTCTTCGAATGACCAACACCCACATATCTACTTACCACACAGGGTAGGACGTAAAAGAAGGGGTATAACATAGAATTTAAATCCCTTATAAACAAAACTAACTTTCCTACCCCCCTATAACTTCCCGATTATCCCCTTATAAGCAAAATAAAACCCCTATCCCCCTATAACTTCCCTATCACCCCTTATAGACAAAACGAACACCCCTCTACCACCCTTATAATCTCTATAACTATACCAGTGAAGTGCAAGGAGAGAAAAAAAAGGGTAGGGATTATGCACACACTTACACAAACATGCTTATACAACTCATGGGTGGAGTAAAAGAAGAGAAAAGAGTAAGAGTGCTTACGCGTGTACACAAACATAACATTCTATAGACATTAAATAGAATGGATAGAAGAACAAACAAACTTTAGGAAAGGCATTGGCTTACTTTTACAATTAAAACACAAACATACTTATACACTATCATACATGGAGCGAAAGAAGAGAAAAGTGTAAGATTGTTTACACACATTCACAAACATAGCCTTCTATAGACATTCAATAGGATGGAGAGAAGGCCAAACACGCACTTAAGGACAGGCAATGACTTTTACAATTCAAACACAAACATGCTTTTTATTTGTTTTTACCAACCAAATGACCGAAAGTTTAGTCACCAAAAATATTCAGTGTCATGGTAGGTATATTTAGTTCTTCACTTTGTTACAAATTTACGATTTTTGCCACCCTAAATGTTAGTGCACTGGACAGACTTTACCCAAGGTCAGTTCACTTGTTCCAAATATTTTTTGTTTATCGTGCGATTAATGAAATATGACCTAGGAGCTATTGAGACCAGTTACCTTTGTCACATTGCTAAACTAAGTCAGAATTTGGCGTGAATTTTCTGTTCGAATTTGAAAACGGCCAAACTTAAGGACATCAAAGTTGTGCATCGTAAACTTCGGATAGAATATTCTGTGCCAAACCAAAGATTGAGAGAGAGAGAAAGTAAAGTTTTATGTTAGAGTTTGAAAATGGCAGAACTGAAGTACATCGAAGATGTTATCGTACATTGAGTGTTTGTACATGTTAAGAAAAAAATATTTCTGCCTTTACATTAAACGTTGGATGTAATTTTTTGTGCTAAACCGAAAGATTGACAGAGAGAGAGAGAGAGACAGAGAGAGAGAGAGTACAATTTCTCTGCTCGAGTTTTAAAACGGCAGAACGGAAGTTCATCGAAGATGTTTATCGTACATGGAGAGTACACGAACGGCATCCCTTTCGAAAGTGGAACGAGGACGTGCAGCATTGCTCTTCTTGCAAGATACAGCACACTCTCTTCGCAAGGCGCAGCATCACACTCGTCTTGATTTAACCTTGAGTCAGTGGGTCCATCACATTGTTAATGTATGGAATTAATCTTTCTCGGTGAACGTCTGTGCTCACAATGATCCTTCTTTGTTTTTTCGGAACTATTATATGCTGAAGGACGCTCCCCGTGCGGTACTGTGTTGTGATCGGTAAGTCGCACTCGTTTCTCGTAAACGATCTGACACACTTTTTCCAAGGGTCAACTGACGATTTGATGATCAGAAAAACGTACAAATCTTGTGAGGGTCAAAAGTTTTGACACAAAAGTCTTGATATTGGCTTGACTTTAAGGCTTCTTTTAACACGTCAAAGTTCACTACTTGACTCGAACGACAGTTCAATGTCATTCCTTTAGCTTTACATTTGGTATGAAGTTGTCCTTTCTTGCCTCGGTACTGGTAGCAGTAATTTATAGATCCATCACTGGCAAAACTCATTCCACGCTCTCAAACGCTCTTCTTAGATGCGAGAGTGATAGCCTCCGGGCGATCGATGTATATGGAGCTATCGGTGTCAAGTAAAGGAAGCGGTCTCCTAAAAGTTCCAACACGGAGAAGAATTTTAAACGGGTATTGGCTGTCACGTAAGCAGCAATGATGACATTGACAAACTGGGCGGGGGATGGGGGTGGGGAGAAAGAACAACCTCCATGATTTTTTCGTAATTCACCAAGATCAAATCATCTTCATGTATAATTTCCACGTGTTTGGTGAGTTTTCTTTTATCGCCGATGAGCTGAAAGTATTGACTTGGATCGATCAAGTATTCGGTCTTAGGCAACATCGGACGCTGAGCCAGTTTTCCCCACAAATAATTCAGCATGACTTTAGCAAATGCTCGTCTTCCTTCGTTCTGTTCTACGTGTTCCAAGTCGATGCCTTCCAGGGATCGGTACCATTATTTGAATTAATCTTTTTCTTCAGGAGTGTCACACCAGAAAGGATAGTCTCTGGCTTCTTGTTTCAATTTAAGAAACTCGTTGATGTAGCCTGAAAAATCCATGGACTCCAGTTGTCGTCCTGTTGGTATTGTTCTGCAGAAAAAAAGTGCCCAATTTCACACACTTTTAATAATCGGAATCCATGATAGAGAGCACGAAACAATTCGACACTCATCCACGTTCTTGTCACGGCGCGTTCTTGGTCATCGTGACGACAAGGTTGCTGTTGATTACATGTTTCAGCACACTTACGACATAAATTAAGCATCAGTTTTCAGTGGCAACTATGAGGCAACACGGGATGGTACAAGATTGTTGGTGGAAAAGTGGAAGAACTTTATATTTGATTAAACCTGTGTGTTCGACGTCTATGTTTTCGGTCAAAGTTTTATGGTGTCCGGTTTTAATTGAGCATATTTACACACCCAAGGGTACAGCGAAAACACATCGATATATTTGATTTGCTCTCTTTGAGGGTCGTTGGTTTCATACCACAAGCGTGTGGCATTGATCCGTCTTCCAAACAAACTGTCGTGTGGATTCAAAGGTTCCATGTCCATCGTGGTCTTCGATGATGCGAAATTTTGGACCTGCTTTCAATTGTCGATCGTAGTCGTGTTCCACATTTCTACCACTTGGTATCCTTGACTTTCCAAACTCTGGCGTCGTTTGGCAAATTTTGTCGTAAAATCATCCATGATTAATCCTGTCAAAGGATTTTTTTTAGTTCTCAGTGAGGATAACAGGTAGAACATCCATGAAATAAACATCCCTGACATTCGTACAAAATATGTGGGTTTTCTAAATCCCAGCCATCCATGGAATAAGAGCCAATCTTCTATTTTTCACCATTTCTAGCATGTTGTATCCACTGATCTTGAGTTTGACACAAGTACTGTATCAACGCAAAGCTTTGGCTGCATATCAACGGTTGACAGATTTATACGATTAAGGTGGTATATTGGCTAGTTTGTTATCGGGCATAAACTTCATTCGGTACACTAATCCTCACGCTTTGGCAATGATAGAAACCTCCTCTAAGGGATCGATACCTCCGATCGATAACTGGGGGTCGTAATCATGGGGTTCAAGCAAACACGGAAGCACAATGAGTTGATTTTCTTCGGAACTGTAAAAGTGTGAAAAATAGCCTTTCGTTATTTCCATCATTTCAAACGTTTTAATCATATTACTCAAAAGCATAGCCAAACAACTCTTGGAATCTTTAAACTGTTTGTTTCACACTTTCATGTAAATGGTTTTGCTCCGTGCATGTCACTTGGTTCCTTATTCTGAAAAATGTTTCAAAAGAAACATCCGTCGTATCCCAACAAATTGTGACCAATGACTGTAGCGTATTGATGAGTGTGGCCGTAACGATACGCCTCCTTTTAGTTCCAGGGGTAGTCGGTGGGGTCTAAAACCCACTCAGCGAAATAAAAAAGAGTATGGGAGCCACGAAATATCTTTTCACGTCCCCTGGAATCACGCTACAATTCCGACAGCGATGAAATAAAGATTCCCGATTACAGTAGTGGCAAGCGCGATGAACCACACAAAAGTTAGGAATGTGAATTCTTGTCTCTTGAGAACATTTCAAGTAAAAAAAAGATAAAATATCACGTTTTTTTTCTTCTTATTTTTTTTTTTTTTTTTTTTTCTTGTTCTGGGCATTTAATAATTCCTCGGGTTCATTGTCATATCTCTGAATGTAACACTGATGATCCAACTTGACCACAAATACGACATCGTTTCTTTCCTGGACGAATGTTTGACTCTTTGTTATTGGTACGAAAATGTTGTCCACAGGTTGGACATGCTGTCAATAATTCGCAAGCACTTTTCTGTTGCTGGAATTGTTTCATGTAGTGTCACACGAAACACGTTGGACTAACCAATGTTCGTCTGCAAATAGAGCATAGAATCATTTTTTGTCCTTTAAGAATACAAGGTCTAGACCCTAAATAGCCACTACATCTCTCGCACAATGAATATGTTGCTCCCGATTGCTGAATCCGTAGTCACATTTGTCACCATAGTAACTGTAACAGAGAAATCATGTGATACTGGTTATGGCATTTAAATGATTTTGGCGATGATAGACGTGAATACATTTTCCGTGTGGAAAATGGGGTCCTGGAAACAAGAGATCTCCACAAATGACTTGAGGGTAAACTTTCAACGTATAACTATGGGCGAGTACGTCTTGAATTCTTTACATTTCAGGAACTCCACACACGATCTCTTACGAAGTTCGTGCTTATTCAAAAAGGATTTTTCCTTCTGTCCTTTGTTTGGTTCTCTCCTATTTGATCATACTTGCCCATAATCGCTTCCATTCCAATGTACCCGTTTTCTTTGCATAAGCTGAAGCAACCACAATGGCGCGGACTAAACATATCTGATATTGGTCCTTCTCAATCTTCACGATACTTCGTTTGGTAGTGACAAGTTTATCGGTCAATAACACTTTGCTTCGTCCGCTGCCCGAAGGTGGTGAAACGTGTCTCATATGAAAGGTGGCTTTTCCATCAATTATTTCAAACTCATCATTGGATTGTTGGAAGTATTGAATTTTGTCCAAGATTTTGGAAGAGTTTGATTCCGCATGTGTACTAAATTCGATCCAAACAGGGGATTTCAAACTGTTGTGAGTGATTGACAATCGCAAACGATCATGATCTTTAGCTTGGTACTGTCATTTCAACTTCTCTAGCATAGACTCCAATAAGTCGGTAATAAATACTGCTGCTTTCTCTGCTGGGACGTGAGATTTTATTTCTTTAAATTTGACCTTGTAAGTGTTAGCAGTCGTTCTAATTTTTATTTGGAAGTCACTTTGAGAGTAGCTCGAATCTAAAAATAATCTTCATGGGGCTATCGAACGACTTTCTTTTTTGGCGATCTTGACTCTCTCTGTCTTGGGGTGGAGGAGGAATTGTATGGTGTTGGATAGCGATCGATCATATCCTCTTCAAAATTGCTAGAGTGAGCTCCTGCCAAATCTTCTTGGCGAGTGTTGGGTGACACAGAACGTCGTCGTCGCTTTGTGTCTGGTTTCTCCATGGAAGGGTGTGATCGTTTCATGACGGTAGATGATTCAAATTTGATAGGACTAGGTTACCTCTCTTTCTCCCTGTATGCAGAGTCCCCTCTACATAAGAGAATACACTCATTCAGTTTCAATCTGTGAAGATGGAAGAGCCACAAAAGATCACACCTCTGTTAGGAGATTAAAATTAAGAAATTAAAAGCAAGAGAAGCAGAAGAACCATTCCAGCGAAGAAGTTCATAACAATACAGTAAGAAGAAACAAAAATGGACATTTATGATGCTTGAAATTTCAATTTAATTCTTATTCATGAAAATATACCAAAAACGTAAGTGTATTCATGTTTTGATTATTGTTTTAATTTTTATTTTTTTTATGGTATTTCTGATGGGATTTTTTTTTCTTTCGATTTTTTATTATTATTTACTAATAGTGATTACTATCGCTTTTATAAGAGAACTGGGTGGCCATGAAAATGACCGCTGAGTTTTGAAACAAAAATTTATGACTTTTCAGCATTAAATTCAACTGCCTTATACCTTTTCCATGACCAAGTTCTACTGCTGCTCTCATGGTAGTTGTTGCTGCTCTCGCTGTACGTTTGTGTGTCTGTGTGAATAGTCCTACCCTTTTCTCTCCACTCACCTCACTTCTAAGGTTATGGGAGTTATAAGAGTTGTAGGGAAATATTTTATTTTTGTTTTAAGCGGATGGTGGGGAAGTTATAGGGGGATAGGGGTAGTAGGGGATTTGGTTTTGTTTATCAGGGATTTAACTTCTATTGTATTCCAATTCTTTTACATCCTTCCCGTTGTACGAGTCAGTGTGGGTGTTGGTCAGTAGTTATGTGTTTTGGTCAGTCAAAGTGTATGTATGACAATTTAACATTACATTTCCACTTGTCCGTATACATGTTGTCAAAATGGAGGCTGCAATGTTAATTCCCATTGTCCGTATATTGCCATATTTGTATGTCAAGTGCCACACTAGCAGTTATATGTGGGTGTTGGGGGAAAATGGGCCTCTTGGGGGAATTAACGGGAATTTAACGTGTTGGGCCTCTAGAGGGAAAAAGTAGGCATTATGGGGAAAAAAGTGAAAAAGTTTATAGGGAAAATGGGCCTCTTGGGGGAATTAACGGGAATTTAACGTGGTGGGGCCTCTATAGGGAATGGTGGGCCTCTATAGGGAAAAAAGTGAAAAAGTTTATAGGGAAAATGGGCCTCAATAGGGAAAAACGGGAATTTATCATAGCGTGGGCCACTTTGGGGTACAAAAGGAAATTTAGCATGGCGACGGAGGATGAGTCGTTTCCGGCTCCCAATTCTCTTTATTGCCGTCCTGCTCCTCCATCATCCAATGTGGCCTAATTGAAATCTTCTTCTCCCTCTCCTCCTTCTCCTTCTTCTCTAGGTCTTGGAGGAGGTGCCACGCCACCTCTAAATGAACTCTAACTTGCCTGATCGTTTGAATGTTATTCATTCTCTTGAATAAACGGTAGGGTAGCTCTATCGGGGAAGGTGTTGTTTTTTAATATACTAGAAGTGCGGACGTGAAGGAAAACATCCCTTACACCTAAAAAAACCAAAAAAAAAAAACATCATCCCACTACCCCCGCGCGTCTGACGTCATTCCTTTGACGTCATTCTTCGCTTCGCGGATTTTACACTCCATCACCCCTTACTCTAAAAGCGCTGACCTAAAAGAAACTACTTTTGATAAAATGAAACACACACCATACAATCCATTTTTTTAATATTTTTTTATATCAAAATCACACACCACACTATCCATTTCTTATTTTTTTTCTTTTTTAAAATTTTTTTATATATCAAATTCAAACTTACACACACCACACAAATCATTTTTTAATTTTTTAAATTTTTTTTATATCAAAACACACACCACACTATTAATTTATTTACTTTTTTCAATTTTTTTTATATCAAAACACACACCACACTATCCATTTTTTTACTTTTTAAATTTTTTTATATCAAACACAAAACTTACACACACCACAAATATACAATCCAGCAATAATAATTATATTTTATTCAATGTATATACATTATGTTACTCGTGGTAATAAACAATTTCATATAAGTCCAATACAGTTCAACACACTTCCATATTTACCATTTCATTCTCTTCTTGTTCTGACACTTAAGGAAGATTCTTGTCGACAATTCTCTCATAACTTTCTTCTGGACTCTCATTGATAAACTCCAATTTAATAAAATGTCCATTAGCATCTCGAATCCACTGTCTTTTTTGACAAATCCTGTAAACTTCCATCTTATCTAATCCAAAACATCTTGCCACGTCACAAATGGAATCCATCCGACTATATAATCCTGAATTCAAGTCAGTTAATTTCACAGGTCTCACAAATCCTCCAATGACTTGACTCTTCTTCTCTGGCTCTTCCCATCTAGCTTCAAATCTTTTCTGGAACTTCTTCGAAAAGACCGACTTATAAATCCCAGTACAGCAATTGTAGATACTTCCTGTATGACAATCAAAATATTCAGCAGCCTTTTCCATACTCTCAAATCTTCTTTCCTCTGTCTCACCAACCAACTGGCACAACACACTTCTAGCACTTCCAAAATGAACTCTCCTTTTTTCTTTATCATATTTCACATGCTTGTGTAAACATGTTTGTTCACTAGCAGTCATCACTTGAAGATTTTCTATTCTATCATCATCAAGTACATCATTGAGATGTACCACTTGACTCTGTCTTGGTAGATCCACTCCATTCACCGCTTCAAAGACAAATCTCCCTTTATTTGTATGTTTCTTCCTCTTTCCTTCCTTACCAGTAACTTTAATAGTTATCAATCCAAGTGAATTCAAATTTCCTTTGACTTTCCTTCCAGACTTCAAATGATAGACATTTCCAAGTATGTCAGCAGCATAATTTTCATACACTTTATGAACGTACTTATTCAATTCAATTCCAAAATCTCTTTTTTGTTGACGTTGTGGATATTCTGAAGCCCAATGTCCTTTCTCTTGGTAGATATAGCAAGTATCTTGACTTTTATCTGGAGCGCAGTACTTTTTCATCTTCACAGTTTGAATGTTCAATCCCAAAGATTGATTCTGAAGGTAAGAAGGTCTCTCTATATATAGCCTCCTCTCTCTATATATAGGTTCCCTGGGTGAAACTGAATCAGTTTCAAATCAGATTTCAAGATGAAAAGATCACGTGAAATCTATGAGAAAACAGAAGAACAAGAAGAAGAATCGAAGAGGCCACGACGATTTTCCGTGCCGCCTGAAACACCGCTAGATGAAGTGCTAGCTCAAGTCCAAGCGAGCGATTTCGAAGAAGAGATGAGTGAGCCTGAAACCTTACCACCTTCTAGCCCACCCAAAGAATCCACTACCACCACCAACACCAGAACCCCAGACCAAGAAACACAATCTAGTACCTTGGCTCCTCCTGAAAATTACTATCGGATTCGAGAGACTCAAAAAATAACTTCTCGAAAATTTAAAACTACAGCTTACACTCACACAGTACACTTCAAAGACTTCAAGTCCGAAGTACCTCCCGAGAAAGCGGTGGGGTTCATTACCGATTTGTGGGGTTCTGTCTTAATGAACTTGAAACGTCAATGTGGAGCCAAAGAAGATGATCGCTTGAGACTAGCCATCCATCATGACAATTTGAAGAGTCCTGTTTGGATCGAGTTCAGCACCCCGGCAGAATTAACGCCAGACAAAGTCATGTCTAAAATAGAACATGTGCAACAATCCAACGACAAGTTTACCATCACCGATGGAAAGGATACACTCTACATGACTCACGTTGCTCCTCCTCGAGGGAGCGGACAAAGCAGAACGATCTTCGTACTACCAAACGAAGTGTCGTCCAAATTGACAATACTCAAGACCAGATGTGCTTGGCTCGAGCTATTGTGGTGGGGCGTACGTTTGCCAACAAGAACGAAAGTAAAGAATGGAAAAAAGCCTGGGAAAACATTCGAAAGTCAAAGAATGCCAAACAACGAAATGAGTCAGAACTCCTGTTACAACAAGCTGGGATCCCTAAAGAGACCGTGTGTGGCATTTCTCAAATGCAAAAACTTCAAGATGTTTTGGCTCCTCATTATACTTTGAAAGTTCACCCTCAAGAAGTGCGCGGAGATATGGTGTTTCGAGGCCCCGATTTTCCTGAAGGAAAATACATTCACCTCTATTACCATCAAGAACATTTTGATACCATCACTAGTATCACCGGATTTTTGGGACACTCTTACTACTGTGAGAAATGCAACAAAGGATTTAACAATCGAGAGCAACACATTCATTGTGGAGAGAGATGTCGGGGCTGTTTAGCAGACCATCCATGCCTTCCTGAACAACAACAACACCATGTCCATTGTAAAACCTGTCGACGAAGTTTTGTCAGTCCTTCTTGCTACGAACAGCATCGTAAGACACAAGGACACCAACAAAAATGTGCTTGCGACTTATTGAAATTATGCTCTACGTGTAGACAGCTAATTCGAACCAACAACCTCAAAGCACACATTTGTGCTGGCAAGAAAAAATGTTCTATTTGTCAGCAGATCGTCGATTTTGATCATCGATGTTTTATTCAAAAGTTTGACAAGACAGAGAAGAAAGAAATAAAGAAGAACAAGAACCAAGTAGATTTCATCTTCTTTGATGTTGAATGCATGCAAGAAACGGGCATTCACATTCCCAATTTTTGTGTGGCGCATCGGGCTTGTGATCAGTGTATTCAAGAATCGATTCATTTTCACTGTCCTCATTGTAGTCGAATTCCAGGAGGACGTGAAAAAATCTTTCGTGGAGTTAACACTTTGTCTGAGTTTGCTGAATGGGTTTTAGACCCTACCACCCACGACAGTTGGAGCGAAGAAGACATTCAACGTTATGGAAATTGTCATCGGTATGCCACCGTCATAGCTCGCAATTTTTCGGGATACTATGGCCAGTTTTTACTCAATTATTATTTGAACCATGGTACCAAACGTCCTGAAGTCACCATGAACGGAAAAAAGCTCATCTACATGAAAGTAGGACAAGTTCAGTTTAAAGATTCTATGAGTTATTTGGCCATGCCTTTGAGTCGCATGCCAAAAACGTTTGGCATGACAGAAATGGCTAAAGGTTACTTTCCTCACTTCTTCAACACGGAAGCTAATCAACATGCTGTCCTACCTCATTTGCCTGACCTTCATGATTACGACCCCGACGGAATGCGCCCCGAACAGCCAGAAGCCTTTCACACTTGGTACCGCGCTCACCAGACCGATCCATTTGACTTTCAAGAAGAGATGCTCAAATATTGTCGATCTGATGTAGATATTTTAAGACGTTGTTGTGGAAGGTTTCGAGAGTTATTTCTCGATCACGGAGAGGTCGATCCTTTGAAAGATGCAGCCACCTTACCTAAAGCCTGTTCCTTAGTCTACAGGCAAAATTTCATGCCCGAGAACCAACTAGCCATCATCGACTCCAACACGTCTCTCTTTGCTAGTCGTCAATATTCGGTCAAAGCTTTACGTTGGTTTCATTACTTGTGTGAAAAAGAAGACAAATGGATACAACATGCTAGAAACGGAGGAGGAGAAAAGAAGATTGGAGGTTATTCCGTGGATGGATTTGATTTAGAAAATCCGCACACAGTATACGAGTTTCAGGGTTGTTTGTTTCACGGATGCCCTACTTGTTATCCTGATCGAGAGATGAAAGGCCCTTATTCAGATTCTACCATGGAACAGTTATACGAACAGACTTGTCAACGACGCCTCAAGTTAGAAAGTCAAGGATACCAAGTGATAGAAATGTGGGAGCACGAGTACGATCGACGTTTGAAAACCGATCCTGAATTTAAGAACATTACTCAAAGTTACGACGCGGTCGCCATCGAACCTTTAGATCCGCGCCACAGTTTATTTGGAGGACGAACCAATGCCACTCGCTTGCTGTACGACGTGAATGAATCCCAAGGAGAAGAAATCAAATACATCGACGTGTGTTCTTTGTATCCTTGGGTGTGTAAATATGCTCGTTTTCCCACCGGTCACCCTGAAATTTTGACAGAACACATTGACGTGGAACACATTCGTCAATACGAAGGATTAATAAAATGTAAAGTCTTACCTCCGACAAACTTGTACCATCCCATCTTACCTCACCATTGTCAAGGAAAACTGATGTTTCCTTTATGTCGGACGTGTGCTGAAACGTGCAACCAAGATCATCCCTGTCACCACACGAAAGAAGAACGGTCTTTGACAGGAACGTGGGTTAGCGCTGAATTGTTTCGGGCACTGGATCGTGGATACCGTTTGTTGAAAGTGTACGAAATCTGGCACTTTCCAACTACAGCCCAATACCAAAAGGACGACGCCACCAATCATCCAGGCATTTTCTCGGGGTACGTCAATCAGTTTTTAAAACTGAAACAAGAAGCTAGTGGTTATCGTTCGTGGTGTCAAACTCCCGAAGACCAAGAATGATTCAAAGAAGAGTACCGTAACATCGAAGGCATCACTTTGGAAGAGGTGGAAAAAAATGAAGGAAAAAGATCGTTTGCCAAAGTGATGCTCAATTGCTTGTGGAGAAAAATGGCCCAACGTACGATCTTACCCAAAACGGAATACGTCACCGATCCTTATCGTTACTTTCAACTAGTGGACGATAAAAGTATACTAGTCAAACACGTCGAAATTGTCCGCGATGATTTGATCATAGTCAATTTCGAAGAAGAACCCAAGTTTGTCAAACCTGACAAGTTTAGCAACGTAGTCATTGCCGCTTACGTGACCGGTCATGCTCGCTTGAAATTGTATGACGAAGCGTTAGAAGTCTTGGGAGATCGTGTCCTGTACTTTGATACTGACAGTTGCATCTACATCCATCGCCCCCGGTTGCCCCCACCCTACCATTCAAGGAGATCGTTTAGGAGCCTGGACAGACGAGCACCCTCAAGACACCATTCTGAGTTTTGCCAGCGGTGGCCCTAAAAATTATGGGTACCGATACCGAGACCCACAAGGCCAACTTCACACCTCCTGTAAAGTCAAAGGCTTGACTCTCAACTATCGAACCAACCAAGTAGTGAACTTTGAGGTTTTAAAAAATGCTTTACTGTCTGGACAAGTGAAAGACTTTCAAGTACCCACGTTAGAACCTCACAAGATTGTACGACTACCTAATCATCAAATCGTGACTCGACCTGTACAAAAAGTGTACCGTATTGTGTACCAAAAACGAGTGAGACTTCCAGATCACACCACTTTACCTTACGGACACGCTGATTTGGAGTATAAAAAAGGAACCCCTTCCAAGTCAAACCATTCATTGCAAATACAGACGTCAACCTAGAAAGAAGAAAAAAAAAAAAAAAGAAGATGAGTCATTTTGTCATCCTTCCACCAAACTACAATAAGAGTACTCAAACTGCCACCCACCCACCACCACCACCACTAAGGGAGAAATCTAGTGGTAGTGTGAACTCCAAGGACTATCATCACGACTTGGAGTGTGATGAAGTACCATGCGATGAAACGGATTCTGTACGGTTTGGCATTCCCGATTCACACGTTCAAAAGGATTCCGTAGCTTGTAACATCTTGGATTCAGGACCCTCTCCAAGTCTCACCACTCATTGGCAAACCCTCTAAAGAGGCAGTACGCCCTTTATGTTTTACTGGAAATACTAAAGGAACTGTTATTGACGTTAACGACAACAAGGTGAATGTTGGTCAATATTCACATGTCAGAATACCTGTGAGTTTGCCTGGTTATTCCAAGTATGAAAGTAGTCTCGAGTCATTCAAAGACAAGTGGCCAAAATTTCTAGAAGGTCCTAAACCAGAAGGTTTAGTTAGATCTGGATTTAAATACGTGGGAGAAGGAGATAAAGTTCAATGTTTCAGTTGTGGTGTGAAACTTCACCAATGGGAGCCTACCGACTCAGCTTACATTGAACATGCCAGATGGTCTCCGCACTGTCAGTTCTTACCTTTAGTTGCCTTAGAACAGTACGGGTACGATGAGCCAGATGCCAAACAGAAGAAGAAGTAAAAAAATTCCATGTCGGAGGAGAATACTTCTTCTTTAGAAGAATACATTGGTGGTTTACCTTTGGAGTTGCAAGAACACATTTTTCAGTATATACCTAGCTTAGAAGATCGTATTCGTGACTTGCCTTTGAAGTTGCGAAAACGGATTTACGATGAGTTTGTCCAGATTCAAGTGAAACGCAAACTTCAATTCATTTCTCGATTTGCGTACTATCGCGACTTTCGACATATCAGAAATCTGATTTTGAAGAAAAACTATCACGAGTATCGTGCAGAATACAAAAGAGAGTTACTTCTTTCCAAGTCGGAAACTTTACCAGAGTACATTTGTGGCTTGCCTTTGGAAGTGCGCGAAAAGATTTACCAAGAGTTTGTCAAGATCCAAGTGAAACGTAAACTCAAAGTCATTTCTCGAGCTGTTCACTATGCTCTCTTCCAAGGTCATAGAAGAATGATTCTGGGAAACGTCTATCACAATAGCTACGTTCACGGAGACTTTCTCAAAAGGTACCAACCTTGGGAGCCTGGCTATAAAAACATGCCAGCCAAGATACCTACCTTTGCCATCGACCCCTATAAAGAGTTGGTATGCCTGCGCTCTACACGTCACTCGTGAAACGGATTCCGTGAAAGGAAGTCAACGATCGTGTTCAGACCTTAGAGGATTATAATGACTTGATACAAGAACTGTTTCCATTAAATTTTGGACGTTATGCAGTGTGTGTCTTAGTGACTACTTATCTTGGAATTCGTTTTCCAGGACATTCGTTGTGGAATATTTTTGAGGACAAGTGTTTACCTTGGATTATTTTGGAGGATCCGTGGTTGTTTTGGACTCAATTGTCGAGTTCAAAAAAACAATATGACCCTTTGTTCTTCTTCGGACTTAGTAGAAGAAGAAGACTATAAAAACTTAATTTTATCAGTACACGAAAGAAACATTGTACTTAAAGCGTTGAGAGTGGTCATGAAAATCAGTGAGGAACCTCCATGTGAAGAAGACATTCGCCACACTTTATCTGTCTATAAAACATTTCAAGAAGTGTG
This sequence comes from Margaritifera margaritifera, assembly GCA_029931535.1. Lineage (NCBI taxonomy): Eukaryota > Metazoa > Mollusca > Bivalvia > Unionida > Margaritiferidae > Margaritifera > Margaritifera margaritifera. The sequence goes on from JAQPZY010001622.1 coordinate 917,128, forward strand.
TATTGCTAGTGAGTTACACCAACAACTTTTCAATTGGAAAGATGTACGACCCTGGAGAAACCTTGGTTTCCAATATTGGCTGCAAGAAGTGGCTCAGTTTGCCAAAGATTTGGCAACATGTCCATAAGTGTCCAAAAGTGAAAAAATGGGAACCTCAATGGGAAACCCTGAAAGAAGAAAAAGAAGAAGAACCTGACACCACTGTTGTCCAAATACCTCTTGAGGAACACAACCCTTCCTTACCACCGCCGCTGCCGTCAGAGGATTCAAAAACAAAGACGAGCAGAAGAATGCCACCACCCCAAGCAGTGCCTAGACCTTCCATTTTTTCCAGGACACGAAACTATTGTTGTACATTGACTTGTTTATATGACAGTTTGATTGTTTCAGTAGGAGCCTTAATTGTGTACCTGATGATTTTGCTTTGCTATTTTATCACTGGTTGGCTTTAATGACTTGTAAAAAAAATGTTTTTTGTTGTGTTGGTTGTTTTTTTTTTATTTAAAAAAAAAAAATAAACGTGTATGAAAATGTATAAAATGTCTTGGGTTTTTTGTCTTCTTCTCAAAAATCTTCTTACCTCAGTCATGGCTACATCATCTTCTTCTGCCTCGTCTACCTCCTCTTCTGTGGTTAAAGTGATTGACGAAAAGTTAGATCGTCAAAGTTGGAACGCTTTGTATCTGCGCCATCCATTTAACATGTTGATTGCTGGACCCAGTGGTTCAGGTAAAACCGAATTTGTCAAACGTTTGATCGAACACAAAGGTGATTTGTTCGATCATCCACCTCAACGTATCGTGTGGTGTTACAAAGAGTGGCAAAAGTCTTACACACTACTCCAAGAAAGTCAATGAGAAACCATTTCGTTTGTAGAAGGCATCCCTCACGAAGACGATGGAATCGTGTATGACGTGAATCAAACCCATTTGGTTATTTTTGATGACATGTTAGGAGAAGACGAAGAAGAAATTAAACTTTGGTTTACACGAAAAGGACACCATCGTAATGCTAGTATTGTCTACATTACTCAAAATTTATTTCAACAAAGTAAAGCCCATCAAACCATCAGTCTGAACGCTCATTACGTGGTCTTGTTTAAAAGCCCCAGAGACAAATCTCAAGTACAAGTGTTAGCCAAACAGTTAGGGGCTCCTTGGCTCAATTATGCGTACGACGATGCCACTCAAACCCCTCACGAGTATTTACTCAAAGACTTAAAACCCACCACTCCTGACTATCTGAGATTTCATGCTCAATTGTTTCACCCTTGGGTTCAAGAAGGTGGTCCTGTCATTTACACGTCCCCTTCAGTCAATTTTTAAAAGAAAAAAAAAACTATAAAAACAACCTACTACGTCATTTCTGTCTCACACTCTTTCGAGATGACTTCCTTTCAAGCTCATCCTTCGGGTAAATTGATTCGTGCATTGTATGGCATCAGTCGTGAAAAAAATGCACAAGTCCGTGCTCATTTGTCAGAAGCGAGTCTTAAAGAAGTGTTACGATGGTTTACTTTGACGGCACGTCAATTACTGCAAGGCATCATTCACATCCCTCATCAAACTCAACGTTTTTTTCAAAAACATAAAGTGGCATTGTCACAACTGGCTGATCCTAGAATCGATTCACGGACTAAAAAACAAATCATTTTAACCCCTGGAGGGAGCGGTTCTTTAGGAGGGGTTATGATTCGTTCCCTTTTGAAATGGGATCCTAATGCCCAAGTCAAAAAACCCAAAACACCCAAAAAGAAGAAAAGTCCAAAAAAGAAAGCCCCCCCAAAAAAGAAAAGTTCTGCCAAGAAGAAAAAAACACCCACTGCCACCACCACTGGCACCCGCAAGAGAGGTACTACTGCCAGGACGCAAACGTTCACCCGCAAGACACCACCACCATCACCACCAGCAGTGACGTGGTCTCCTTTTGCGTCCACATCTTCATCTTTGTCTTCTTCTTCACCACCCTTCACGATGATGCCTGCCAAACCAGACTTAAGACAAGTGTTTCCTAATTTGATGCAAAAATGGAAACCTATTTCGAAAGTCACCCCTTCAGAACCCTCGACTTCAGCTGATTTGGCCATGGCAGCAGCCACCAACAAAGTACCATCCCCTAAAACCAAAGTTCAAGAAAGAACCGGTATCTTACAAAGTTTAGTGGATTTATCCAAAGAAGAATTGACACGATTTAGTCCCTTGAAAACACCTCAACGTCGAGTGAGGCCTGTCGTGAAGTTGGTACGTCGTGCAGACAATCAGTGGAGACGTGTTCCAGTATAAAATAGAAGGGTACCCTGCCAGAGACTTCAGACTTGTTTTCTACCCCACTAAAAAAAGATGACTCCTAAACGTATGCACCACCACCAAAAAAAGAAAAGCAAAGCCACCAAAAAAGGACGACTTCCACCTCGTCTGGCCAAACATTGGGATGTCTTGTCTGTCCTAACCAAATCCAATTCTCCCATGCGAAAACAACTCATTCAAACAGCCCCTAAAGAAATCATCGATACCGTGTGTGAATGTTGTTTGAACGTTTTGAAAGGAACGGTACCTTTGTCCAAGATACAGAAACAAAAATTAGGCAAACATCGGAACGTTCTTCGTCAAATGGTGAAAAAAAAAATACCTCTTCAACAAAAGAAAAAAATGTTGGTGCAACGAGGAGGATTTCTACCTATGCTGTTAGGACCGTTGTTAAAAATAGCAGCTCCTTTGTTAGGAACGATTGCTGGACCGCTTTTAGGAGGTGTCATGCGATAACCAAAAAAAAAAGAAGATAAAAAGGACCACCCTCCTCTGAAAAGACCACACCTTTTTGATACCTTTGGATGAAATGGAAGGACGAAAACTGACCTTAGTACCTTACAAACGATGGATGGAATTTCATCGTTGGAACGAACAACGGATACCTCATTTACCACCCAATCCTAATCTCAACGAGATGTCCCAGTTACAACAAGAAATACAATCCCTGATGGAACGAAGCGATTTGTCAGAAACAGAAAAATCCCAATGGTACGGTCAACTTTTACAACGTCTACAACTCTTTCGCCAAAAAGCAGTCGACGAAACAGCTCCACCCACTCTGAGAGATTTTAAGACCCTGATGAAAAGCGAACCTAAAGTGACCACTAAACCAGACACCGGCACAGGAATGACCGTAAAAGAAGAAGAAGAAGAAGAAGAATTACCAACTCCACCTACTCTTAAAAAGAAAAAAAAGTTAGTCACACCGGGTTGGATAAAAAAGATGTTGTCAACCCCATTACCCTCAGAAAAGAAAAAGAAAGAAGTGAAGTCAGAGTCAAAACAGAACCGATGACCCCTGTTCAAACCACATCCACCTTTACACCAGTGGCACGTCGGACACGTAAACAATCCAAAAAGATACCTCACGAAGAAAAGAGTATTGGAACTTGGTTGACTTATTCTTGAGGAAATCATGGAGAAACTGTTAGCTAGCCTTTATTACAATCCTGGTCATGCCGCTGGTTACAGAGGAGTTCAAAAATTATATCGAGCTGCTAAAAGTAAATTGAAAAGTGTACGTTTGCCCGAAGTACGACGATGGTTACAAGAACAATCGACGTACACGTTACACAAACCCATTCGACGTAAATTTTCTAGAAGTACCACTCAAGTAGAAGGGATCGATTATCAATGGCAAGCCGATTTAGCCGACGTCTCTCATTTAGCCACTTACAATCGTGGTCACAAATATTTGTTTTGTGACATCGACGTGTTTTCCAAATTTGCTTGGGTCGTGCCTTTGACCTCTAAAAGAAGTACCGAATTGGTACGGGCCTTAAAATTAGTCTTGAAACAAAGTGGACGCCAACCTTTACGATGGCAAACTGACAAAGGCACCGAATTTCTAAACCAAGCTTTTCAAAAAGAATTGAAACAAAGACAAATTCATTTTTTTACTACCGAAAATCCTGAAACCAAAGCCAGTATCGTGGAACGATTTCAAAGAACTTTGAAAGAACGCATGTGGAAATATTTTACACATCAACATACTCTCAAGTACATCGACGTGTTACCCCGTTTGGTCAAAGCGTACAATCAATCGTACCATCGTAGCATCGGATGTGCCCCCGAAGAGGTCAGCCCTGAAAACGAAGTGACCGTATTTGATAAATTATTTGGTTCACCCCAGAAGAAAAAAAGAAGAAAAACCTTGTTGGAGTTAAAGACGGGAGATTGGGTTCGCATCGGAAAAACCAAACGTACTTTTGACAAAGGTTATTTGCCCAACTGGACTACCGAATTGTTTCGTGTCACTACCCACGTCCGTGGACGTGATCCTCCCGTCTATAAATTGGAAGACATGCACGGTGAAGTACTTAAAGGAACGAGTGACCAAAAAAGAAGACGCCTTGTACGACATCGAAAGCATCCTCGAACAAAGAACACGTAAAGTAGGTAAACGACGAGTAGAAGAAGTCAAAGTACGTTGGAAAGGATATCCCCCTAGTTTTGATTCTTGGATTGCTGCTTCTCAAGTCGTCGACTATAAAAAGAAAAAGAAGTAAACTAACAACATGCCATTCAACACAGCAGCAACCCAGACTTCAACGACTCCTTCACAGAGTTCTTCTCTTCAAGAATTACAAAAACAACCGCTTTGGGTGTGGTGTGGAGAACGTGTGCCTAAAAATCAAATCGTCTTTTTCTGCCAAATCTTTGTAGTGTATTGTGTCATCGCCGCAGCCATTGCCAATTTGAGTTTACAAACAATTGTGGACCATTTTACTTAGCAGTTGCATCGGTTATCTTTTACCCAGTCCCTCTTTGAAATTTACGACGACGACGGACAACAGTCACCACCACGGGAGTACGACCAACGCCAGTCCACCTTCTTCTTCCAGTCACCACCACAATACCAGTCCTCTTTTGGAACCTTTTGAACATCATTCTTCTGTCCACTTGAGTGACTCCTCGGACACCAGAACCACTTTGGAACTATGAATGACCAATTTTATTTGACGTTACCTAGTGACAGTTCCATGGATGTGTTTCCCAACAACAGATTATGTTGTTTCACGGCCAAATTACCTCAATCCATCCAATTGGATCACGATGCTCATTGGGAAGTGGGCTTGGTAGAAATCATTCATCCTACGCAAATCATGAACATCAACAAAACTCAAAACACTATGGTTGTGCAAATCTTGAACAAAAAACTACATGATGAGTTGGAGAAAAATGATCCTGAAATCTGGAAAGAAGACCCTGACAATCCAGACATGAAGGGATCATTCAAAAAGTTAGTACCAGATCCTAAATCTACTAAACCTACTGTCTATTCCCAGATTACCCTGAGAATTCCTACAGGGTATTATTTTAGTGCTGAACATTTGGTGGACACAATTAGAACCCAGTTTGTACGCCAATTTAACAATTTAGCAGCTGTCGATAAATGGGTACGAATTGCTTACCATGCTTTGTCACGCCGTTTAATCATCCAATTTTTCAAAGAGAGAGGGCAACTCCTTAGTGAGAAAGATAAAGGTTTACCCTTGGAAGAGAGAAGATTCTTGAGCATTGAATTTTCATCTGGATTGTTTGGTATTTTGGGTGGAAATAAATCCCTTACCGCTGAAAGTGATATAGAGTTTGGAACCAACATAGAATTTGGACATAAATTTAAAACCCCTATCGAATTGAATGGTGGACTGAATTTAATGTTTGTGTACTCCGATGTGGTAGAGTACAACGTGGTGGGACACACATCCGCTCCGTTACTGAGAGTCCTTCCTTTCAAATTGGATACTGGTAGTAATTCTACTATTTCTGTGAACGAAGATGGTGAAAGTAGTACTAGTAGTGGTACTGGTGGCAACACCTTTCACGTTCACCGTGAATTTGTACATCCTTATTATCTTCCAGTCAGTAAATCGTATTTTGACAGTGTCCACATTAGTATAAAAGATTTGGGACAAGATGTGCCATTCATTGACCAAGGAAAAGTCACGGTGAAACTACATTTTCGAAAAAAACAAGTTCTCTAACATCTTGTAACTGACCCAAAAAAAAAAAAAAAAAATGTATCCAGTGTACCAAGGAGTGACTCGACAACGAGGACATGGTTTAGGAGATATGTTAAAATCGGCATTTCGAACGGTAGCTCCTATTTTGAAACCCATGGTGACTCGAGGATTTCATGCCTTAAAAGATGCTGCTTTGACACAAGGAAAAGAATTTTTGCAAAATGTCCTCATTGACAAACAAAATCCTAAAGAAGCTTTTATGAGAGCAGGCAAAAATGTGTTGATGAGCACTGGTAAAGATCTTTTAGGTCTCCGAGAAAATCCTATAAATACGCTTCACGCTTCAGGCTCTGGCATTACTTCACAGCAGCAAGGACAAGGTAGAAAGAGACGACGACGACATCGAAATCCTTTCAAAGTTCATAAAAGAACACACGTTAGTAGTTCTTCCAGAAAGAATAGGAAAAGAAGAAGAACTGGCAGAGAATTAGACGTATTTGATTATTTTAAAAAAAAAACATTGAAAATGATGCACCGAGATTCTTGCGAATGTACCAAGTCAGAACTGGATCTGTTTTATATGCCTCCCACCATGATGACGATGCAAGAATCCCAATGGGTGGAGTTTCATCCTGTATCGTCTTTGACGGAATCAGCTCCTATCGAATTTGAAATCAAAGGACAAACCGAAGATTACATTGATCTGAATAACAGTTACTTGTTCCTGAAACTCATAGTACAAAAAAATGACAACACCCTTCCTGTGGAAAATTCCAGAGTGGCCCCCGTCAATAATTTCATTCATTCTTTGTTCAGCGGAGTAGATTTGTACTTGAATAACAAACTGATCAGCAGCAGTTTGGATACTTACCCTTACCGTGCTTATTTGGAAAATCTCTTGACGTACGGAAAAGATGCCAAGAACACTCATCTGGATGCTTCAGTGGTCTGGAAACTTGACACTTCGGAAAAGTTCGACAATACAGAATTACCTGTAGCAGCGGTAACGGGAACAGGTAAAGTAGGTGATCCAAATTACGTAGCAGCAGTAGCAGCAGACCCTAAAAATGTCGGATTTAACGACCGTCGAAAGAAAATCAGGCGAAGTTTAGAACTGATGGATCGTTTGTATTTGGACATGTGGTTGCAAAATAAGTATTTGTTGAACGGAGTGGATGTACGTCTGAGACTGAATCGCAGTAGTGGCGCTTTCCATTTGATGAGTGAAAACAATGAGTGGAAAACCATCATCCAGCAAGCCAAACTTTACGTGCGACGTGTAGAAATCTTACCAAAAGTAGCTAACGACATCAGTCAATCCTTGAGCAGAACCACTGCTAAGTATCCTGTGCGACGCGTGGAAGTGAAAACCTTTACTGCAGCCGCTGGACTCCGATCCATAGTCGAAGATCACATCTTCCAGGGACAGCTCCCTAAACGATTGATCATTGGTATGGTCAAAAATTCAGCCTTCAATGGAGTCAACAATCAGAATCCATTCCAGTTTGAACACTTTAACGTCACCAAGATAGATGTCAGTCGAGATGGCAAGACCTTGTGTACCAGACCTTTTGAACCTGACTTTGGTCCCCAGAAAAATTACTTACGATCTTACTTGAGCCTGTATGAAGCCACAGGTCAGTTAGGTCGCGACACCAGCCACGGCATTTCGTACGACGATTATGCAGGAGGGTATGCTTTGTGGGGTTTTGATTTCACTCCGGACCAAGGCAGCGATGAAGGACATTTCCACCCTATAAAATCAGGCCCACTTCGTGTGGAACTTCAGTTTGGTCAAGCTCTAGCCCAGACAGTGAACGTCGTCTTGTATGCAGAATTTGATAACACTCTAGAAATCAACAGCTTGAGAGAAGTGATTCTAGACTATTAGAAGAAGAAAAAGAAGAAGAAGAAAAGATGGAGAACGTAGAACCAATGGAGATAGATGAGGGATTCTGTAAAGTGAATCATTCAGAAACTAGAATAGAAGAAATCAATTCAGTTCCTGAGGAGGTGTTTACTGGATTTATGGTTTCGCGATGGCCAGAACAAGAACAACAGTTAGTGACCTGTTATTCTCAGGAATTGTTTGAAAGCATTTACAGGATGATTACAGATCAATGTCATGGATGTCAAACCGATCATCCTAGTCAGATACAACACGACAAATGTATGATGTTGACAGCGGAAGAAAAATTGGATGAATATTTGGAAACAGCCTGGACACAAATCTCAGATGAACACGTGTTGAAACAGTGGTATAAAGACTTGCAGACTTCTTCTTCTCCTTCACTTACTCCTCTGGAGATCAAACGTATTTAAGGACTCATTCATCAGAGTGCAGAACCTATTCGACGTGAATTTTCCTGGAATTACAAGACAGATCAATTCAAGCATAAAGTCAGGTGTGAATTACTGACTCATTATTTCCATTGAAGAAAAAAAAGAAAGAAAAAAAATGGATACCAGGGAACTTCATTACTTATTGACTCGTGGTTCCTATACTTCTTGGAATCCTGTGGTGTGTGCTAAAGATGAACTACCTCATCGTAAACCAAAAAACGTTCATGCCAATGTCATCAATACCGACGACAGTGATCTACCAGGAACCCATTGGGTTGCCGTGTACTTTCCCAACACTCACTGTGTGGAATATTTTGATTCTTATGGATTACCTCCTTTGGAAAAAGACATCATCGAGTTTATGAGAAGAAATGCCGTCTCGACTCGATTCAATAATGTGAGACTACAAGGATCCGATTCCATGGTGTGTGGACAATATTGTGTCCATTATCTTCATCAACGAAGTCTTGGATATTCCTTGAACATTTACTGACTTATTTTGATTGTGACTATGTTAGAAACGATGCTAAAGTACAAAAATGGTTTTGTGAACGTTATGGTTATCTCTTGCCTTTAGCTCACAATCGTACTGTGCATCAAAATGATGTGGATGTAGAAAGTTTGACATTTACTTTACCTTCCCAACGTTGTCAACCTTGTAAATATGTTCCTGTTTAAAAAAAATTTATTGTTGAATGGTTAGTTTTTTATGTTAGAATAGTTATTGTTGAATAAAAACAATGTTATTGTTTTTTTGAAAAAAAAGGTGTTGTGTGTTTTTTTTACTGAATTTGAAAAAAATAATTATTATGTTCTATCTCTCTTTCTATCGATCTAAAAAAAGTTAAACCCTTTCCTCTATCTGTGATCTCACTGTCGATCTGAAAAAAAACCTTACCATGTTTTCCATCGCGTCCGCGCGTTAAGCATATAAAGCGGTGCGCTGGCTAGTGTAGTCATTCTCGTTGACTCGTCAAGATCTCAACAGTTCCAAAAAGAAGAAAAGAAGATGGCCGCCACAAGATTACAAAGCTGAATGAAGCTATGGTTAACATAATGAGGGTGAAGAATCATTTGATGGAAACCAACCCGGAGAGAAAGACGATGACGTTCATTCAAATGGCGCATGATCTAGTAGAAGAGGTTCTGAGAGAAGAAATACTTAGGGAAAGAACAGAATGGGAGGCGACACAACGACTACAGCAGCAGCAGCAAAGACAACAACAGCAGCAACAGCAACAACAACTTATGCAGTCCAACAAACTATTTGACGGCGAAGTAAGTTGCAAGATTGACTGTGAAGAATTTGCTTTCTCTTTCACCCGAAAGAGACCTGCCTGTCTTAAAGCTGTGAGACCCATCGCTAAACGTGGCCGCCCTGCTGGAGCTACTGCCACGCCTACATCAACCCTAAGAAGTTAAAACAACCACATAACTTCTTTTAAAACCCAACGGTCCTTTTAAGGGCCACCCCAAATCTCTAGAAAAGATTACTACTCTCATATTGCCATATCTATATGTGTGTTTTATATGTTGTTTTACCCCACAAGAAAAACCCTTCTCCCCTTGTATGTAGTGTGTGGTGTGTGTGTTTTTTTTATTGATAAAAAAGTAAAAAAATGAATTGAATGGTGTGTGGAAGTTTAATATAAAAAAAAAAATTTAAAAAAAAGGGTTATGTGGTGTGTGAAAGTTTAATATAAAAAAAATTTAAAAAAATAAAAAAAGGTTGTGTAGTGTGTGTAAGTTTTAAAATAAAAAAGTTTTTAAAAAAAAAAAATAAGAATGGTATGGTGTGTGTTTGATTTTTATCAAAAGTAGTTTCTTTTAGGTCCGCGCTTTTAGAGTAAGGGGTGATGGAGTGCAAAATCCGCGAAGCGAAGAATGGCGTCAAACGAATCACGTCAGACGCGCGGGGGTAGTGGGGCGATGTTTTTTTTTTTGGTTTTTTTAGGTGTAAGGGATGTTTTCCTTCACGTCCGCACTTCTAGTATATTAAAAAACAACACCTTCCCCGATAGAGCTATCCCATTTTTATTCAAGAGAATGAACACAATAGAAATCATCAGACAAACTCGAGTTCATTTAGAGGTGGCGTGGCACCTCCTCCAAGACCTAGAGAAGAAGGAGAAGGAGGAGAGGGAGAAGAAGATTTCAATTAGGCCACATTGGATGATGGAGGAGCAGGACGGCAATAAAGAGAATTGGGAGCCGGAAACGACTCATCCTCCGTCGCCATGCTAAATTTCCTTTTGTACCCCAAAGTGGCCCACGCTATGATAAATTCCCGTTTTTCCCTATAGAGGCCCATTTTCCCTATAAACTTTTTCACTTTTTTCCCTATAGAGGCCCCACCACGTTAAATTCCCGTTAATTCCCCCAAGAGGCCCATTTTCCCTATAAACTTTTTCACTTTTTTCCCCATAATGCCTACTTTTTCCCTCTAGAGGCCCAACAACGTTAAATTCCCGTTAATTCCCCCAAGAGGCCCATTTTCCCCCAACACCCACATATAACTACTCACACTATACTACTAACAAACACATTTATTCAAAACTAACTAACTAACTAACTAACTAATTAAACAAATAAATAAATAAATAAATAAAAAAAACTGAACTGATGAACTAAATGAATTATCATTTTAAGTGTAATGCATTCAATATATAAGAAAAACCAACAATGTGACACCGTATTCATTGCCAGGCAATGACTTAGCACCTGTAGCCTCGTTCTCGCTGTCAGCAAGGGATACAACAATTAAACATTATGTTGAAAGGATTCTATAGTTTTATATTATTAGTATTATTTCTTTTGGACTGATCTGAGGATTTATTCGATCGCTGATCCGTCTCTTGGTAATATCTTTCAAACTGTCTGCAAAGTATAAATTATTATATTAGGAAAACGTTGAAATGATTTTGGTTGATATCATATGACTTCTTTATTCCATCATCACAACCCCCGCACACACATTAAATTAGACGAAGACGAAAACGTTCATAAGAAACCTCATAATCTCTTGTATATTTCACTCAGTTTCTGTAATTCCGAGGAAAGATGAATTAGAAATGCGGTTTCCCCATGCCATCTATGTATAAACCTGTCCATCCTTCTTGCACAGAAATGTTACGTGCGCAACCTGTATCTTGATCATTGAGAGAAAACAGAAACCAGATTTAGATTTTGCAAAATAATGGTTGCTTTCTTTTGGCATTTCTACCAACATTTCCCTTTATGATGACGTCTCAGAGCTCTAAGTGCAAAAATGACCGATGAACGACAATAAGGCCTCTTGGGCTCCTTGTTGTTAGCTTGCTGTAAGCAGGCCTTTAATTACTAATTTAAATGTTGCTTATTTGTCGATTTATATTTTCACTTCACGACTAAACCCTCCTCCCTATGAAAAGCGAGAGAGAGAGAGAGATATTGAGATGAAAGACGTGTTAAAAGAAATGGTAATTATAATATTGTAGACTCGATCCATAGTTATCGACACGCATTCTCAATAATACCTTTTCAAGCAATGTGTCGTAAATAATTCAATATCATGCTAGACACGTACTTATTGTCGTGAGTATTTGAAAAAGTTGTAAGCTTTTGAGACGCCGCATGGCGACATCAGCATCATTACTTCCTTATGATTAACAGCAGCTGGGCCTGTTGTATGGATGTGGACCTCCTTTTATACATGGCTATGAACAGAACATGACAAGAAACAACCTAGTTAGTTTCTCAAATGCTATGAATTTCCCTTGCAGAACAACATGTGGCCTAGAATGGTAGTTTAATGTTACATATATTTAAGTGCACTTTGCCATTCAGTGTAAAACAGTTAATTTTAACAAATAACAGAGAGAAAAAATTTTCACATTATGCAGCTGCTGCACTTAGTTAACATTTATTCCTAACTATGGCTGGATAAAGTGCTATTATGGCAAGAAAAAGAAACTCCTGCTCTTCTTCACGGTTTGGACTAAAACGAAAGTAAAATGAGAGTAGTGCATTGGTAAACAAGTGACACATTTATTTATTGTCTTGCTGCAAATATATCGAAAACAAAATGAAAATGCACACGATATTCATCGGGCGCTTTTGAACACAATTCATTCTCCGGAATATAAACTTAATCCATTGTGAAAATTGATGCTGAAAATGCTAAGATAGTACCCAGTATGACAGCAAATTGTTATATTTAGAATTATATTTAATTGCCTTCAAATATTCAGCCGATAAATGATACAAATGACTCAATAAGTTATTTCATGGAAAGATTTCAACAACACACATAAAGTCATTTTGTATTTATAATGATTCAACCGACGTACACGCAGATTCATAGAGGGGTCAAAGAAATAGAAATAAGAGTAGTATATCGGATGTATGGGGGAAATGGGACTTTAACTTTATAGGCAGGTCACTATGGGGAAACGGTGAATTTAACATCAGCATGACACTATGTGGAAACTGGGGATTTAACATCAGGATGACACTATGGGGTACTAATATGTCCAGACAAATAACGATTCAGTTTCCCAAATTTCACCCTCTTACATACTCTATAGATGAAAATTCCGATTCTTTTGTTTTGTAGAACAATAGGAAGGTTGACCGTATTCAATACATGCAATTGCAACATTGTTAAACTAGACAGGTTGACCTTATTCCATGAACGCAATTCTAACATTGAAAAATACTTTGTCAAAAACAAACTGTCAAGTTCTAAATGTGGCGTCAGGTATCGTGTACTTTTAAACAGCAAGCATAAAGTACATTGTTGTTTTCGATCACTGCTTCTGTTTTGATTTTCCACGTCGCCATTTGGGGAACGCGTCTGCAAGCATTGCTACACTTGTGAAAAAACAAACTCGCAAGTTCTAAATTCGGCGTAAAGTGTCGTGTACTTTTAAACAGCAAGCAAAAAGTATATTCTTTTTCAATCACTGTCTTTGTTCTGAATTTCCACGTCGCTGGTAGAGAAGGCAACTTCAATTATTGCTACACTCTGTCAAAAACACACTCCCAAGTTCTTAATTTGGCGTAAGATGTCGTGCACTTTATATAGAGTGGAGAGTTACATATTTGTTTGTTTTTCCTAATCAGCAAGTTAAAATACATTACCGAACAAAGGAAAACATTATTGTGTCCTTCAAATTAATCAAAGGGAGAGAAGGGGCACGGTAGGATCCCCAACACACACACACACAAACAAACACACACGCTTGCAAGCAAATGTTCATTATTGCAAATTAACAAGTGGAACTGAACGGTATAACCGTCTTACGCCGACTACATATATATATATATATATATATATATATATATATATATATATATATATATATATATATATATATAAGGAGAGAGAGAGAGAGAGAGAGAGAGAGAGAGTACCATGGTTGAATAAAACTATAACCTATCACAACTGTCATCTTGAAACGATCACACAACTCAACGGACAACCAAGTTCTGTGTCGCCTGACACGAGAAGAGAAATCTTTGCACAAGTTAGCTCTAGCGATTTTGACGATACGATGATTGAAGTCCCAAGTCCATGCAGAGAAAGCGCCTGCGTTTATAATATTGCTGACTTTTTTGAGTCTGAGTTGTTTGGGCTGAAATGACAGTGTCGGGCCGAAGATCAAGATCTGTTGAGACTCTCTATCACCCAACACAGTTTGAAATCCCCTATTTGGTTCGAATTTTAGCAAACACGGTGAATTAACACCTTTCAAGATCATTCACAAAATTCAACACGTACAACAATACAACGACGAGTTCTACATTGCACATGGAAAAGCGACTTTGCAAGTGATTCACGTTTCAACTCGCCACCACCAAACAAAATATCGTCAAGATCGACAGTAACAAATATAAAATGTGTTTAGCCCACGCTATCGTGATGGCAGAAGCTCATGCAGAGCAAACTGATACACCGGAAAGGAACCGACAGTGGGTGAACATTTGAAAATTACATGAATCAAAATAAAGAAGAGAAGCAGAGACCCTTTTGGGACAAGCAGGGATTTTGAAAGACACCGTGTGTAGAACGCATGAGATGCAGAAAATTCAAGAAGTGTTAGCCTCTCACTATACTTTGAAAGTTTACCTCTCAAGTCATAGGTGGAGATCTTTTATTTCGAGGACTCAATTTTCATGACGGAAAATATATCCAAGTATGTCATCGCCAAAAATATTTCGGCGCTATTACCAATATCCAAGGATCTCTCGGGTACAGTTACTTATGTGCAAAACGTGACATGTGCTTCAACAATCGGGATCAACATTTAGATTGTGAAGAGAGATTTCGTCACTGTTTAGCGTCGAGTCCTTGTGTTCATGGGGAACATGAATTACTCTGTGCTCCACACGTGGACACCAACTTGTAAGTCAAGTTTGTTACGACCGACATAAAATGAAACAGTTCCAGCAAAAGAAAAGTGCTTGTGAATTACTGAATACGTCAACGAACACGACGAAGAGTTGGACAACCATAACAAGAAAAGAAACGGAACCATCCTGTAGATTTTATCTTGTTTTTACTTTGAATGTTCACAAGACACAAACGTTCTCATCCCTAACGTTTTTTTAGCACATCGAGCTTACAGGGAGTGTATTCAATAACCGTTATTCTATCACAGTCAGAATTGTAGCGTGCTTCCGAGCGGACTAGAAAAGATATTTGTTGGACCCAACACTCTTCCTGATTGTGCAAAATGGGTTTTCGATCCTACTGACAACTCTGTGAAGAAGAAGATTTAGATCGTGACGGCAACTATCACATGTAAGCTACTTTGATCGCGTACAATCTGTCTGGATACGACGTCCAGTTTCTTTTGAAACATTTTGCAAAAAAAAAGGAACCAACTTGCCACAAGTCATCTCGTACAGAGCTAAAATCATTTACATAAAAATAGGAACAATACAGTTTAAAGAGTCCATGAGTTATTTGGCTATATTTTCCTCAGTTTTGCAACACCGAGGAATATCAACACGTCGTGTTACCCCATCTGCCCGATGCACGATACAACGATCCAGACGGAATGCGAGCAGAGAAGCGGGAAACTTTATACACGTGATACCGGATGCACTCTTCTGACACGTTTGATATTCAATATGAAATGCTTAAGTATTGTCGGTCAATGTTGACATCATATAACGTTGTGATGGAAAATGCAGACAGTTATTTCTTAAACACGGTAGTATCGACCCTCTGAAGGAAGCGAAAGAATGTCATGTCCGGAAACACGCCAGCTATCGTATTACATCAAACGTAGCAATTAGTGATTCGTCTGTAAAGGCCTTGCGTTGATTGCATTACACATGAGAGACTCTAGACAAACGGATGCAAAACGACACGGTATTTGGAAGACCTACAGGGCGTATACAAATTTTATGGGTGTCTCTGGCACGGATGTGGCATATGTTATTCTAACCAATTACTGAAAAATCCATATACAGGGTTAAGCATGGAAGACCTGAACAAAAGAACATATTAATGACTCAAGGATACCGTGTGGTAGAAATGTGGGAGCATGAACACGACCGATGTTTATAAACAGACCAAAAATTTCGACGCATCGTCAAAGACTACGACGTCGTAGGCATCGACCCTTTTGGATCCTCGTGACAGTTTGATTGGAGGACGTACCAAGGCTACACGCTTGTTGCACAAAGTAGACGAATATCAAAGAGAACAAATCAAATATATCGACCTGTGTCCATTGTACCCTTGGGTCTGTAAACATTCTCAATTTCGGACATGTCACCGCAAGATTCTGACAGAACACATGCATATAAAACACATTCGCCAGTAAGAAGGATTGATCAAACACAAAGTTCGTCCAACTATTACCACCCCGTGTAGCCTGATCATTGCAACGGAAAACTGATGTTTCCACTGTGTTACACTTGTGCTGAGACTTGTAATCAACACGAACCCACCCGGCACGACGACAAAGAGCGGGCTTTGAAATGAACGTGGGTGACTGTGGAATTGTTTCACGCTCTAAATTGTGGATACCAATTGTTAAACATGTACGAAATCTGGCACTTCCTTACCTCACAGAACAGTACCAACGTGACGGATCGAAATGTAGCACTTCCCTACCACAGATCAATCCCAATGTGACGGATAGAAATCTGGCACTTCCCTATCACAGAACAGTACCAACGTTACGGATGGAGTCGAGCGATTTTTTGTGGTTCGCCAACGAGTTTCTAAAATTTAAACGAGAGGCTAGGGGCTGTCCATCATGGTGTCACAGAAAATAAAAAAGAAAAATTTAAGAGAGTGTACCGATTCATTGAGGGAATCTAATTGGAACACGTCGAGTTAAACGAGGAAAGCTGAGCTTTAGTTATGCTCAATTGTTTGTGGGGAAAACTCGCTCAACGCCCAATTATGCCCAAGACTGAATACTTGATGTATCCAAACCGATACTTTCAGTTGATCAACGATAAAGGAAAACTCATCAAACACAGTTTTGGTTGTTATCATTGCCATCATGTCTTTTCATGCAATGAGTTGTTTATCCAGCACTTGTACTTGAGGTTTGTCTCTAAGACTTTTGAACAACACCACATAATGGGTATTGCGACTGATTGTGCGATGCGCTTTGCTTTGCTAAAAAAAGTTTGTTTAATGTAAATGATACTGGAGTTGCGATGATGTCCTTGTCGTGTAAACCAAAGTTTTATTTCTTCCTCATCTTCACCTAACATGTCATCGAAGATCTCGAGATTAGTTTGACTTGCGCCCGATCCCGTCGTCTTTGCGAGGAATACCCTCTACAAATGAAAAGTGCTATCTTTGACTTTCTTTCAGTAACGAGTAATTAGATTGCCACTCTTTGTAACACCACACGATGCGTTGAACATTGAAAGAACATATGTGGAATTATCTTACATATCAACACGCACTCAAATACATCGACGGGCTACAATGTCTTGTGAAAGCAACACTGGACATGCACCAGATTAAGTCACAGTCCAAAAAGATGTGGAAGTGTTTGATCAATTGTTTGGGATTCCTGAGAATTCCTAGAAGAAGAACTACCAAGTACATCACAGCAACAGCAGTCATCGTCACCCTCCTACTCTTGTGCACAAAATGGGAGATTGGTTCGCATCCGAATTATGAAACGCAGTTTTGACAAAGTATATTCACCCAACTGGACGACAGAATTGTTTCTTGCGACGGGACAAGTCCGTGGACGTCACCCGCTTGTCTTTAAATTCGCAGATATGCATGAAGAAATTTAAAAAGGAACGTTTGCTCGAGTTACAACGAGTGACCAAGAAAGACAACGACGTCTACGATATCTAAAACATACTCGATGACAGAACACGTAAAGTGGGAAAACGTCGCATCAAAGAAGTGTAAATACGTTGGAAAAGTTATCCAGCTAGTTTCGATTCTTGGATTGCAGCTTCGCAACTCATCGAATAAAAACAAAAGAAGAATTCGTGAACACGTCGTACTCGTATCACCCTCACCAGTATCATCACTATAGGAGCCGCAGAAACAAAAACAATAACAGTGGGTGTGGTGTGGAGAACGTATCCCGAAATAACCAAATCGTCGTTTTCTTTTCAGATCGTCGTAGTGTATTGTGTGATTGGAGATATTATCGGAAACTTCAGTTTGCAACAAGGCGACAAGCAACTGTGGACAGTTTTACTCAGCAGCTGTTTTGGCTATTTATTCCCATTCCATCATTGAAATATACTGACTGTAGTAGCAACGGTAGCAACCGCCACAACAACAACAACAACAACAAAAGGCACAGCAACACATTGGAACATTTGAAAAGTAGTTCTTTAAAATCGGCCAACTCCTCGGAGGCGAGAACGATCCAACCATGAATAATTCATTTCATTTGACCTTATCCTGCGATAGTTCTATGGATGTGTCTTCACAAGCAAATTTTGTCGTTTCACGACGAAATTACCTCAATCCATAAAAACTAATACACGTAGCCCATTGGGAAGTAGCTTTGGTAGAAATCATTCATCCCACACAAGTATTGAAATAATAGACGAATAAGTACAATGATACTTGGACCGAAAAGATCCTGGCTTTTACGCGGAAAAAAAAGACGACATCGGCAGCAAATACCAATTTGAATGTGTACGACATTACAAAATTCCTGAAGGATATTATTTTAATACTCGACATCTTGTCGATAAGATTTCCACTCTGTTCAACGATCAGTTTAAAGACGCATTTACCAGAGCCATCACACGTGAGAATATCGACTACCAAACACTCTCTCGTCGTCTACGCACGGATTTTCACGACGGCAAAACCCTTTCCATCAAATTTTCTGAAGCTAGTTTGGTCTTCTGGGTGGAAATACAGTCCTCACTAATACCAAAGACATCATCAACAACAACAACAACAACAACAACAACAGCATATTCTTCAAGTATTGTCGATCACCGATCGATCTGAACAAAGGACTCAACTTGATATTTATGTACTCGGATATTGTCGAGTACGACGTGGTGGCAAACATTCCATTTAAAGCTGAATTTGCGATCAGTGTTAACGAATAAGCAGGAAACACATATCATGTACACAGAGAATTTGTTCATCCACAATATCTTGTCAGTAAATCATATTTTGACAGTGTGAATATTGGTATAAATGAGCTGTCGGTCAAGATATTATTTTTGACAAAGGAAAAGTCACCGTGAAACTACACTTTCGCAAACGGTTCTCCTCGAGTGACTCATAACTCACGAATCCAGTGTAACGAGGACTAGCTCTACAACAAGGACGTGGTTGGGAAGTATATTCAAATCTCTCGTTCGTACTGTCGCACCAGACTTGCAACCTTTCGTTCACCAAGGACTGCATGCTTTGAAAAGTCACGCCATGTCGCGACGAAAAGAATTTATGCAAAACGTGCTGTTCGGTCGACAGAATCTCAAACAGGCGTTACTGAATACGGGGAAAAATGTGCTGATCCAAACAAGAAAAGAACTCTTTTGGCCCCGATAAACACCTGTAAATTCACATTATGCCCCGCAGTCTAAGAAGATACTTCATCATCCACGCAGCAGCAAGGACAAGGCAAAATGAGGCATAGTAAAAGACTAAAACAACACCGATACGGCAAGAATAAGAAGATACGCAAAACTGTCAGAGACTCGGACTTTTTTGATTACAAAATCATTCGAAAATAAACATGATGCACCGAGATTCTTGCGAATGTTCCAAGACAGGACTAGATCTGCTTGTCATGCCGCCTACGATGATGACGATGTAAGACTTCCAGTGAGTAGAATTCTATTCAGTGTCGTCCGTTACGACGTCAGCTCCCATCGAGTTTGAAATAAAAGAGCAAACCAAAGACTACATCGATCTGAATAACAGTTATATGTACCTCAAAGTGAAAGTGCTCAAAGCGACAATACGAATTCAGACCAAATGGCTAGAGTGGCTTCCCTAAACAGTTTCATGCATTCTTTGTTCAGCGAAGTGGATTTGTACCTGAACAACAAACTAGTCAGCAGCAGCTTGGGTACTTACCCTTACCGAGTCTACCTCGAGAATGATTTACGGAAAAAAGAAGCCCAAAACAAACACTTAGATACTTGTGTGGTGTGGAAACCCGACACGTTCAACGCGTTCAACGACACGGTCTTGAAAGAAGGTAATGCCGATCACAATGTAGGATTTAACGACCGACGAAAGAAACTCAAACAAGGTCGTAGTTTGAAAATGATGTGAATCTGAGACTGAATCGAAATAGCACCGTCTTCCATCTGATGGTCAATGCTATTTCAAAACAATCATTGAAGAAAGGAGATTGTACATGCGACGTGTAGAAGTCTTACCTAGAGTAGGAAACGACAACAGTCAGGCTCTGACCAGAAACACGGTATCCCCTGCGACCAATGGAAGTCAAAACCTTCGCAATTGCTGCTGGACTCCGATCTAATATCGAAGATCATGTGTTCCAGGGTCAGTATTCTAAACGTCTTTTCACTGGCAAAGTCAGCAATGCAACCCTAAACGGAGCTATTGATCAAATCCCTTTCCAGTTCCATCACTACAACGTCTTCGTGATACAAGTCAACCATGACGGACAGACTTTGTGTACCAGGTCCTTTGAACCTAGCCTTGCCCAGAAGAACTACTTGAGATCTGACTTAACCCTGGTTGAAACCACAGGACAATTGGGTACCAACGGTACACACAGCATTGCCCCATGATGACTATGCAGGAGGCTACAGTTTGTAGGAATTTGATTTTACAACAGAGCAAGGCAGTGACGGGGGAAATTTCCACCTCATAAAATCGGAAATTAATTTTGAACTTCATTACCTCCTGGCATGCATTTCGTACACATCACCCTGGACTCTTGTGGTATGTGCCAAAGATAAACTTCCTCATCGAAAACCGAAAACCGTTCAAGCCTTCGTGATCAACACATCTGACAGTCATCGACCAGGAACACAATGGGTTGCTGTCTACTTTCCCAACGAAAACATGGTGAAATACTTTGATTCGTATGGATTACCACCCATCGAAGACACGATGAGAAGAAATGCTGTTTCGACCCATTTCACTAATGTGAGATTACAAGGATCAGAAGCAGAATCGATCATGTGTGGACAATATGTGTGTATTTTCTTCACGACCAAAGTCTAAAATTCCCTTTGGAACATTTACTTCCTTATTTTGGACACCATTTCCCCAGAAACGATGAAAATATAGACTTGTGGTTTCGTGATTATTATAGTTATATCTTTTCATATTTTCAATCAAAGGCAAGATAAACAGTCTTTTACCATTGGAAACCAGGTCTTACTAATCAGCATTGTTAACTCTGTAAATATGTTCATGTTTAATTTTTTTTTATATGGTCTTGTATTGTACATCTTTGTTAACCCTAATTATGTTTTAATTCTTTCTTTCTCTCTCTCTCTCTCTCTCTCTCTCTCTCTCTCTCTCTCTCTCTCTCTCTCTCTCTCTCTCTCTCTCTCTGAAACAATGTCAATATGAATAATATAGTCTCTTGGTTGTTTTATTGTAAATATGTCAGTCTTGGATTGTAAAGGTAAGTTTTTGTCTGGAATTAGGTGTCTTTTCCAAGACTTTTTCCCGTCTTTCCTTTCTCTGCTATTTTTTTCCCGTCATAGGCACACACTCATGTTCCATTCCCATACATAATGTTAAGTTTCTATAGATCCACATAGTGGCCCACAATGTTAAAGTTCCATAGACCCCATTGTGACATCCGTAATGTGCCATCGGCGATGTCAATTTTACACTCCCCCCCCCACCCCGGGGGGGGGGGGGGGGGCATTTTTGTAATGTAAATTCCCATTACCCCTTCCCATTACCCCTTCCCTTTCCCCCATAGTGTCATCCGTTCCGTAATGTTAAATTTCCATTTCCACCCACAATGGCATCCTAAAGTTAAATTTCCTTTCGCCTCACAGTGTCATCGTAATGTTATATTTCCCTTTCGTCCTATAGTGTCATCTTAACGTTAACTTTCCCTTTCGCCCCACAGTGTCATCCTAATGTTAAATTTCCCTTTCGCCCAATAGTGTCATCCTAATGTTAAATTTCCCTTTCGGCCCATAGTGTCATTCTAACTTTCAATTCTCATTTACATCAATAGTGGCAAGTTTAATTTTCAATTTCAATCCCCACCACCACCACCACCACCACCACATACCGCTCCCTATACTAATAACGAATGAAAAGTTTATTTAATACCTTAACGCCAATCTTCCGTTTCTGTGACTTTGAGCCCAGAGTAAAAGGGGCGAGCAACTGTGTGGAAGAAAGAAAGTCTTTGCTCTTTAATGCGAACTGCCAACTATGAACAGAATCCGCAACCATCGGAATAGTTACTGTTATGTCTCATTATTCCACTGACAGGAAAAAAAGAGTCTTAGTAACATTGGGACTTTTCAATTATTTAGGCGTATTCTCATGGTCTCAGTATATTTTAGGGAAATATACGATATGAAATAATCATTCGTATTCTCATGGTCTCAGTATATTGTAGGGAAATATACGATATGAAATAATCATTCGTATTCTCATGGTCTCAGTATATTGTAGGGAAATATTCGATATGAAATAATAATTCGTATTCTCATGGTCTCAGTATATTGTAGGGAAATATACAATATGAAATAATCATTCTCATATTGTTTGCTGAATAATTGCAATTGTATTGTGTACCTCTTTCAAAAGTTGAACTAAAAAGGAAGAATGGAATCGTTTCTTCTTTTCTTATATTCATTTTAAAAAACACGTTAAAAGGTCATACAGACTAAAGGGAAGAAAAAAAACATTTCATGAACACAGGTTCAGGTACTTCGGTGTAAGTACAAAATGCGAAACTAAAATTGTGGCTAACTCTGAGGATTCTAAAGACCTTGCAAGTGCTAATTATGTTGCTAGGTTGACCTTCGCATTATGTTGCAAAAGCTTCGGCATTCCTATAAACTGAATAGAATCCTTGATGCCTTCAATTCTTTATTTTTTCGACCTTTTTGGGGATCGAGAATAAAAAATCAAAGAAATACGGACAACCAAACTTTTATTCAAAGTAGGCAATTAATCATCGACTCGAACGTAAGGATGATTTCGAACACTTATTCTTTATTAAATTCATTCATTTCTATCCTTTGTAGTGTATGAAAATTGAATCATACATGCAACATTTCTCTAAAGTTAGTGTCAACTGAATTGTTCATTACAGTTTAGATCGCTTTCACAGAGTTGTTTCACGTCATACTTTCAGAATAAAACCTCTTCATGTCTTTTTTCAATTTTTACAAATAAATAGATGGAAGATGCAGCGGTGTCCATCTTTTCAACTTCTGTCCGTCTAATTTCAAAGCTAGAAGATGAATTGTCAAGTATTACATGGACAATTCCCGATACGAATCGCCAAGGTGTTACATCTAGGACTGACATACTAGTTGTAAGGGATGGGAGTAGAATGTAACTCCCTCCCCCCCCCACCCCCAACACACACAGACACAAGTGAAGAGTTCTGATCGTAGCTAAATATCTTGGATACAGCTAATTAGAACTAGTGTAAATGCGCAGTCCACCTATCGTAAACTCCCCAGACTACCTACAGGTGGGGAGAAAGAAATTCACACATTGCGAAAACATGTATCTAAAAATGTTTTTTTTAATATTTTTATATTTTTTTTTTACGATTTTACAAATCCTATGACCCTCGAAAATCTACTTTAATATAAATTGTTTCATTTTGTGCGGCTAATCTCCGTTTAGTTTTCTCTCGTACAAATCATGCATACTTAGTAGCAAAAGAAACGCACATTTTTAAAACTGTTATGAAATACGCTTTTGTCGTTAAATATTGCGATAAAATGTCACCAGCCGTTTCACTCTACATTTTTTTCTGAATAAACGTTGCTCCAAAACAGTGTCTAAATTTTTTGTAAATTGTGTATAAATAAATTATTATATATGTGCTTTCAATGCTGCATTATGAAAGGACGTGTCCTTCCGCCAGTCCGTGCGTCCGTCTATCCGTTACAAAGTTATCCTTGTAACCTGGACTCAGTTTGCATCGATTGAAGGAGAGTGATCATATTGGGTAGAATTTGATTGGCTTTGGCGTTTTACGGCACGTTCAAGGTTATATCGTGCTGAGGCAAGTAGCGTAAAGTGCCGATCCTGGCTGATCTGATGGTGAGAACTGAACCGCATCCTTCTGATCACGAGTTCAACACCTTCACCACTCAGCCACCGAGGCACTTTATTTGATATCATTTTTCAAGGATGCTGTTTTAGGAGGCTGGTTAGATGATAACATAGGTTTTCTTTCCTGAATGAAGACGGCCGGTGGGGGTTGGGTTTACCGGAAAAAATTTAATTGTGTGGATATTTGTGATAGCTTCCATCTTTAGTTAAACTATTATATTGCGTTTCCTTTTCTGTTTAGTACATTTTTATCTGAATTTTGCTACAATACATTTCATGGGCAATTTTTTCACAATTGATTAGCGGACAAGTGCGAATGAGTTTGTATCTTCTTTGTCAAAAGTGATGATGGTGATGGTGGTGATGATGGAGGTGTTGATGGTGGTGGTAGTGATGATGATGGTGTTGGGGGTGGTGGTTGTGATGATGATGATGATGACGATGACAATGAAGGTGGTGGTGGTAGTGGTGTAGATGATGATGGAAATGATGGTCATGATAGTGATGATAATCATCAGCATCATCATCATCATCATCACTCGAGGTCTGACACAGAATAATAAAATTTCAGAGGCGCTCTCATGGTGGTCGAAGATTTGTTTACGTTATGTTTAGATCATATACATTGATAAGCGCTACACACATCTGACGCTTTTATAATTCGCAGTGTTGCATATTAAAGACCTGATATATAATCTGCGTTTTGAACTATGGATGAGCTTTCATGCGCACCAACACTAAATTAAGAATGAAAAGAATCCTTACACAAACTGTCCTTCAAAATGAAACCACCACCGCCGCTCAAATTGAGTGAGATATATATGCAACAATTAACGGACAAGTTACACACTAGGCCGATAAATCAGCCCCCAAACCTGTGTTGATACTTATTGATGGTTTGATAAATCATCCCCAAACCTGTGTTGATACTTACTGATGGTTTGGGGGCTGATCGTGCCTATTGTTTAAAATATGAAATTGCATGCAGACACTTTTATCCGCACACATCAATGTACATTTTAGACACTTACCGGTATTTCTCTCTGCTCTCGAGTTACGGTTGGCCGAAGGTCGGCAATATGTACAGAATATTTCCGGATTAAATCCTATGTTTGACAAGTTGCAATTACACGTGGAATAACACAACCCTACCGACTGTTGACATTTCGAATTTAGTGGCTATGTTGGGCGACATCTTGGAATAAACCGTTTCTTCAGAAATTGCGCTCAACAACTTGGAATTCCAAATTATTCCAGTCTTTCTGGGGGGGGGGGGGGGGGCGAGTCTTGGGCGATCGTTTTTCCATTTTGTCCTGTTACACAATGTCAACATCCTCAGCGTGCTTTTAATTGCTCCATGATGTCTGCATGCTACTTTTGGAAATGTAGCCCTAAAAGAGAATATTTTCAAGAAATAGTGTTTGTGTGTGCGTGTTTCTTTGTTTCTTTTCTTATTTTTTACTTCTGAAGCTGGATTAGTTACTTTTAATCATTTGGGTCTACAAATGATAATATGTATTATCAGTTATTATTGACACGTGCAGCCATATCACGCAGTTATGAAGCCCGTTCCGAGTTATTGCATGATTCATGCATGTCATTTTTAGCAATTTCGACATGTGAAATAATAATAATAATAATAATAATAATAATAATAATAATAATAATAATAATAATAATAATAATAATCATAATAATAATAATAATAATAATAATAATATTTAGAAGGTATTAAAGGTCTAAATTGACTGTTGATATGGCCCAAAGAAGTCGTATTTCAAAACATAACTGTCAAAGAAATAATTAATAATGCCCAACAGTTGCCTCATTTTGAAGTTAGAAATTAAAATATTATTGCTGACATCATTATACATAAACAAGAAATTATAAATGTAATAACTAGTCTTGACCTAAACAAAGCCGCTGGACCCAATGAAATTGTTCATAAACTGTTAAAAAATACAGTTGAAGACATTTCTGTGCCCTTGCAAATATCAATAAATCAGTTGAAGCCATTATGTTCCCCGCCAATTGAAAGCTCATGTCATGCCGATTTATAAGAAAGGAGACAAAACTCTATCGTCTAATTATAGACCAATTTCTCCAATGAGCTGTGTGTTCAAGGTTTTTGAAAGAATTATATTCATTTATGTAGATCATTTTTGACATGATAAAGATCTGATGTTTACATATCAATCTGGATTTCTTCCAGGCCGTCCCACAGCTCATCAACTAATTGAACTTTATCACAAAATATGTTCTTTTATTGATTCCAATGAAATCACGTGTTTAACGCTTCTTGATGTCAGTAAAGCTTTTGACAGAGTATGGATTAAATGTTAGTTTACAAATTTCAAAAATATGTAATTGCCGGTAAACTTCTGTAATGGCTCTAAAGGTACTTATCAAACTGCTACCGGAGAGTTTTCTATCAAACTTCAGTATCAACAAAATGTGGAGTAGCTGCTGGGGTTCCCCAAGGTTCTGTGATTGGGGCTCCACTATTACTCTTTTATGTCAACGATATAGCAGACGACTTGAACTCGCTTACAAGGCTTTTTGCTGATGATTCTTCTGTTGCGACTTCTGCTACAAGTACAAAGGATTATAAATAATGATCTTGAAACACTTAAGCATGGGCAAACGCCATGCTTGTTACTTTTAATACCTCCTAAACAGACATTTAATTACATCGCAAACCGGCATACTGACTTTTCGTATCCGAAGTTTTCTTTGTTTTAAATATGCATTTGCTTCCTGTTAAATTCATAGATTCTTAGGAGTAACATTATCCTGTGATGTTTAATGGATAATATTAGGATGATTATTCAGAAAGCATCTAATATCTATGTTGCGCGCGACTAAAAACCATCTTCCACAAAGGAGATATAAGGCATCTCATTATCGTCTACTCAAGTCCCAAAGCATCACAACCATCTCTGGTGTGAAATAGAGGAACGAAAGTTGAATGAAACTGTGCAGTTAAGTAATAGAAGAATGCGGTACATATAAACGCTAAATAAAGATGCTGATATATATATATATACTGTAGCGAGATCGCAGAGTATAAAACGTGCAGAACATAAAGAATTACGAACTGAACACGACCTCTCTCTTTCTTGTTCACTCTTCCTCTCTTAAATTTGTGAACTTGCCCGCGGGCAAGTACTTTGTGCACTTGAACATGCCCAAGCCGAATTTTAGCTTGTCTTGAGCGTCGGGCAAGTGGACTTGTAAATCCCTGGACAGTGCTAATTTTTTTAAATGGAAATAAGGCTGTTTGTGCATATGTCGGATTGGTTCGGTTAATACATTTTAAGGTGATGGGTTTGAAAAAAAGATTTGGCAGTAATTTGGGGTTTATGTTTTGTTGTTAATTTGTCCTCTTTCATCTGGGGAGGGGTAAGGATATTGGTTTATAAAAAATTAAATAAGTCTGTTTCTTGGTATGTCATAGTGGCTCAGCAAATACAGGTCATATAATACTTATGTGTGATGATATTGTAGTGACATGATATGTTGGATTGTCCACAAGTGTTTGAGTGAACATTACCTGTCTATACCTTCCCTCCTCTGTTTCATTTGTAAAGAGCAAGTGCTGCATAGTGAAGGTGGGTGTGCATGCTCAATAAGTGATACTCTACATGATTGTACCTCCTACTTTACCTCCCCAACCCCCACCCCTACACGTCTGTTTGCAGTTTTGTAGTTTGTAGGTGTAGGTGTTGCCGAGTTAGGAAAAGTCTTGGTCAGTCAAAGTAGGTGTTGACTAATGGAGTTCAACCATGTTAAATTCAAATAAGGTCCATAAGATTGTGTTATTTATTTTCCTATAGACGCTTTTAACATTACATCTGCCATAGAACCCATAGGGCTTAGGGTCATATTTAATGTTAAATTCCCACAGATTCCCATAGGGTCATAGCGCGCACTTCATTCCATATCATCCCCTATAACTACATGTTTCTAATAGTAATCCAAATGATATGCAAAACATGGGTACTATTTATTTGTTATAAACAAAATGAATTTGAAACAAATTTATTTCAAAATTTAACTAAAAGAAAAGTTTCATTTTTTTTATCATCATTGTCTTACTTACCAAGGCATTGATAGGGTTTCTAGCTGCAAATATCAACATTCATATCATGTTCATATAGGGTAGGAATAGGATACATTATCTTCATAATTCATCCTACCAATTTATTGGTGCTATTTTTCATTACATTAAATTATTCATTTAATATATTCATATGCTTTTAGCAATAATTATACCAATTTCATGACATTGTTGTGTATACAAATATCAATGTACATCTTATAAATAATATTTCAAGATCCAATTTCACAACCTATTTTTAAATTCACATAAAACTAATGAAAATTGAAGAAAAAAATCATATTACTATGTGCTTTCATTTATGCAGCTTCGCCTGCAAATTGCCGCAAAAAATTCAAACCTCATGTTTTCCGTCACTGTTCGCATAATATTTCCGAGTAACATATTTAGTTGTGTTTTAATTGTTAATGTATTTGTCACTGCAAAATGTAAAAAATAAACCCAACAAAACGATTCTCCTTCTTAGCTTTCTCCGTCGTCAACGTACTCACGAACTAACCAGGGGAATCCGGTATTTATATCGCTTCGCATGGTCTTGCAATTTCTCGAGAAAGAGCTCAAAAAGTCGGCGTATCAAGACAAGAACCTATTTCAACTTGTCACCCAACATAGAAACTAAATTCGAAATGTCAACAGTCGGTAGGGTTGTGTTATTCCACGTGCAATTGCAACTTGTCAAACATAGGATTTAATCCGGAAATATTCTGTACATATTGCCGAAGGGACCCTTCAGCCGGTCGTAACTCAAGAGCCGGTAAGTGTCTAAAATGTACATTGATGTGTGCGGATAAAAGTGTCTGCAAGCAATTTCATATTTTAAAGAATAGGCGCGATTAATCCCCAAACCATCAATAAGTATCTACACAGGTTTGGGGGCTGATGTATCGGCCTAGTTACACACTAGTTAAATAGATATTTAGTGTACAAGCTTACATGTCACTAGATTTAACAGAAAATCAGCTGCAGGCAGAGATACCCAGTCCCACGTTATTGTTGTTGGGGTTTGTTTTTTTTTTGTGTGTTTTTTTTTGTTGTTGTTGTTGCTGGGGGCGGGGGCGGGTTGCTTATTCTTGCGTGCCTGCGCATGCGCGTAAGTGAAGTCTCATAGCTCCTTAAGTGTTTGATAAAGATCTCTCTATCTCTCCTTCCCTTTGGTTTTAGATGCAAAAGTATTTTTTTTTATAACTTAGTACACTAAATTGACATATGGGGGTGAAAACAAAGACACAAACGAAAGAACGAGCGAACAACAAACAAGCAAGCAAAACCAATGTTAACTAGTATAAAAAATTCAATTATAGTCCAATGAATAAAAAAGGACACGCTGGCCTAGAATCGGAGATGTTTATAAACCATCTACGTCTAATTATCCGTATATACCTAAAATCTACATTAATTTCCGATTTTGAAAATATAGATTGAAGGTTGTGTTGTTGTCCTCTTGTAGGACATCGAAAATGACTAGTCAAGTAACACTTACTGCGTGTAAACAATTCCTTGTTTTGGAAACCTACAGCAGAAAAACAAATATAAATGCACTGTATTCCACATGCGCAAAGATCAATTTCTTACATTTTAATACACGGAATTTAGAGACAATTGGCTTCATTTCATCATACATAAGTTTCCATTATTCCGGTGTTCCCTCTTACGAGACAAATAAATGAAGACAAGGCTAGGAATTAAGCTGTGTGAGCAAGTAAAATGGTTACACTGCCACAAGATTGTCTTCATCAGTGTTATTAATGTCCTTTGAACACTCTGCGCGGTTTGCAGCTGTCTGTACTCGGAAGCCCAGCCGACAAGCATTGACAAATATTAATTTCAGCTATACTCCGTGTCTGTATGCAACAAATGCCTCAGATTTAGAACGCCCTTTTACAAAAAAAACACAAAAAAACAAACAAACCCGCTAGCCTCATCTGACCATCCTCATGTCTGTGCCAAGTGAAGTCAAGTGCACTTGGGGGATTTGCATGTGGCATATGGCTGTGTTGCCATATGTATTTATGTTAGATACAACGGCACACATGCTGCATAAAAGCATCATATGTCGCGCGTAAGCAGGCTGCTGACTTGTCTGTTGATATGGCAATGACGTAACGAGGCTCATCAATGTCTTTTCAGAGCTGTCCATTTCCCATCCGTCGATTGCCGTACAGTTTAAGGACGAAACTTCTTGCCACACTTATGACCTGATAATGTTTCACCGAAGGAAACCATATGTTCGATATACTTTTCATGTTTCTGCCGCATGTTCAAAGCCCTAAGCTTACCAACTCAGTGTTAAGTGGATGTACTGTCACATCCCGTAGGCCAAGCATACACTTGCATATATTATTACCCACTCCTGTGGCAATGTATTGTCGCATCCCGTTCCCTAACCATACACTTGCATATACTAGCATATATTATTACCCACTCCTGTGGCAATGTATTGTCGCATCCTTTTTTCGAAAATATCAGCCATTGTATTTTGAACGTCTTCTGATGCAACCATGTCAATACAAATATGTACAAGTCTATATGGAACATTGTGAATGTCGAAAAAAATTGGCCACTGCTTATTGACCAGATCAGCAATCTTTTTTCACATCTTATTCATCCCTAACAAGCCTGTCTTTATCTTTTTCGAGGCGTTTGCTCATGGTCAACACATGACACAATGCTTTTAAAAAGGTTGCATATTCGCCAGACAAATGGCTTTTGCCATCAACCATCTCGTCAGTGAGAATCCTATCACTTCTCCTTGACTTTTGCTTTCTCTTTTTACTGTTTGTTCTAATGCTTGTTCCGTAGACACGCAATTAAAGATATATCTGTTGAACGGCGGAAAAAACTCCCATTGCAAAGGTATTGATAAGTTAGAGGATTGTCTGTTTCTAATCTCATCGTATCCATGATGTCTGTTGGTGTGTAATTGGCATATATATTTCGTCCGGTAGATCAAAACCAAGGCAAGGTTTGGGCATCGGTGTTCGGATGAATTTCGAAATAGGACTCTCTGTCAGCTCCTTGAATTTGAAAGGACTTTCGCGGCATCTAAGAAGTTGCTCCAGTATGTACGTGTTTTTGAACTGATTCTTTCCTTCTTTCTCGAATTCTTCAGTCACCGAAGATGTTTCTTCCAGCTTACTTTTAATGATTTCTACAAGATCGTTTGCCAATTCACAATCACCTGCTATGAAAAAGAGTTATAAATCATTCAGAAGATTCTAAACCTCATCTGAAACTAGACTGTTTCGTCAGTACATCTGACAGAAACGGGTAGGAGCTTCGATTGCCAACTTCAATCCTCTTTCAGCTCAAGAAAGTTGTTTGCCCTGAATCGTGAGTCTAGTAGTCTCTGCATACGCATCTGAGCCTTTCAAAAGTATCAGTAAACCTCAATCTCTGCATACACATCTGAATCCGTTAAAATTACCAGTAAACCTCCATAACCGTACAGTTTCCCTATGCTGAAATCGAGGTCATTATCAGATGCACCATGCAGAGTCTCATGGTCACCTTACGATGCAAACTTTAAGGTCTGCTTCATGGTATATCCTTAGTTTTTTTGTGTATATTGACAAGTCTGCTTTAACAAAAATCTGATTCTGTAGTAGAAATTCGGTAATGGCTAGAAGACGAAAGAAGCAGGTAAATATCGTTGACCTCTCTGTTGATGATGCATGTATGAAAGGTAGGTATCGAATTGTTGTTAGTGGTTGTTGGTCAGAGATAGAAAAGCACCTAACGGTGTCCAAGATAGCACGTAGTTCTCCGAGAATATATATCGAGCAAGTGTCCATGCTAAGTCCCTCGAAAAAAGCTTTCTGGTATGAGAGTGTATCTTGTGTAATAGTACAGTTTATGTGTTCGGGAACTGCAGGAGGTTTGGGTTGCTGCAAAAGTTTTTTATTCTGCTCCCAGTCATCTGCGTCATCAAGCACATCTCTTCAGACAGTGCTTGCCTGTGCATCTTGGTATGCGACGCATTTCAGCTGCTACTGTATTATGTTGGTAGACTACGGTTGCCATTCAAGGAGTTGTGGACTTTATATCAAGCGTCTCCTCATTTTGATCAAAGTTGTCTAGAAGTTACATCAATGTAAGAGGCACCATACAAATTTACTGGGAAGAATCAATCAGGTATGTGCATTTGACCTTCCACTGACAACTGCTTTTTTATAGAGATGACAAGAAACGTCAGACTTGGTCATAAGTTAAACAGCGCCCTAACGTGCTTAAAATATATATCAATTTCCTACTTCAAAATCAGGATGCATTTGTGCGGCAAGTCCCAGCATTACTGGTGTACTCGTGCGTCGGCTAATTGAAATTATTTCCTGACATAATGAGAGTACTTTCAGTTTAATGCTTTGGTCCACTAAATAATTAAAGACTGTAGTAGTAGAGGATGTCACTTTAGAGCCAAACCGGGTCTTGTGTTAAATAGGGTCAAAACATTATAGAGTCAAACGGGAATTTAACATAGGCGCCATCTTGGTTCATATGTTTTGTAACAGTGTAGCATGATGTGACGGTCTGCCCTCGAACGGAACTACCATATGACGTCAGGTGAGTCTGTCTGTTTCTGTAACAGTGTAGCATGTGTTTAGAGGAACATGTGAGTTTGACTGCCCTCTAAATGAAATGATATAGAGGAGTCCTGTGTTAAATAGGGTCGAACGTTTATGGGTACAAACGGGAAAATAACATAGGAAAATTAACTGTCGAAAGTTTATAGGGACAAAGGTTCGAAATTTAAGGGGACAAACGGGAAATTAACATGAAATTTCCATGTTGAAAGGTATGTTTTTTTAACAGTATAGCATGAGACGACGGTCTGCTCTCTAACTGAAATGCCGTATGACGACATACGTTTCACACGAAGAGTCTGTCTGTTTGTTGGTTCTAATTTGGAGGGAAATGTAATAGGGTAGAGTTTGTCAACAATAATTACTTATTTTGTTTTGCTTCACAACAAAGCTAACTTCTTTATCTCCCCTTACCACCCCATGATTCCACTTATAAAGTTAAAATCTCTACCCCATTCTATAATATCATCACCCTTATCTACTTACCTTTTTAAAAAATCAAAAATTCCATCCTCATAATCCTTACATATCAATACTTATTTATCATCTATCCACCCTCTTGTTGTCTAATATCTAGCACCCAGTTATATACTATCCACTAACCAATTATCTACAATCAACACCTTCTGATCTACTATCAACCAACCAGATATCTACTATCGACTAACCAATTATCTGCTATCAACACCTAGTGATCTGCTATCCACCAACCCGTTATCTACTATCAATACCCAGGGATCTACTATTCACAAACCAATTATCTACTATCCAACACCCAATTATCTACTATAAACACCCAAACAAAACTACCATCCTCATAATCTTTACATATCAATACCCAAGAATCTACTATCCACCACCAAGTTGTCTACTATTTAGCACCCAGTAAGATACTATCCACCAACCAATTATCTACTATCCAGTACCCAGTTATCTACTGTCCAACACCTAGTGACCTACCATCCACAAACCAATTATCTATCAACACAAAGTTGTCTACTATCCACCACCCAGTGATTTACTATCAACAAACCAGTGATCTACTGTCCAACACCTAGTTATTTACTATCCAAAGCCCAGTGATAAACTATCAAGAGCCCATTTATCTACAATCCAACACTCAATTGTCTACTATAAACACTCAAACAAAACTACCATCCTCATAATCTTTACATATCAATACCCAAGAATCTACTATCCACCACCAAGTTGTCTACTATTTAGCACCCAGTAAGATACTATCCACCAACCAATTATCTACTATCCAGTACCCAGTTATCTACTGTCCAGCACCTAGTGACATACCATCCACAAACCAATTATATATCAACACAAAGTTGTCTACTATCCACCACCCAGTGATTTACTATCCACAAACCAGTGATCTACTATCCAACACCTAGTTATTTACTATCCAAAACCCAGTGATCTACTATCAAGAGCCCATTTATCTACAATCCAACACCCAATTATCTACTATAAACACCCAAACAAAACTACCATCCTCATAATCTTTACATATCAATACCCAAGAATCTACTATCCACCACCAAGTTGTCTACTATTTAGCACCAGTAAGCTAGTATCCACCAACCAATTATCTACTATCCAGTACCCATTTATCTACGTCCAGCACCCAGTGACCAACCATCCACAAGCCAATTATCGACTATCAACACAGTTATCTACTATCCACCACCCAGTGATTTACTTACTATCCAAAGCCCTGTGATCTACTATTAAGAGCCCGTTTATCTACTATCCAACACCCAATTATCTACTATAAACACCCAAACAAAACTACCATTCTCATAATCTTTACATATCAACACCTAGTGATCTACTGTTCACCAACCAGTTATCTACTATCCACCAACCAATTATCTAATATCCACAAAACAGTTATCTACTATCCAGCACCCAGTTACCTTCTATCTACAAACCAATTGTCTACTATCAACACAAATTGTCTACTATCAGCACAAAGTTATTTGCTATCCAACACCCATGGATCTACTATCTACCAATTTATTAACTACTATCAATACACAGTTATCTACTATCCAGCACCTAGTTATCTACTATTCAGCACCCAGTAATTTACTATCCACAACCAGTTATCAACTATCCAACACCCAGTGACCTACTATCCATTAGCCAGTTATCTACTACCCAGATACCCTATTATCCCCTACTTATAGGGGCTAATAGTTAAAATCTCTACCCCCCTTCTATAATGTCTCTACCCTCACCTATTCTCCTATTTTAAACAAAACAACCATTCTATGCACACAGGGTAGGATTGAAAAGAAGCAGTATAAAATATAATTTAAATCCATTATCAACAAAACTAACTTCTTTATCTCCATTACAGCCTATAATCCCTGTTATAAAGTAAAAACTCTACCACCATCTATAATGTCTCTACTCTCCTATTTTAAACAAAACTAATATCCCATGCACACAGGGTAGGTTGTAAAAGAAGGGGTATAAATAGAATTTAAATCCCATATAAATAAAACTAACATCCCTATCCCTAATACCACTCTATGACCCGTCTTATCAATTAAGTAAAAAAAAAAACACCTAGCCACTTCTATAATGCCCCTGAGTTACCTCCATGTATAATATTCCTAACTGCACTACTCTCCTATTTTAAACAAAACTACCATCCCATTTGCGTCTGTCTATTTAAAAAATTTTAGTTGCAAAAATCTTATTTCGTCTGCACTCTAAATTATGTTACAATAGCTGGCAAAAACATGTGCCGGATCTTAAATATGTTACAGTTCTGATAGCGTACTGTGAGGTCAAAGTTTCATTCATCAAATTTGATACAAATTTAAGAAAAAATAACATCTTAGAGTGATAAATACACTGATCGACTTCGTTTCACCCTCAAGGTCAATAAACTTGTGACTGTTTGAAAATTTGTTGTTTTTTTTTCAATTTTGACACAGTGTTTTGGCAAAAATGTAATGTGTTGAAGTCAATTTTGGTTTACTGTTGTTTAAAACCACCAAACTAAAGCATGTGTGTGTGTGTGTGTGTGTTTGTGTGTGTGTGTGTGTAATAAACAGAGAGTAAGAAAGAAAGAAAGAGATAGAGATTCATTATTATTATTATTATTATTATTATTAATTTTTCATGATGTATGAGAGATGCTTGACATGAAAATGGCACTAAGGACCCAAACAGGAGTCCTGTGTTAAAAAAGTTCAAATTATGCGTTAGATTTTGAGGACACACTGTACAAAATACTACTTATGAACTGACTTTTTACGATTGCAGTGCAGACAGACTAACGAATTTAATCACGCAAAAAAGATTCCATTTTCAGTGTATACAAACTAGTGAATTTTGGAATCAAGATAAAGATTTTTTTTTGTACTGGAAAGCTTCGAGTTTGATCCATTCTTCTTTTTTTTTTTTTTTTGAAAACAGTAACATAAGGTAACCACCCACCCAGTTTATGTCTAAT
The DNA here is from genome assembly GCA_029931535.1 of Margaritifera margaritifera. Classification (NCBI taxonomy): domain Eukaryota; kingdom Metazoa; phylum Mollusca; class Bivalvia; order Unionida; family Margaritiferidae; genus Margaritifera; species Margaritifera margaritifera. The sequence continues at coordinate 953,365 of JAQPZY010001622.1, forward strand.
ATCCATCCGTAACATAAGCATTACTAAATAGATCATACAAATATATTATTATTATTATTATTATTATTATTATTATTATTATTATTATTATTATTATTATTTGATGATGAGAGAGAGATTTTGAGATAGTGGTATCTTAAAGCCGGAACAGATACCATTATGATTTAAATCTTAATCATTCCATAGGAAACTTAAGTGTGTCTGTGTGTGTGTGTTTGTCCGTGCGTTTGGGTGCGAGACAGAGGGAGATCGACTGAAGCAGAGAGGTATGGAGAGTCAATAGATAGATAGGACACGCATCAAATAGGAGAGATTTTTAGGTTTATAGCTTCAAGATGTAATGTTTAAAATGGGCTCATAGGTTTTCACAAGATGAGTCTGTCTTACAAATGTAACAATGTAGCAATATTAGGCGGGAAATAACAGAAATTGAAGATTTTCAGAGTGGCGTGTATTTGAATTTCGGTTATAAGGCCACATTTTATATAGCCAGTCAAGGAATGTACTTTATTATGTTTTTTATGTCTGTCTCTAAAAAGACAGAGTGATTCTGTTCATGTTTCAAGAAAGGTCAAACTCACAGTACATCCAAGTAATGCAGTCTAACACGCTGATGTGTGTCTGAGAGAGAGAGAGAGAGAGAGAGAGAGAGAGAGAGAGAGAGAGAGAGAGAGAGAGAGAGAGAGAGAGAGTATTCTTATAGCATTCAGATACCAACGGTTAAAACGTCTATGTCGTAGAGGATGAAATTGTTCTTTGCGTTTCACTTGAATCTTGCCAAACTCTCTGTATATTCGTTCTCGCAGCTCCAGAGGAAAACTACGAAGCCTCTTCACTTCTACAGTATCCGACATGAGGATCATATTTGGACTGACCAAAGGAAGGTTGTCAAATCACATCAAAATACTCCATGGGTTTGTTGTTTTTGCGTTAGTTTTTTGGTAAAGTGACTACCGGTCAGGCGCAGAACAATTACATCTAATTTACTGACTGTGTGAATAGCAAATGCCACCGATTCGAAGCTAAGGCGGTAAATATGTTTGATAGCCAATGATATCACTTATAATGAGTGATGAAGTGTTGCTCTAGATTCAAGATAGGCAGTGTGACCAAATAATGCACATGAACTGGCTTTTAACGGCTGCAGTGCAGACAGACTAAATTTGAATCAGGCAAAAGATGTCGAGTACTGTAACATTTGTTTTTCTTCGTCACGCTAAAGATTGGGTTTTACCATTTATCGGTTCAAGTCAAACGTTTTCACTTAGATATTTTTACTTCGGCCAAGGGCGACGGACGGAGGGGCCGGTACTCTAGTATGACGCAGAGTATATTGAGAGAGAGAGAGAGAGAGAGAGAGAGAGAGAGAGAGAGAGAGAGAGAGAGAGAGAGAGAGAGAGAGAGAACTAAAAATGCAAAATGCAAGGAAATACCATTTTTTTCTTCAAAATCAACATATTTTATAAACCACGTTCACTTAAACAGCAATAAATGAAGAAGTATACATGTTTGATTTTTCTTTCATGGTGTACCCATGAAATTTTTTTAAAAAGTTCTCTTTGTTTGTCGCTGTACTGGTTGCCCTAAATTTTAGGACCACGAGCAACAATCAAAATAAGCGCTTCAGGATATCTGTAGGTCCAAGCTCTCAAACGGGAGTCTTCGATGCTTGAGATATAACCGCCAGGCCGATTGATGCAATTGTAACTTATTTTGTGTCGAATTAAACAACTCGGCTCCTAGAGGATCCATTTTGTCAAGCTGGCAGAATCTGTTCATTCATCAAAAATCTAAGATATGTTAAAACTATGTTTTGTTATAAACTGACTTACTTCAGTTTACATAAGGTGTGGAGTGAAATCGCGACTGCATCCGACTACCGCTGAACTTCATTTCTGTCATAAAGATTTTTTTTTTTAAAAATGTATTCATCAATATCTTATCATAATGTCAGTAGTTTGATAGACACATGGTCACTTCGTAGGTTTATCGTGTGGTGATTCAGTAGTCGTCATATTTAAGCGGCCAATTGCAAAACTTAAAATAGTCAGCAAAATGTCAAGTCAGGAAGATTTTATCAGTCTTTGGTACAAACTGATATATTTCTTTATATTTATAAATCTATTCATGGAAAGAAAGAAGGACGAATAGTTTATTGTTTACATAAAAGAACATAAGGGAAACATATGTAAACTGAACGCCACCTACCAGAGAAAATGTAAATTACCTTCGGTTTTTCTTAGCATCAGTGTACCATTGTAAAAGCATGTGAAAAATAATAATTTTATGTCTAGAAGTTTTGTATCTTACGATTGAGTAGTCTATATTTATTCAAGAACATCTAATGATATAAAGAGACATTTAATAGTAAAAATTCCAGATAGCTATCGTTTCTTTATTATTTCACTATTTACCATCCATTTTCAAGACAGAGGAAGTTAGATATATTGACAGCCTGGTTAATGGTCAAAGTATTGAGGGAGTGTAGGTGGAGAAAAAATATAAAAAAGGAATATGGGAAAAGTCTAGTCCACGGAAATTGATATGGAAAAATCCTGATTCCAGGCAGTTGGTAATGTATGAGAATTCTGGACCCCTAGCTAATTTAAAATATTTTCTTCGCTCAACCAATTTACTTTGCCTTACTCCATCATCAAGTGAACAAAAGTGATTTGTGTTCGATCACACGTTTGACAAATTCGGTTTTCCCTGAACCACTAGGTCCAGCAATCAACATATTAAATGGATAGCGAAGAAACAGGACCGCCAACTTTGACGAGCTGACCTATCGATTGCTTCAAGTAAAGGCTCTCTATGTTTAGTCGTGTCTGCACTTTTCTAAGTTTCCAAACGTTTCGGCTAATTCGCCTTCATCAGAAGAATATAGAATGGACTTGATATTCAAAACTTGGCAGAGGCATTATATATATATATATATATATATATATATATATATATATATATATATATATATATATATATATATATATATATATATATATATATACACACACACATACACACACTCATACTGAAATACTTATTAATTCAGTAATTATATTTTTTAAATATTTACTCTACTAAGGAATACAACTTTTATATTGGTTTATTAGTATTACCTGTAAGAGACATCTATTCTTTGTTTTAAATTCCTTTATATACATATCATCTATACTGCAAATAGCGCAGTTTCATGATTGCTTCGCACTACGATAATTGTATACAATGATGCCAACTATCTTATCTCACTTGCTGATTATACCATTGAATTACTTGTACTCAGATTACACGAATTTGTAAGGCACGACCATATATATATAAATATATAAATATAGGTGAGAGATTTAGGAGAGTTATAAACCGTCCCATAAGGGAATATATATATATATATATATATATATATATATATATATATATATATATATATATATATATATATATATATATATATATATATATATATATATATACAGTCATACAGGTGAGAGAGTTAGGAGAGTTATAAACCGTCCCGTAAGGGAGCCGGTCGAAGTAGGGTCCATGAGCTGCTGCACCCATCGCCTTAACTATACTTGCAGGCCTGACTACACTGCATGAAACGAACCCCCTACCAAGTCTCTCTGTCCTAGCTAGGTGGCAGGGATATTAAATTACACTTTATTATTTTTAGAAACAGTGTCCTGGGGCATTCTAAAATTTTACAAATTAGTGATGACTTTATATCCATTTGGTACAGTCGTACTAACTTGCTTTATATCTCGGTCGAAAAATATTGACAGGCAGGTATTGTCAGTTCCCAGAATATTACGCTCAGATATTTTCCTTGAATGTTACCTCTTCACGGTATAAGAAAACTAAAATACTCGAATCCTTTCCTGGTGCCAAAATGGAAACATACAAAAAAAAAAAAAAAAAAAAACAGGGCTTAAAGCTAACGTATTTCGAACAAAATAGCTCTGCAGAACTTTTAAAATGAACTTACAATGTCAAAATATTTAGTGTATGCTGTTTAGAATAACAAAAGGTGTAATGTGTCCATGTTTAAAGAGCAGTATTTAAATAAGTATACAATGTTGTTGACGCTGAACGGATAACCAGTTTTCTTCGCTCGTAATTGATTCATTCCCCAGATGAAAAGCAGTTTATATATAAGCACGGTAAGAAACTTTGATTTAACCTTCCTTTCACATTGTCAAATAGTACTCGTGTACATTTTCACTGGTTTATATATATATATATATATATATATATATATATATATATATATATATATATATATATATATATATATATATATATATATATATATATATATATATATATATTTGCATGGCAAAATGGCATGCAATACATGACATCTCATTTAGTGTTCACTGACATGGTTTTTCTTCATTTGTTTTATATTACTCTTAGAGTTTCACATAACTTATTCAATTTACTAATTTAATCTATTTACTCGTTACAAATTACATACAACAATGAAGTAAATTATATTTGGAAATTGTGCACGGTTACTCTATCATTTATGATAGGTAGCCTTTTGGCTAAGGTCAAAGTGTAGTAACTATTCTTATCACATTCATATCTGATATGTACGCCATAAGTGAACTTGAGGAAGAGACGTGGTAGCTCAGTGGTTAGCGTGACGGACTCCTACGCATGAATACCTGGGTTCAGTTCTCAAGTCGGCTGCCGTTCTGTGTCCTTGGGCAAGACACTCTCATTCCCCTCCAGCTTATTGAAGAAAACCTAACCAAAGCCTCTATGTAAAAAACCTTAAAAGAGGTCTTCGCCCAGCTCTGATGCACACCAATATCATTTCAGATAGGTAGACCTAAGAGGATGTCCTTAATTGAATCTAAAACTAATTCACCAAAAATTATTCATGACGTGCTGAAATATTTCTCCGACTATTGTATTGCAAACTTTGCAAAGTTTACTGAGTTAAACTATATGGTGGTGTATTAAAGTTAATGTCATTTGATTTATATAAATTCTTCAATACTATTATTTCATAACAATTATCTAGAGTGTCTGTTAAGATGGAATGTACTGCAGAACTCAAAATTACAAATCAACATATTAAATTACAAATCATTTTTACAGTATTCATGTTATCAATTCTTTTTCCAAACATATTTTCTAAATGAGTTTTATAGCTAGTACTGATCTTGGATATACTGTGAAACTGTATTTAATGGACATGTTCAAAGATCCTACTGTGTGACAATCCTAATTTTCTTTGCAATTCGCGTTATAAAGATATACATGAATATAGATAATTAGTTTGATTTCTTGCCGTTACCACAACTGGCAATTATAGCAATTGCATATGTCATTTGATGTCACGAAAGAGCAAAAGAGATATAGTTAATAATTTTGCATGATCTATTACACATGCATACATACATACAAGAAACAAACATGACAATTCACGTTGCAGCAAGTCAGAAAAACTGGTCAAGCCCTTTCAAGGTCTTCGGATGCCTTTTTTAGGGTCAACGACACAAACGACGAAAAATTACAAACACAAGAACATAAACAAAATAATATTTTGTCATTGTAAAACCCAAATCACTGGACGTAATACAAATATATTCCCCCCCCCCCCCAAAAAAAAAAAAAAAAGAGCAGAAAACAGTGTACTTTTAACTGTTTTCATTGTGGCAAATCATGTATTCCAATTTGGCACGAAGACTATTCTAATGCATGCAGGTGACCCAGTTTCCTTTGTTTCCAGCATTTACAAACTGGAAAATCGCTTTCTTGCTCAATTAGTTTGGATTGCTTTGGTTTTCTTGCCAAATTGGTTTGGATTGCTTTGGTCTTTCACGGTACAGCAAAATATGAAGGTTAATGCAATTGGAGTAAAGTCCCTTGCCCAGGGACACATCATTGTTGCTGAAGTGGGCTGATTCTATGGTAGGATTCAAACCCTTACCCTTTCGAACGTAAGTCTGGCACGTTAACCACTGAACCACCATGGCTCCTGCCAAATTGGAATACCTGATATGCCATAGTGTAAATAGTTAAAGGTACACAGTTTTATGTTTATGTTTTTCTCCCGGATATATTAGTATAAGGTTCTTTGATTTTGGTTTGGCCATAACAAAACAGTATATAAATACATATTTGTTTTTTTTATTACCTTTTTGTGTTTGTAATAGTACCCCACTTGTGTCGTCAGCCTAGAGAAAAGGATCTGTAGATCTTGAAAGTGATCCGTCAGTTCAATGACTTTTCCGAATCGTTCTTTATCATGTTTGTTACGTGGATATATACAGGAGTGTACTGGGTAAGCAACTCGGCCCTGTACTTATCTGCCGGGACAGGCCCGGGGTTTTGCTCACACCAGTAAAACACCGGTAAAAACGAATTTTTTTGCGGCGGCCCACCTGGATTTGTCCCGGTATGCCCAATGGCCAGTACACCAGTGGATATATATATTTACAAGGACTTAGAAAGTAATAAAAACTTGGCAACGGCGTGGGTACTAATCGTAGATCAAGGTATATCAGATTGCACAAGCTCATTGTCAGTGGGATAAAGGTCATATACAAAGACAACACAAATACTACACGCAAATGTAATGACAGGAAAAGCATTAGCACATGACATTACAAAGAAAACTACCACAAAAAAAAAACTGAATGAAAAAAAGAGTAAAAAAAACTAAATCTCCACACACAAAAAAGTTAATTTCCTAACGATAGAGAGGTCATTTAAGGACAAAAGGTTCTTCATTAGATAGCAATCATGTAAAAATATCAAAAAGTTTAAGTTTGAGAGAACAACAACATATATTCTTTATTTCTCACTGCTATTTTCATTGCGTTTCTTTACTTCCTTTCATTTCAATAAATAATGTACTCAGCTTGATATTCGTGAAAAATCATTATAGATTTTATTTCATCTAGCTTGAAGGCATGGATGGGTGCGTTTGAAGGATATTCAATGATTCTTGAGTATTCTAGACACAGGTCACCCACCATATTCTCAAGTTTTATAAAGTCTTACGCAGGTGCAGTCGTACAAACTTTGTCTACATTCCCACAAAAGTATAGTTACCATCGAGTCGCATATACTTTACTCAAGCATGTAGTTATAACTTAGAATGGATTTTTAAATATATAATTGCTATTTTATTTCATTTTGAATATTTGCATGCAGTACTGTTAGTTCCTGTGAACTTACCAGACATTCAAAGTATTTGTAATGCTCTCCACCGTCCAAAAGGAAAATAAAAAAAAATAAAAAAAATAGAACTTTAGATTAGGTTAGATTTATGCCCCCTTTTTGTTCATTACACTATGTATTTTGACTACGTGACTTCAAATGAGCGCAGCAGACACTAAACATTGTAATTAATTTTAAATCATAAGAGTACCAACATTGCATTATTGTAATTGCAAACAGCTAAAGATATTTAATCGGCACTTGAACAAAGAATTTAATCTCTTTTAGTTTCCAAACTTCACGAAAAACTGACTAAGTCCAAAACATGAGCATTTACTTTTGGCTGAACCACTTAAACATGTAGTTGTAGTTTTAAAGTTAAGGTTACTCACCCGTAAGTTCGTCAGGCCTCGACGTATTCATACGCCATATCAGACAGGTTCCTACGACTCTGAACAAAACACGAATGCGGTTTTGTATTTATTATATATCCCGTTGTATTTTTTTTTTTTTTAACGCTTTTCAGAGATCTTTAGCTATATAGTGTAAATAGAATTCAAAGCAATTTGGAATGTTTAAAAATTTGATTCGGCGCTTCAAAGAATATCGATGCGCGGACGACAGTGAAAACACATACACAGTTCTGATCTGGACATGCGATACACAAATACGGATTGAGGACCTACATTGAATACCAGATCAACCATGTCAGATTAAATATATGTAAGAAATAACGTAGCTATAGCTTTCAGAAGATCTTTGGACAGGTTTCTATAGCCGGACTATATCACGCTTAGCGATACACAGACTTATGAAAATGCCGACAAATTAAACCACTGAGCAAACGTAAAGGGCGGCGTTTAATTTAAATTAGTAGATTGCCATGTCTATTTATTAGAATAAACCGGTTCTAATAGGTAAACGCATACATAAACACTGTTTAAAAAGCGTGTGACATTTAAGAGATAATTGATTATTGTTTGGTCATTCTAGAAAAAGGATCTTTTTATACATTTTGTTTTCGGCCTAAATGATTTGCTCATTTAACCTTTGACTCATCCATGTTTATAAACAACATGTCATCTGCCATCGTTGCAAGCCATGGGAGACAATCCGCTACGCCCATTTATCATCCGTGGCTGCCTGTGCTGAGATTTCCTCGTTTCTTATGAGTTCGCGTAAACAAAAATATGTCATCAACATAACAATGTTGCAATCTCCAAAACATAAATTAAAGCGCCCTTTTTATCGATCGCGTCTGAAAGAGAAACTTTGATTGGCTCATTCAAACAGTGTGGATGATCATGTTGAGTCAGAATGTCCTGCTCGCAGTGATTGGTCAAGCAGGTTCATACAAATTCGTGTGAAACGAGGAACTCTCCGAACAGGCAGCCACGAGTGATAAAGTAGCATAGCTGATTGTCTCCCGTATCTTGCGATTGTGGTCCTATGTTAGAATTGTAAGCTTATTTGATTGTTTTGCGTTCTTACTTTCTTGTCTGTCTCTTTGTTTTCATCATCGTATGCCAGTTTTATGTATTAATTGAAAACAACTCTGTATCTCCAGCTGAAGGGAAGGAAAGACGAAATCGGGACCTTGATCAGACGGTTGAGAAGCTATGTACTCTTATTTACGTGTATATAATTACACATTTACGTGTATATAATTACACATTTATGTGTATATAATTACACATTTACGTGTATATAATTACACATTTACTTGTATATAATTACACATTTTCCAGCTATATTCAGCGCTTAAGAGAACAGCTTTTATAGACATAATGTAAATAATATACGACCCCGTAAGAAGCATTTACGAAATTTGAGTTGATGGTTAGACATCAATTTATGATTATGCCGATCATCATCATCATCATCAAGTATGAGAAAGAGAAGGAAAATATCATACGCGCACTTGTCCGTGAATGCATCGTAAAAAACAAAATTGGAAATGCACAACTGTTACGTATGTTCTACTGATACACATAATTCAGCTAGGACTCTGATATATAAGGGACCATGCTTCTTTGCTAACTTGTTCGCAGTGACAAATCTGGATAAAGTGCTGACCAGATGGTAGTCTCGCTCAACCAGACTCTCGCGTAACTCTGTTAGAATTTCGCCTTACTAGGATTTGGTAAAGATCTACACAAAGGGTTGTAACGCTCAAGCAAGGCTTACAAAAAATCCGGTAAAGTCCCTGATTGGTTGACAGGTTAGTCAGCGTTCATAATACAAACTTTAAAAAAACAAAAACAAAAAAATTAATAAATAAATAACTACTTAGCTATACTGGTCTATCGAGTCTATCACATAAATGCGCGATTATCATATTCTTGTTCACGTTTTGGACCAACCACATAAAATGTGTATAGGTAATACAGGTTTTCGCTTTTGCAGGAAAATCTTGCAAATCGTCAAACTCTGACACTAAATCAGTGAGTACATGAAAGTGGAAAGAATTACCCGTGTTTCCATCAATACATTTTTCCAGTGGCGGCGCGAGGGGGTGGTGGTGTTGGGAGGGGGCAGTTGCCACCGGGCGCCAGGCGAAGGGGCACCTTAGGGAGTTTTTTTCTGCAGCTGAAATTTTCATAATATCTCATCGTCATCTTAGTGTAGCGGGGGCAATTCTTGACAAAACATATATTTAGGAGGGGGGATAGAGGAGGGAGGTTGTCAACTGACATAAAAACTGTTCTCTGTAGCAAAGTAGGGGCGCCACTAAAGAACATTGCCCCCGGGCGACTCAGTAGGGCGCCACTGACGAGCATTGCCCCGGGCACATCGAACCCTCTCCGCCACTGCATTCTTCCACCTCTTAATATCATAATAAATATGCTTATATTTATCGCGGATGCGCAGATGGTGCTGATAGTCATTACGATAGAGATGATGTATGTTGGTGACAAAAGAAAACAGAAAGAAATGAGCGACACCTATTGGTAGCCATCATTTTACAGACCTTTACCAGACTCACACAGCGTAGATCTCTATAAGTCACGCGAGATTCTGGTTGAACGAGACTAAATGGATAGATGAGATCGGACCTCATATGTCAATATAAATGAGGTAGTTCTGGATAAAGGTACTGACTGAAGCTAGGTTAGAACTTTGATTGGTCAAATAAATACGAAAATTGCTCTGAATCAGATGCATCAGGTATTATCGTGGTAAAATCTTTTTGATGTGATGTTTTTCGCAATATCCAATACTAGTTACTAGTGTTGGGGGGAATTAGTTACACTGTGTTTGGACAGGGTGTACGGAATTTTACCACCCGCCTATCTTTCGTATTTTCTTCGGCTGACGCCTCAGGAAATATCAAAGTTAGGAGGGTGGTAAAATCCAGTACACCCAGTCAACAGACCGTGTAACCAATTTATTAACCCTTAGAGAGTTTTATTTTTTATTTCCCCAACGTAGCAGTAAATAAAAACAAGAGGCATGGCTTAAATTGAACAGTAAAATTTAATTAAGATCAACTTTAAATTTTTTAAAACAATTTAACACCGCAATATTTAGTAACCAGTAAAAACTACAATTAAACAACAGTTAGTCAGTGAATCAATTAAGAGATACAGCTTTGTCGAAAACTGAATGCTCTGATTGCCTCTCTATCTTTGTTGAAAAATTATCTGAATCGATTCGATCATGCATCCGTTAAACATCGGGTAATTTCTTCTCTGTGTGAATACAGTCAAAGAACAGCTGATCAATATCAATTGCACCTGTATACAAATCGGAATCATTATAAGTGGTTACCTCCCATTGAAAAGGTACAACACTCGTAGCAGAAACTTCGTTTGCAGTATAATTAGAACCAACGAGCGTTTTTGTACAGATTGGCGCAGGAAGAGACGTTTTCCCCAGATAAACCAGACGTTTTCCCAGATAAACCAGGCGTTTCCCATGGACAGCATTTGTAACAGCTCGTTCCATCAGGGCTTTCTCTTCATCTGAAACCCTTTCGGTAGATGGAGAGGGAGCTGACTGTCTTGTGGCCTGTTAACATTTAATTTGAGCCGGAGAAAATCTGCTTCTCGTCAGAACCGTTACACCTGTGGTACGGATAGAATGATTTCTGTAGGTTTTTGATAAATTACAACTTTTACTAAGTGTTGTCATGAAGTTATAAAGTGTTTTTCGAAAAAATATAGCTTATAATCATTTTTTAAATTATGAATCGATAGAATGGAGGCGGCCATTTATTTAAAGTTATTGTGTTATCATTGACGCTATTCGTACACCCCGCGAATATGCCACGTGATTTTCATACACCCCGTCCAAAATTCCGTACACCCCGTGAAAACTACAAATACTGTATCCTATGCGTTCGTATTGAACAATCGAATAACTAGAAATTTAACTAAGGGGTAATAAACTATTTGTTTTCGATCTGTACACTTTGCCGTTTACAAACCATGTCCTCGTCTCTGGTTATGTGGGGTGTAACACACCACCACCACCAGCTGACAATTATGATTGGCTACAGTACCCTTAACTATAAATAAGAATTTTACATTTTTCAGAGATGAAATGCGACAAGGCAATATCTGAAATTATTCAACTTGTGAACATGTACAAATAACAACCAGCGTAGTAACAGAGGCTTGGGATATCATAGGCCGGTAACTAGTAAATCTTTGTCTCCCAGCTGGTTTATCAATAACGTCATTCGCACAACAGTGACATGATTCCCATAACAGCTAGTCTGGAAACTTCCCCATGAAGTGCAATGTTTGGGTGGTAACTTCACATTAGCGTGGTGCATCGTGGGCAAAAAGTACGGAGATTCCGTACTTTCTTTAAAGGTGAAGGATGATAGTTATCTGCGGTCTCAACAGAACCGGAAGCGTGACGCAGTTGTCAGCGAATTGGTATTTTCGTTCAACAAAATATTTAACTCCCGAACGGATTTGCTTTTCTAATTGATGCCAAAATGCAAACGCCTTGGCCAATGAGTGTCCGCCACAGTCCTGGGACACATGCGCCCGGATTCTCTTACTTCCGGTGTTAATGACAATTTGTAGGAAAAGAAATGACAAAAAGTCCCACAAAATGAACGGAAATAAGACAGATCAGCCGTACAGTGTACCAAAATAAGACAAAGCGTGCGCACAGATTACCTAAAAAAATGACAAAGCGCACAGGTTTCGATACTGTGAACCGCACTAGATAACAAAATCGTCTTCTAATGGGACATGTAGCATCAAGGCGACTTATTCAACTTACGGTGTATGACCACACTTCGGTCATTACACTATTATTTTAGCCACATGACTTCAAATGAGCACAGCAGAAACTATGCGTTGTAATTAATTCTAAACCTGCGTTACATTATTGTAATTACAAATGCGTAAAAACATTTAATTAATTGCCACTAGAGCCAACAATCTATTTATTTATATATTTTTTTTATAAAAATGTTGTTCTTGTTGTTGTTGTTTCCAAAACTTCACCAACAATATTTTAGAGCCATTTTAAAACAAAATATTTTAAAGCGATTTTGAAACAACCCCTATAAATATTACATGAGATCATATGCACAGATGTGACCACAGTAATCATGTATCCAAAGCAGTGTGGTCACTGATATAGTGACGGATTCCATGTATCCTTACGCCATATCAAATTCGCTCTTTCCACCGAAACAGAACAAGTATGGAGTTTTGTCTATATTCTATTTATTTTATCATCTATCTCTTTTCAAAGATTTTTATTATTAATATCCATTCTTTAATTCTTGTACATGACTTTTTCTTAGATATATCCCGAATGACGTCATCGGCAGCCATATTTGTGTATGCAGACAGATTTACTATTGATTTTATATGGTGTTTGGAATTAGAAATAAATTCTTTGAATCTCAAGAAACTGTTACAAAACATACATAAATAAAAAGAACGCAAACCAGGCTTTCTGTCAGTATCTATACTTGTAATTTATAAGTTGATTTTGCCTAAGTGTGCATTATTAAAAATGGCAAATTTTGGTGGTCGCATGTAGGAGAAACTGCCAGGTTGCCCATCTTCCAGGTAAAATTGGCAGAAAATCATCTGCTAGTGACCTTATGGAGAAGCATCTATTGACGAACCCCAAACTGCACCAATCTACCATCATCTGTCAGTCAGTTATTGTTCATTCGAAATTCCATTTGGCCGCTAGCAAATCTTACCTCGGGCAACGCGCGATCAGTTAATCAACACATGTTGTGCAAAGCTTGTCTGACTAATCTTTGGCGATATATGACTACTCAGATTTGCACAATGTTGTGTTAGCTAACATTCGTGACCATATAAGCTTGTGGGCCATCAATTTTTAAGATTTTTCTATTATGCATCACAAGTAAATAAGAGATGATGATTCTGCAATGCTTGAAATTTTGAAATCAATTCGATGGGCGGGTGTTTAGAAAACAGGTGAGGTGGGGTGGAGGTCAAATTTATTATCTACTATGTTCTGGCGCACTTCTGTACTACAGCGTACACGATATTTTGAAATCAATTCTATGGCGGGTGGTTTTTAAAATAAAACATAAACAAAAAAAAAAAAGAAAAAAAGGTTTCTTGAACACTGGGGTGTCGAATTTATTATTTGCTTTTGCACAGCTAGCACAATAAACGGAACAACATCTGACTGTAGGTCAGTGCGGATGTTGATCTGCACCAACATCATGTTCACAACACACACACACAAAATTTTTACTATTTTACATAACATGAATAATTGCACAGAACTACATTGTTATAAACGCAACAGTTTTCTGAGAGAGGGTAAAACTACTCAATGTGTTTAACATACAAACAATACTCTCGTTATCAAGTGATAACTTGTATTTGTTTACAAGTTTGGATGGGGTAAAAGTATGATCAAAGCTAGTTGTGTTATACAATAACATACAAGAGAATAAAAATCTTGATTTGCTGATTTCCATGATCACAAAAGATATACTGCAATGTTTCACAAAGATGTAGATGTATAGATTACAGTCAATAATTATAATCACAGCATTGAGATCAGCCAGCATCAACCCTGATAGCAAGATGGTCACAACAGTCAAATACGAAGACGGATTAAATTACTTATTTGCTGTCGATAGGTATACAAACTTGTAAGTACAATTCAAAGATCTCGTAAACTTTACGAGATAGATCTACACTGATTTCTCAAAACAAAGATAGAATTTATGGAAAACAAACTTTGTTTTAAAACAACAGATGGTGACTTAGTATACGAATCGACAATAGGAATGGCAAAATTTGACATAAATCTGAAATCATTCATACGTTTGAAATGACTTAAGAAATATTAAAAAATTGTTGAGAAAAAAAAAGTTCCCGTTGTAGACCGATGTCCTGTTGGCTTGTTGGTAACGCCTAAAGACAATTTGGCAAGAGTAAAATATTTACTACATGTTTTTTTACCGTTTTAAATGGCTGACGTCACAGACAACGTAGCCTCGTCGACAGAGTCGAGATCTACCTCCGGCAGATCACCAAAGGTGGACTTTGAAGAGCTAGACAAAAAACAGTTTTTAAGACATCTTTTTACGATCTTAAAAGTACATTTGCTTACTCAGACATAATTAACTGAGCGAATAACTCAAACGAAACAAAAAGATAATACAAATTGTGAATTTAAAGAATGGTTAAGTACGTATACATTACATACACAAGATAGAAAAAGATTTAAATACAGAAAGGTCTTATGCAAGTCACATGGTTGACCAGCGACAGGCACAAATTGTTGACTTGCAATCATGTGAAACATACAACGATTGATATAAATACATTTTGAGAGTGATAGATGTCTTCTCAAAACATGCTTGGGCTAAGAGAGTAAAAGTGAAAAAGGGAGACGACATATACAACGCTTTTAGAGAAATCTTCAAAGGGAGAAAGCAAAAGGAAGAGGCAGCTTGATGAGGGAAAAAAGTTTTAGAACAGGAGTGTTATGGCTCCTTTGGGAAAGGAAAGCATTGAGTACTTTGCAACGTACTCAGACAAGAAACTATCTGTGGTGGAAAGGTTTAACACAACTCTGAATACTACAATGTGCAAGTATTTCATTCAAATGAAACCAGAAAATTAGTTGACATATTACCAAGGTAAATGAGGGATACAATAACACTCATCACACATCAATAGATATGACTCCAGCTGAATCGAGCAAGAAAATATACAGATAAAAAGTATGGATCAATCTATTCGGTCACATGACAGCTGATACATTTGGAACTCCTAAATTCAAAATTTCCGAAACAGTCCGAAATTTAAAATACAAATCAATATTTGCAAAGGGATACCTTTCAGAATTTACCGAAGAAATATTTAAAATCAGAGAAGTGATGCTAGGTCATCCGGTTGTTTACAAGATGGAAGAGGTAAAGATAGAGGATATTGAGGGTATGTTTTACGAGCAAGAGTTATCTCTATATTAAAACCAAGATGACATATACAATGTCGAAAAGATTTTAAAGGACATAAGAATGAAAGGTAAAAGGTATATACTCGTGAAATGGACAGGATATGACAATTCGTTTAACACCTGGGAGCCAGCAGAAAAAATTATTCCGTTAAAATAAAGGATGAATCAGAGACACACCTCGTTGTCGTGTGATACTCAGCGTTGCCGCTCTCTGGCAACGTCCTTTCCGGACACTAGTGGTTGCGCAGCAACACCCTCTCATACGGTTACGATTGATAGCAGTATTAAGGAGCATGAAACCTTTGAGATTTTCAAGGATAATGAGTTTCTAGAATATGACAAAATAGTGCATTAGAACATGAAGGAGTTAAACCATGCATATCATTAAAGGAGTTAAACCATGCATATCATTAAAGGAGTTAAACCATGCATATCATTAAAGGAGTTAAAGTATGCATATCATTAAAGGAGTTAAAGTATGCATATCATTAAAGGAGTTAAACCATGCATATCATTAAAGGAGTTAAACCATGCATATCATTAAAGGAGTTAAACCATGCATATCATTAAAGGAGTTAAAGTATGCATATCATTCAAAAATTGAACTGATCACGAACTCAGAGTAAAAGAAGTAAACATACAAGAACATCAAAGTCAAACAACAAAGTCCATGTAACTGTTACCTTGATGAGGTTAAAGCAAAACTGTATCACACTTTAATCATCACGAATTAGAAGTATGCGTGATCCTTTATACATATATTCATGCCCACATCGGTTTCAAGCAATAAACACTGCACTGTTAGCAAGTTTCGACATAAATCTTTATGACACATCAAATACTGTAACTTCCAAATGATACGTGTGTATGTTTATATATATATATATATATACATATATATATATATATATATATATATATATATATATATATATATACGTGTGTATGTGTATATAGGTATGTATATGTGTGTACACACCAGTTATCCTGTTACTCTGTGGTCATTCTTGGGAACGAGTTTGCATGTATATGCTTCCACTGATATTTGTTTGGTAGAAATGCCAAAATTTTCCATATTTATGTGTATATTTTCATATATATGGAGGATATTTACTTTAAACGAGTGAATAACGGATATATTTCATCGAGTGGGTGAAAAACTCAGTATTTTCCTGAGTGGGGAAGCCATGAATGAAAATACTTGAGTTTTTGACCCACGAGATGAACTATATCTGTTATTCAATCGTTTCAAGCAAATGTTATTTTTAATTTATGCTCAAACGTATTGGCTAGCATATGTACAAGAAACTGAAGTAGCAGATTTCTTACTGTATCCCGCGAGATAATGTCAGCGGTTTTCCGTTTATGTTCTGTTGTGTTTTATGTATATTCTCACCGAAAATATCAGTAGTAACATAATTCTCCTTCCTAACTCAAGGTAAAACAGCACATAAAAAAATGGATATACACCAAACAGAGCGGAAAGTGCTATCGCAGGATTCTACAGGAGAATGGTTGATAGCATTAACAGAACTTTTAAATACGAATAAATAATATGATCATACACGTTAGAGAATTTTAATTTGTACTCAACGGAGATTCGAACCCGCAGGTTACGGCACCCATCGCCTTGCCCATAAGCACCAACCCATCTCGACCATGCACACATCACCAAAAAAATGATGCTACAAGTCGGTCGTATAGGCATTCGTGCGTAGCAGACATACCCGCATGTCCTAGAGTACGAATTAAAATTCTCTGACCTGTATGATAATATTATTTATTCGTATTTAATGATTCTGTTAATGTTATCAAGCATTCTCATGTAGAATCCAGTGATAGCACGTTCCGCTCTCTTTGGTCTGTATTTTGTAATTATATAATAACTTATATATACCTTGATTTCTGTAGTTCGAATCCAGATGGGACTGTGTACTTAGATGATAATTAATTACTGGGTCGATATATGGGTATGTCTGCACCCACGAATGCTATTACCACCGCTTTGTAGCATAATTTTATGTTGATATGTGCATGGTCGAGATGGTATAGGGGTTGGTGCTCACAGACAAGGCGATGGGTGTCATAACCAGTGGATTCGGGTTCGAATCTCCGTAGAATACGAATTAAAATTCTCTAACCTGTATGATAATATTATTTATTCGTATATATAAAGATTTCCTTTTCTTACCTATTCTCTCTCTCTCTCTCTCTCTCTCTCTCTCTCTCTCTCTCTCTCTCTCTCTCTCTCTCTCTCTCTCTCTCTCTCTCAGCTTCTTTCCTCTCATCTTACAATGTCAACAAATAATTATCTAGAACTGCTTACATTTCTTGTCTTGTTGAAAAGTCGTTGAAATACTGTTCCAATATTTAATCTATTCCATCTGTGTGTCACCTGTCTTTATGTTAAACAAATTTTTAAAGGGGGGAGGGGGATAGTCCTTTAAATAATCGTGCAGATATAATGGAATCTCCAATTCAACTTCTAAAATGCAGCCAGTTTCACTATTGTCGGTTATTGCTTGAAAATTGTCTTATACCCATCTGAATTTGTTTTACCGGCTTGTATTGTCTCATGGCCCAGTCATATAAGTTATGGATGTGTAGCTAGATAATGAATGATTTTGTCTTTGTCTTATCATACTTACCTTCGTTGTTGTTCTGTCTCTACGGCGGGGTTTGGACGTCGCCATTATATTTATCTTACCATCTGAGTTGTTGTTCTGTCTCTACGGCAGGGTTTGGACGTCTCCATTATATATATCTTACCATCTGAGTTGGAATTCATTATTTTTTTTTTGCATATCTATTTGGTATCATACTAATTCCACCATGAATGTCACCTTCAGCCATCAGAAACATATTATAGTACGAGGGGTATTTAAACAGTTCTGAATATTAGTGGGTTGTACAGCAAAGTTATTTATTAGTGAACAGTACGTCAGTGCATCCTCTGCAACTACTCCCCACGCACCTCGACACACTTTCTCAGTCTGATTATTCAATTATTAACTGCCATCTTGTATTCAAGTTTTTGAATGTTGTTCATACACTAGAACACTGCACTTCCAACCGCATGGCGGCTTTCAAATCGTAAGCCCCTCAGCGAATCCTTGAAAACGAGATTCAGCCAAAAACCACTTGGAGCTAAATCAAGGCAGTATGGAGGATGTGGCAAAGTTTGAATGCTGAACTCTTTCAGGAAGTCTGTCACGACGTCGGATTTATGCGCCGGTGTGTTGTCATGGAGCAGATGGATATCTCGGGTACAGGTGCGTGTACAGGTGGTTCGGTGGTGTTCCACAACTTTTGGCAACACTTTGGAGGCATCAGCATGTCCAGTGACACCAGCAGAGGCAGGCACATAATCAGGCCCACCTTGAGCAGGGGGGGGGGGGGAGGGGGTAGGTGGGGGGGGGCAATCCTTGCAAGAGTCTAAGTTATGGTAGATTACTACAGGTTTTATATGCAAAACTGTAAGCAGGTTTTTATATACAAAATATTAAACTAGTTTGGGGGCCCATGACGGCTCTGCCCAGGGGCCCAGAATTTCTGTCTGCGGGCCTGCACATAATGCGTATAAAACTGTCTTGACAGTCCCACTACTTCGAGCGATTCGTGATCTCTGCTCGTTTTCTCCGATCAAAACATTATTATTTTCTCTTGATTTGAGTTCAGAAAAGTAAATCCATGTTTCATCACCTGTGACAATCTCATTAAAACATCGTTGGTCACTCTTTTCTTATTTGGCGAATAGCTGTTAGGCGATTTCAACCCGAGTCTGTTTTTGATCAGCCGTCAACAAATGCGGGACCCATCTTGCACAAAATTTTCTGAGCTTCTCATGATTCTTTAATATATTAAAAACAGCTGACGAATTAATGTCGATGAAATTTGAAATATTTTCCATTGTGTATCGAACATCTTCATCAATTGCTCGCTTCACAACAGTCACTTCCTGCTCACCAATCGCAGACAACGGTCTTCCAGGATGTGGGCCATGTTCCATAGTTTCGCGACCATCTTTAAAACGATGAAACAACCTAAAAATTGTAGGATATAACAGAGAATTACATCCGTAAACTTTATCCAAGTCGGCCTTGATATCAGTCATATAGTAACCTAAGAGAGCGCGGATTTTACTGAATGCTCTTTGCTCAGTAGCAAAATTGTGCTCATTCTCCGACATTGTCAGGTCACTGTCATTTGCCTATGTTACGTCACACGCATATATCTGCAGGTGTACGACGTACTGCACGTGCAGCTGCAGATCATTTTATAGAATGTTATTTTGTCTATCGGTTGGCGTTAAATTTACTGACAGGTTCAAAGAAATAAAAATGTTATAAGAAAATATTCAGAACTTTTTAAATAATCCTCGTACACACTTATTTTATAAAAGTTACGGGATTCATTTTCAGAAACAAAACTCAGTTCCATTCTGGATAAACCCGTGTAATTTTCCAATAGCTAATGGCTCGAAACTATTATATCCACCTTACATGAGTCCTGACTTTGTAGCTATAGATTTCAAATGATGTATGCCAGAATTTACGCTAAGTCGAGGCTAAATTATGTAGTAAGATTTGAAGGGAAAAAAAGATTATTAATGTCCCCAACGCCGGTCGAAAACCAAAGAACCTTGTCAACTTCTTCTTGAAGTTATTAAAGTAATGTAAAATCATTAAAAGTTCTATACAGTAGAAAATATTGTCAGATAAATGAGTTTAACTGTTTTCTCAGGATATTTGTTTTGCTGGTCTTTTCCAACAAAGAATAATTTACCTACTTTTGTTGTTGTTGTTGTTGTCTTTTTCAATTATTGTCTTACTGCCACATCATTGTACATTTACAAATTATGAAATGTTGCATCCATGTCCAAGGAAAGAAATGAAAAATGTGTATATTTACAAGGTATTTTCTTTGACTTTAAAGATAAGACAGATTTAGGATGATGTCCAAAGTCATGTCATAGCTAGGTACAATATTTAGGATGATGTCCATAGTCATGTCATAACTAGGTACAATATTTAGGATGATGTCCATAGTCATGTCATAACTAGGTACAATATTTAGGATGATGTCCATAGTCATGTCATAACTAGGTACAATATTTAGGATGATGTCCATAGTCATGTCATAGCTAGGTACAATATTTAGGATGATGCCCATAGTCATGTCATAACTAGGTACAATATTTAGGATGATGTCCATAGTCATGTCATAACTAGGTACAATATTTAGGATGATGTCCATAGTCATGTCATAACTAGGTACAATATTTAGGATGATGTCCATAGTCATGTCATAACTAGGTACAATATTTAGGATGATGTCCAAAGTCATGTCATAATTAGGTACAATATTTTTCTGCTATTGAATTTCTCGCAAACTGTTGCAAAGTTCATTGTGTGAAATTGTATTGTGGTATATAGAATAGAAACCATTTGACTAAATTTTGTTAGCAAAAAAAAAAAACAATTCTGAGGCTTAGTAGTTTTTAATGCTCTTTTTATACTTTAAAATTGGATTTTATGGTTTGGTCTAAGACCCTAGTGTGTCATAAGTTGCCTTATATCTCGCGTTCCAAAGATATCTTCAAATGAAGACATTTCGAGTTTATTTCTTGCCGTTACCACACCTTGCAAATTACAGGAAACGCACAGACTATTTAATTTGTAGGCTTTCTATTTGATTTTCACTGAAGAAGTTGGTATTACATTTTGATGACCTAGCATAACTGTATTGATTCAAACAAGTCTAGTAAGTCAATACAAAATATGCATGATACTGAAACAAAGCATTGTCCTTGTATAGTCGGTCCTGAGATGATATCCGCAATCATGGCATAACAAAGTAACATTTTTCTGACTTCTATTCGTTTATAACAAAGTTAGTTGTATGCTACAATATGGGGATGCAATAAAGACACACACACACACATATCTATATATTCACATTTTTTTTATTCTGCAATACTTTCTTCTAAATCAGCTTTATTGTTTGTGCTGCTCGTTTTTATAATGCGAAATTTGATTGTATGTACATGTCCATAGATCCTACAGTGTCCTAATTTACTTACATATCGCATTCTAAAATCCTATTTAATATATACATTTTGGTTCGTTTCTTGCCGTTACAACATCTTTCAGAAGAGAAGGCTGGGTATAATTACGATACGTCCTAGCTGCAGGTCTTCGCGTGACTATTCGCATGAGACAACCCAATACAACCAGGCCCGCCGAGAGGGGGGGGGGGGGGATTGCCCAGGGGCCCGCCGTCAACTCAGTTATAAAAAATAAATTATTCTTTGCATGACATATTAAAATTTTTTCCTTGCAAATGTCTAAGTTATGGTAGATTACTACATGTTTTATATGCAAAACTGTACACAGGTTTTTATATACAAAAAATTAAACTAGTTTTGGGGCCCATGACGGCTCTGCCCATGGGCCGGGAATTTCTGTCGGCGGGACTGAATACATCACGTGTATGGTAGATTTATAACCCTGTTTATACGAATTAGGAATCATCTGCAAGCATGTGATCAGATTGCACATATATTGCATTTTCAGACAATAAGACAAAACGAAAGCAGTACCATTGTAACTGAAAAACCAGTGCTGATTTGTTCTTCTAAGACCAAACGTTTATTGTGATAGATCAAAAATAACAAAAAGAACTCCGTCGAGATTCGAACAAGATACCTTTTGACATATTGTCCATTCACTATATCTAGTGCGGTTTGGACAATTTGATAAACCATCATAAAAAAAGAATAAAAGAATAAAAAAAACAAGAAAAATATTTTAAATTTCCAACAGCATTTTTGATTTGTTTAAAAAGTAACAGCTGAGTACCTCCGTAATGTATTTTTTAAATAAAAATGTTTTATCATAAGATTCTTCGGAACAAAAATTGTGGAGGTACTCACTTGCGGTTTATGGTAAATATTATATTAAAGTCGGACCCCCCCCCCCCCTCACAAACGGAAATTGAACAAAACTACCTATTTGATGCATTATTTGAACTCAAATTCAAGCCGCAATCTCACATTTTGTTGGCATAATTGGAAAATTCAGAAACAATTTATTAAAACTGTTTTAAACGTTTCGTCTTTTCGAGATAAAATATTAAGCTTAAAAGAACAGCCTCTTTTGGGATAAATGCCAATTAATTTCAGCCTTTTCCTTGCTGGAAACGCACACGCTGTTTGATTTTGCTGGCGAGCAGGCGAAATACTTGTATTGTCCATATTCTTCCTCTGCAAAAGCTCATTTATTTTTTGTTCAAAATGCATTTCTTTTAGCAGACCAATAATGCTTTAGTAGTTATTGATATCGGCATACGTAAGTAGATAAACCTTTAAATTTATAATTTTTTTCATCAATTATTTAAAAAGTTTTCTTCTTTGTTTCCTATTTTATCGAAGTAATTTGTTCCCTCTGTCGATATAGGTTAAGTCCACTCCTCTTTCTAGGGGTCCCGGGTGGCCAAGTGGTCTAAGGCGCTCGCCAAGATCACTCACATCTCACTTCAGTCCTCCGTGTGGGTTCGAGTCTCGGCTCTTCCATCGAGGGCATGTGAGAAAGCTTGCCAGTAGCTTCCCGGGGTCTTCCCGGATTCTTCCTCCACCA
Source organism: Margaritifera margaritifera (assembly GCA_029931535.1). Classification (NCBI taxonomy): domain Eukaryota; kingdom Metazoa; phylum Mollusca; class Bivalvia; order Unionida; family Margaritiferidae; genus Margaritifera; species Margaritifera margaritifera. The sequence continues at coordinate 976,614 of JAQPZY010001622.1, forward strand.
AATATATTGGCCGCTATGTGTGTTTAGTATAGCTCAATGTAAAAGTGGGCCATCATGCGCTGAAAAAATGGCGCTAAATCCCCACAAAACCAAACACAAACATCTCTCAATAGCCAATTAACGTATCGCGGTATGTCACTCAAACCTTAACACGTGATGATACCCATGGACCACAGACTCAAACTATCACTGGAAAAGGTGTTAGCATCACGTGATTTACAGGCACATTGGCAGCTTGACGGACTTTTAGGCGTAATGTCCGTCACCTATCCGACTGCCACTATATATCACATACACATACAAATTCAAATCGTCATAATTGCGGGGCGGTTAACCTAGGATATTTGCAAAATCATGCACTTTGGGTAAAAACCGTCAACTTGGCATAGACATGCAGTGATAATGCCTAAACATTTTCTGATATGCAACCACCCTCACATCTACTCTTGTTTGAAATAAATGAGCTTCAATTTTTTGCAATGATATTTGTTTATAAACGCTAGCTACATCAAGAGGCTGGTCCAAATGGTGATTATAAGGTCGAAACAGACTTAGATTACAGATTTAAAATGTATTTTCATAGACAATACATGCAAAACATGGCATGTGCATGTTCAAGGTGTAGTTTTAAATCGTATAATATCACCGTTAATGAAACAAACATACATACCTGTGGCTCACTAGAAAGCCAAGTTGTGAAACAGTTTAATTAACAGACTGTCTCTGAAAAAATCGTGTTTTATTCATCATAGACCTAAGATTAACTCCAAACATCCTTAACCCAAAGATACGCTTGCAAATATTTGGGTATGTGTGCAGATTGATACAGTATTATAGGACATACACACGAACATGGTCACGAGTTTATTCTATGGAACTGAATTATTAATAAATGACCCCTATTTGTCAAACTCTTAGCTAGAACACACGTGTCACTGGTATTCTGCTTTACAACACTTTTTCAGAAGTAATTAAAAACACTAAATACAGAATCACACTTAGCTTTTCCTACAGATTTTATATCAAAAGTGAAGGTTCTTTATAAATCATTAATATACTTGCAAAAACAAACAACTTTCGAAGTATGAAAACAATATTCATATTGCAGCTGGTCATAAAGATTGTACTTTGTGCAGGTATTGGCATACACAAAATAAGGTCAACAAACCTTTACCTCATCCACAGTAGATAAACGTCCATTGCAAACTTAGATACTTGTGTTGTGCATGGCATATGTTCACTTTGTAAAGTATGAAATGTCACTACCGTTAATCAAGGTCAGTTAGTCTTGAAAACAGTTTCCTTCACATTTGCAAAGAGCAGTGCACTTGATGCTGGCCTTGTAGTACCTGCACAAGGCATCTGCATACCTTCTTACAGTTACTATGTATCAATTCATAGTACTATTCTAGAGCCTGGCCAAGGATTGTCCACTTTGGTTTCCATTGAGACTCACCTTTCCTCACCCAACCCCAGTCTGAGGCACTGGGTAAGATTTGATCCCTTTGCATACCTTTCCCATACATGTCCTCCCTGATAGACTGCATGTATTGTATGCTGTATGAGAGCCCCCTGTTTGGTGGGATATTCTCCAGAGCCCGTGACTTTTTTAAAAACAGATGGTGCCTTGCCTCATTTACTTCGCACAATCCACTGGTTATATCATACCAAAGTACCACTTGTCAAGCAGCACAATGGTATCCATGGTATTGTCAGGGATATGTGTTGGGGCTTCTGCCAGTGTCAGAAATCCATCTGTAACATCTGGAAATACATTCCATGTGTCCCAAGCTGACATTTTGTTGTCTTTCCCAGCAAAGAACGAGGTGACATCACGCCCAGTGAATGCATGAAACATTGTTCAAACTTTTGCTTTCCTTGCGCCCAATGTGGCTGCAATTTTATGTGCTGCAATGTACTTGTGGTGTTTGCCCACATCAAAGGATACCCACACCTCAGTCACTGGAATGTTGTGCAAGCTGGACACAATGATGACAACCACATCTGTGTCTGCTGTCCTGACCACGATCTTTTGGTGCCCAATGTGTATCACATCTGATAGATGCAGCTTCAAGCGTGTGTCAGTTTCCTCGTATGAGCGTAGTTCAATGCGACTTTTGTTCTCTCTGCCAGTTGAACATAGTGCTGTATACCTCTTTGCCTTCTATTTCAATTGAGTTAATTTGTTTCGCCAACAGATGGAACAGATCAATTTTGTTTTTATTGACAATTAGTAAGCTATGCAAGTTACTGGGCACACTTAATGTAGGAGCAACCCTCCTCCTCAAACCTTTTCCTCTTTTCACTCTGCTTGCTGCCTTTAGGCTGTATGGGATGTAGGCATCCCATACTATGTCCAGCCTGTCCACGTGTTTATTTGTTGCAAGATATATGGCAAGAACACAGTGTTAATATAATCTTGGAATGTTTGCGAAGTTTCTAGCAAAGCATTTGAACAATCACGGCACCATCAATGTACCATTGCAGTCACTTGTCGGGTTGCATCTGAAGGTTGTGCTTGTGCCTCAGTATCTAAAAGAAGCCCTTCTTTGTTGCCAGATCATATTGCACCTCTCTTTGACAACGGCGGGAGCCATGGCTGATTCTCATGCTTGCAAAAATTCTTTGAGATTGACTTATCGGAAGTGGCATGCCATGTACAAGCTGGAGAATAAAGCACAGTCATCCTTCAATGTTGCAACCTGTACATTCTCCTTTTGAGGTGCTTTCTTTCTGGTGAACACCCCTTCTTCTTCATACATGGTGCATGTTGGCTATGTCTGTAGAAATGGCAAGCACACGACTGTAAGAAATGCACAACCTCATGTAGTAAACAGTGTCAACTAGGCCTCGCTTTCTTGTTTCTCCATGGATCTTTAAGGCAAGATATATCGCTTGCTTGCTGTAGAGGTAACTGGGCTGGTCCGAGATTTCACGCTATTGAACACCAGAAGTTTTGAGATGGTTCGAGATGCACGCGATTGAGGCTGCATTGCAGCAGATTACTCTTTTATATATCGGTCCACCCAGTATCATACTCACTAGTGCAGTATGGGATACAAGTACAGATTGCACTTGACAGTCTGCAGGAAATCTTCCATTGAATGTCTGTTTCAGTTTGAAGAGATCTCAAGCAATGATTTGTATTGCTTTTGCTAGTGTTAATGCATCTGAATCAAAATCCCGATCACAGACCTGTTTGATTGCTGCTCCAATGTCTTGGTCAAATGCTAGTAGGACTTCCCTGTTTTGTGTATGAGCTCCCAGATCCGGATCGCTGCCATTATTCCTTCTTTTTGTCTTGTGGTGTGCACCTGTACTGGTTCGACACCAAGTTCCTGCATTCTGAAGTAGTATAGGCTCTGTAGATTATAGCCACTCTGAACACTAGTCTTGCTTCTATAGAATCCCGAAATCCTTCTGTGTGTGAGACCAACTCAGCAAAGGCTATGCGATGTAAAGAACCTTCACTTGTACTATGTGATGTGTCTCTATCCAATTGTTATGCATGTTTATATAGCTTTGATAAGCATTTCGTGTGGTATTGGGCATCAACAGCCACCATATCCCCTACTGTTTATGTTGCCATCAATTGTGTATCACGAAGTTCTGTTGCACACTTTCGTACTTTGAAGTCAAGCCCGAATGTAGATGCCCTGTGAAGGACAGTAGGAGAAGCAACATTGTCACAGAAGATACAGTCATCTATATGCTCCTCTTTCTGCTTGTGATCAGAACCGGATCTTCTGTTTTCACAGGACTTGCCTCTTTGATTCTTCATTCTTTCTTTTGCGCGCCCTTTCCTGATTCAGACTACTGATTTTGTTTCTACATGATTTGTGTCATGCTGCATGATGTCACTTAATGTAGCTACTATTCCAGAGCCTGCATCCAGTTCTTGTATGTAAATATTTACAAGCATTGCATTAAGCTCGTTGAAATTGCGAAGATTTTCAGCAACATATTTGTACCCATCACGAACATCTTTTCTCTTAGAGTTTGCAGGACATTTCAAGGGCTCTTGGGTTTCAGTCTGGTACAGGAAGTACAGTTTCCAGTCAATAGGACTGCCAGTCTGTCTTAAGGAGCTTGGCTCAGCAAGCCTGTATTGTGATATGTTTACAGGTAAAGTTTGCCATAAAATCTACAGATAGGTACCATCACCACTACAGCTTCTACGCCTGGATGATCTGTAAACCTGTAACAAACAAAAACTAAGACACGGGTTAATTTGTATGATACATTTATAAAGCTTGTTTCACGTAAGGTATATGGTTAGAACAAGCACAAAACTTGAAGACAGACGTATATATTCGTTACTCTCGTGGCAACCAGGGGCCCATGATTACTGGGTTCCATATATAAAAAAAATTTAGTATCGCTCAATGTATAAGTGGGCCAAGTTTCGTGTTTTTAACCCAAGGTGCACGATTTTAGGCTTAACAGCCCGGCTATTACAGTATGCACTCAGAAATTAACACTAATTCACACTGGGTAAGCGTGAACACAAAATATTTTGATCCGATATTATGTGCTATGCTAATGAACAGGGCGTGGTTGTGTCTGCTCTGGCGTTAGGTGAATTGTGACCTGATACTATCAACAGCTACTTTCTTTGTGGCATAGGGTATTTGAATGCACATTTGTGTAACTTGTACAAGGGGTGATCTCAATCGTGCAAGCGTAAAATTAGAAATCAATAAAGAAATAAGTTCATATCATAATCTCAAGCAGTAAAATGCATATTGTATGATTTATACGTATAAACCAATCGAGGAATATACAGTAAGAATTTGTCATGAATAAGAAGAAACAAACTTGTCACATTAATCTTTCCGAAATAAACTCCATTTGCTTTTGACAAAATCATCTACTGTGTGTACTGCATGACCGGCACATGAATATTCAATATCGTGTTTCCTATAGAGGTCAGCCAACAATACCATGTGTATCAAAATCAACTAGCTTCAGTAAAGTTTCGATACCTAAATGATTGATTTTATAGATGATTGATTTTATAGACTTACCTAACTACAAAAAATGAATTTAAATTTCACACAATAGCTAATTATATCTAATTCAATTGTCAAGAAGTGTAATGAGTAAACGTGAGAGAATGCTCATTTCCTGACACAGTCAATTCTGACGTAAGACAGGTGTATACACACAAAAAAAATAATTAAAAAAAACCCCACAACAACAATAACAAACCTAAATTATCATAGGAATCGTGCAGACAAATTAGGATTCCCAGTGACCTTTTTCTTTCTAGACTGCTAGAACAAATGATCTAAATCTCTATCAAGTTGAACTGTATATATATATATATATATATATATATATATATATATATATATATATAGAGAGAGAGAGAGAGAGAGAGAGAGAGAGAGAGAGAGAGAGATGGACACACTCATCCTTACTCCTATTGATATTTCCAATGCGTTTTTATTTTACTTCCTTTCATTCCAGCTTTGTATTTTATCAATTTACAGACTTTCACTATAAATTTATTCAAGCTGATACGGGAGAAGAAAAAATAAATGACAGAATATGTCATCTAGCCTACTGACATGGGTGCTAAACACATCAAATTACACTGGATTATTCCAGATACAGTGTCTCCTCACAGTCAGATTAAGTTTTACAAAGTACTTGACTGGTTCAGCAGACATATATTAACTTGCCCTAAATTCGCACAAAATAATTTTACCATGCGCGTCACAGTCTGATCACACTCTTGGCACCTGATTCGCAGCGATTTTCAAAGTTAGTTAACTTATCAATGTTCCTTATCCAGAAGTATCTGTGTTGTGTACACAGATTAGGTCTGACCCCATTTATCTGGTCAGCCTTTAACACGACGTGGCGTGGCTCGATCACTGCAAATAAATAAGCATGAACCCTAGTATATTCAGTTTCCTGGTTAAAGTACATGTGTACCTCGAATACGTACTTGATTTTCACATCAGAGTCAGTACATTTGGTACACTTGCACCGGCACGGTGTGTGTGCCCGCATAGTCACCTCAAATCGGTCAGTGAATAGGGAAATCTCAAAATGGGACGGGTTATTTCAGGGCCGGTATCCTAGACTTTAACTATAAAAGCTGATGGTTTATAGGGTCTTTGCTGAAAACTGATTGGCATCATAATGCACATTTATTTCGTTTAAATTAACAATATTATAGATTTCGAATTCTCTGAAGCGTAGAGTGCTCATAAATAATACATCTATGACAAGTTTATAAAAAAATACATATTCATATAATGTTAATAACATAATTATGATCAAATGGTATAATATGCAATACTAAATATAATACAATCATAAAATACCTTAACTTAATTTCGTCATATAAATACCTGGCATGTATGTGTGTATGTGCGTGCGTGCGTATTTATGTATGTTAAAGGTAATTGCTATGTCATGGTTTTATAGTCGTTAAAATAGCTCCAGTGAGTTCACGTTTCTACTGCAAACTAACTCGAAAACAACATTCTATTGTATGCTGTCTATATTATTGTCATTGTGCCAAGTTTGCAGAGTGTTCTTATGAAACCTAAACATGGGTGGTTGATTTCAATAATAACAATAAATCATCGCTATTGAAGAAGATAATAGTTCAATGTACATCACTACTTTTCTGTCGACACTATTAACCAACAACAGATAATTATGTTACTTTTGAAGTGTGGCCATTAACTTACAGCTAGCGTCATCGGCATGGTTTTGGGATAGGTTTTATTGATTTTGTTTCTCTGTGTTTGGTGTTTTACGGCACAGCAACACAAATAGGTCAGTTAGTGCCGAGACAATTGGAGTAAAGTACCCTTGCCCATGGACACACTACAAGCAGGAGAGCGCATCTATTCTGCATGAGGGGATGGGGTGGGGGTAATTTTGAATTTGCAATAACGGAATTTCATAGTCATATGCTTCTTTCTGACTTCACTGATTTTCAAAACCATGGACGATCAAAATCGTCAACTGTTAAACATTCAAGAAAATTTTTTAAGTTGTGAATTTATTCTTTCAAGGTCAAGTTTGGTAAATTTCTCAGAGGTAAAGTTTGCTATAAAATACCATTAATGGTACCTTTTTAAACACATCCAATTGGTTATTTGGTTTAGTAAACGTAGTCTAGCCACTCATTTTGTCCTTACCATTTACTACTGCTTATTTTATTTACACTTTTTGTTTTCCAACACACTGTTTCAACAATACCGATCTCTAACTTGTTCATTAAGTTAACATGAAAAATTTTCATGAAGCAAACGGATGGTGATATATATATATATATATATATATATATATATATATATATATATATCTGAGAGAGAGATAGATGTAAGCAACATCTTATCTGATTCTTGCCAGTTTGATAATATCAATAAACTAATTCTATTGAGACCATATCCATACTTATGATGTCGTTTCATTATTTTGCATAGCAATGTATACGAAAGCGACACATGGATTAAATAAACACCAGATGTGGCAGAATAAATAAAACGCCAGATGTGGCAGAATAAATAAACACCAGATGTGGCAGAATAAATAAACACCAGATGTTGAAGAATAAATAAATACCAGATGTTGCAGATTAAATAAACACCAGATGTTGCAGATTAAATAGTGTGATGACTTGTGTTGTTTTCTCAATCCTCTAATTAGGGACCAACCATTTAATTTTAAAGGGGAGGGGCTGGCATTTTTGTGACCAAAAAAATTCCGGCTCTTAAATAGCTTGAAAAAAAAATCTTTCTCTGATTTAGATCAGACGAAAATATATCCAAGATATTAATTGAAAAAAAAAATTATCTTGAGGTAAAAGAAAAAAAAAATAGTACCGTGGCTCAAAAGAAAATTCCTGCCCCTCACCGAACGAAAATTAAATGGTCGTACCCTTTGGGGAGATTAGTGGTTTATCAGCTCGGCCTTTGTTCAAAATGTATTGTGTACAGCCAAGGGCGACAAGCAAATGTAATTGTATTATGTACAGCCAAGGGCGACAAGCAAATGTAATTGTATTATGTACAGCCAAGGGCGACAAGCAAATGTAATTGTATTATGTACAGCCAAGGGCGACAAGCAAATGTAATTGTATTATGTACAGCCAAGGGCGACAAGCAAATGTAATTGTATTATGTACAGCCAAGGGCGACAAGCAAATGTAATTGTATTATGTACAGCCAAGGACGACAAGCAAATGTAATTGTATTATGTACAGCCAAGGGCGACAAGCAAATGTAATTGTATTATGTACAGCCAAGGACGACAAGCAAATGTAATTGTATTATGTACAGCCAAGGGCGACAAGCAAATGTAATTGTATTATGTACAGCCAAGGGCGACAAGCAAATGTAATTGTATTATGTACAGCCAAGGGCGACAAGCAAATGTAATTGTATTATGTACAGCCAAGGGCGACAAGCAAATGTAATTGTATTATGTACAGCCAAGGGCGACAAGCAAATGTAATTGTATTATGTACAGCCAAGGGCGACAAGCAAATGTAATTGTATTATGTACAGCCAAGGGCGACAAGCAAATGTAATTGCTTCATTGATCTTTTAATGACAACACTAAACCCCTATACCTACTACCAGATACATCTGGTAGAGACAAATGTACTTATCTGTTAATTTTGAATTTATGTTTTTCATTTTATTGTGATTATTATTGTTATTATTATCATTATTATTATTATTATTATTATTATTATTATTATTATTATTATGCAAATGCATCAATATCTCTACTATCACCGTAAGTGTACTTAACTCATGATATGATAGGAAACGTTTGTTTTTACTATCCTGAAACAATACGTGCCACCTAAATGAATAAAGGGGTAGTAAGTATGTTTTCGGAAAGGCCTATAATGCGTGCACTAAATGATGGCAGAGTCAAAGGTACTTGTAACAATTTCAGTCGTGTTTACGATATACTTATATAGTAGGCTATATATAGAGACAAGATGTGCAACTCCCACCAATAACAAATTTGACAAGCTTTATTCTCACCATCTCAACAGAAAATAAAGAGATTTGGGGTCCAAATCAAATATTCCATCGCAAGGAGAAAAATGTTTCTTCGTGTTTATGCTTTGAATTTTGTAAAATATACCTCGTAGTGGAAGATGGGGCATGTTTCTTTCCAAAAGTGGTCCGAAATTTTCAAGACGATATGTTGGACGTAACAGTCTGATCTGAGACTTACTTTTAAGCGAACTTACGGCGCTTTTATCCTTTTTTCTTCAGAATTGCCGCCAGATATGTACACCTATCGTTCACTACCTTTATTTGTTATGAGAGTAAACCTTTCGGATTCCTCAGTTTCTGCCCATCGTTAACTTTGATTTTTTTCGTCGTTGACCTGTAAAAGCTATCACTATGACGCTGAGAGGAACAGACAGAAAATAGAAGTCGCAGTCACGAGTTAATCCAGACATACGATTTTTTATTACATAACATGCATGCCAACATAAATTTATATTTAGGTGATTTGATAAGATTTGACTGGTTTATATTTATTATTTAATTTGTTTTCACCTTTTGGATTAGTTTTTCAATGCAAACCTTGTATTCACGATGGCGCAGTATCGACATGACCTCCACAAGTGTGATTTGGAATGCTCGTTTATATTCATTTGTTGAGGACCAATTTTGAATCAAGACATTTTGTCTCCAATGGAAGCATACGTGTTCTAGCAACTCAGTAGATAGCAACACATTTGTTTATGATGGGAGTTACTCACAGAACCTGAAGGCTGAAAAAAGAGTGTTTATTTATCGTCTAATGTTCCACAAAGATGGGGATGTGATAAAAACTACCAATTGAACCCTGGACCCTCAAACATTGATCTTTCCACCCTTCTCGATAAGTAAGTATGCTCCATGCGAGATGATAAAGACGTGTGCAAAAATACGTACTTGCGTAACAAAAAAAATAAAATAATCTCAATATTGATTACACTTTGGTTTGCGTGGACGATAATCGTGCAAAAAAGAATTAAATTGTTCAGTTACATTAATCAGGCTGCATCTCCCACCCACCAACCACCCCCACCCTCTTCTCAGTTTGGATTTGTGACTGGTCATTGGTATATAGCAATTGTAATATTTACAAATAGGAAGATTTGATATGAAAACAAACTTATACCCAGACCGCGTAGAAACTCTCACATTTTTTCGTTGTGACAGTTAATTTACTTTTATTGGAAGGGGGGGGGGGAGGGAGGGTAGTCCTGGATACATTGCAAAATGTTTATCAAATACTGATTCTTCATTTGCGGTAAAGCAATATAGCTAATTAAATGAAACCATAAACTTCAAGCACTAAATTGCAGTAAATGTGCACCTGATCTTGATCTTTGATGCTTGGTCTAAATCTCGACCGATGATTCATGCCTCCTGGTGAACGCAGGTGCCAAGTTGAAAAACACTCAATGCAAGGAGACGTATGATGCGGCATGTGCTAAAATCGCGACAACTAAAACCTCATGGAAACCTCTGACCAGGCCACAGTTTCACTACAAATCTCCAAATTTATTCATCGGATTGAGATTTTTGAATATCTTCCTTATTGCATACTTGGTAACAATACTTTTGTTTCACATAACTTTCCGCAGGCATCAGGGATTCAAATACAGTCATAAAACCTTCCCCCCCCCCCCCCCCAAGGAATAGTACATTTACTCTGAAGGATCATAAGCAAAATAATGTAAAAGGAGAAAGTTTCAGAATTTGAGTGAAACTGGGGCTTTGACTTTTCTTCTTTTGGCCTAACTATCAGACCTTTAATTAGGAAGCTAATATGTATTATCTTTGTTGATGATAACAGTGTATGTCGATGCGATAAACGTACTGGGTTTTCTCATAGCTGACTGCATCGCACGGTCCATGTACCGCCCTTTGAAATTTCACATCAAGTCAAGGTTTACATGAATTGATCACATTATAAATTCTCAGTTTGTATTTTACCTTTATCTATTTTACTGGGTGGGGTTTTACTTTCCTAATTCATTGGTCGATGTTACATATGATGCAATTATGTTTGAAGTTATCACTCGCAAAAGAAACTATTTTTCCATGGTACGTTTGTTGTATATTTATTTTCAATTAAGGGTGTGACAGTAAAATGTCTACTGGTCTCCTTTATTTCAAGGAGAGCCTATTATTCTGTGTTGAAATTCAAAGAGGGGCTATTAATCTGTGTTGAAATTCAAAGAGGGTCTATTAGTCTGTGTTGAAATTCAACAAGGGCCTATTAGTCTGTGTTGAAATTCAAAGACAGTTTTTAGTCTGTGTTGAAATTCAAAGAGGACATGTTATTCTGTGTTGAAATTCAAAGTAAGCCTATTAGTCTGTGTTGAAATTCAAAGAGGGCCTATTAGTCTGTGTTGAAGTTCAAAGAGCGCCTATTAGTCTGTGTTGAAATTCAAAGAGGGCCTATTAGTCTGTGTTGAAGTTGAAAGAGAGCCTATTAGTCTGTGTTGAAATTCATTTTTCTTATCTCTGATGAAATGAATGATGGGATAACATTCTTTGTTAGAGAGAACTGCGGAAGCTTAGTTAGTTGAGTGTCGGACTCGTAATCCAAGGGTCAAGGGTTCGATGCACGCCCAAACCAGCACGGGGCCGCTTCCTCACTGTGTCTTTGGGAAAGGCACTTAGCTCCCGTCTCCTCGGCATGATATAGCCATCAATGTGCTCAAAATACCGTTAAAAACCAATAAACAACAACAACGCCATTCTTTATTACAGAGCAACAACCTGATTCGCGGACGTTAATGACTGTTCCACATTGCCTCTAGACGAAATATGTTTCCCCTTTGAACGTCTGTTAAACTAGGTTACCTACAAATGAGACTTATTAAAAACTGCTTGTTTGTTTCTTCTATTATTGGGAATGGGTTCAAATTTCATAATAGATCATCAGTTTCATCAAACGGATATATGATCGGTTAATTATAGTTGATTGTTTTCTCCACGTGAGATAGCTAGTACACTTGCTATTTTCGCACTAACACACTCTTCGGGTGATACGGGAACATTAAAAAAAATCAAAATAAAAAATTGTTGTCACAGTTATAGAACTTTTGAATGACTTGAGCGTATTAGAGTATTTTTTTTTTTAACATATAAGAAGAGCTAGCACACGTGTAAATTTAAAATAGTACGATTTGTTTTGTGCACAATAAATGAAAATGATAACACTGATCATTTCTGTATCTACTCTATGTAAAGTACACAGACTAAGATATACGGCCCAACATAAAATCAAACATCGCGATATTTGGATGTGTTGCAGGTCAGGCGAACCCTAACAGAAAATCAAAAAAATGACGCATCAGTAAAACACTTATTGCTGTGTGTAAAGACAGCTGATTCAGTCACATACATTCATACAGCCTAATATAAAATATCGTATGCTATTAATAAAGAGTTATTCCGCAAGGACCAACTGTTATTTATTATGACAGTACATCTTACTTTTGCATAGAATTTGGCAACGCAAAACAAATGAAAACAAAAGGATCACACTGAGAAATCTAATTCCAGCACTGTCTTTATACAGTATATAACAATTTTTACTATAATTATTTTGAAGAAGAAAATTCTACTAAAATAAATAGAGTTGTTAAAGTGCAGGGATACATCAACACAGGCAGACGGACAGACAAATAAATTACTAGATAAACAGCACAGCATGTGGAATGATCAGGGCATACATAGCCACGCAAAGCACAGCATCAAATATTTTCTCTTAGGTTGTCAGTATAAATGGAATTTCTCAGTGTTATTAAGCAAGTACGGTCACCTAAATGGTACAAGCGTTGTATTCCTATCGAAAGTCGAATAGAACATTTGGTCGCAGAAAAGAGTTATCTATATAAATTTAGAACCACTTCAATGTCTAAAGTCAGTCACTAAATTAGGAAATCAAATATATACTTCACTATTTAATAATAGCTTCGATAGAGTTTTAAACAAGATATGCCAATAAATAAAGAAGCCAATAAAATACTTGACACGGTCTCTAATGTACATGAAACATATAAAAATAAAATTAATGTAAACAAAAAACTAAATTTATCGTATCACTAACATACAAGAAGAGAGACACAGTTTATATAAAAGTCTGATCGCTGAGAGTAGGCAAAAGATCTGCTATAGAAAATATGCCACCCACCAAGTCACCACTCGCCACCCCCCGCCCCTACTCCCATCCAGGGATGGTGGTAGTGATAGGTGGTGAAGTTTCTATATAACTACCCCCAGGGACAGAAGCTTTATACATTGAGCTGGGCATTTTGTAAAACTTTATGACAAAAGTTAAATATATTAAAATTCTCCTCACATATCTAAACAATTAGTAGTGAAGTATATATTGAAATATTGCTAGTTAAATAAATAATAAGTACGTAGTATCTCTGAACGATTTCAATACTCGATGAACTAAAGGGTAAGAATAGCTATATTGGTTGCACTAAAATGACCCTACTGGATTGGCTGCACTCAAATGACCCTACTGGATTGGTTGCACTAAAATGACCCTACTGGATTGGTTGCACTAAAATGACCCTATTAGATTGGTTGCACAAAGCTACATACATCAGCTACATAAATATCGACAAAATTTCAGTTGTCTCAGTTGGCATTATAAGAACATTCTACATAATCAGACTTGTCTCTGTTGGCATTACAAGGACATTCTTCATAATCAGACTTGTCTCAGTTGGCATTGTACGAACGTTCTACATAAACAGTTATGTCTCAATCGACTTTTTAAGAACTTTCTACATAATCAGACTTGTCTCAGTTGGCATTAAAATGACTTTCTTCATAATCGGACTTGTCTCAGTTGGAACTATAAGAACGTTCTACATAAGCAGAATTGTCTCAGTTGGCAATATAGAAAGGTTCTGCATAATCGGACTTATCTCAGTTGGCATTATAAGGACATTATTCATAATCAGACATGTCTCAGTTGGCATTATAAGAACGTTCTGCATAATCAGACTTGTCTCATTTGGCATTATAAGGACATTCTTCATAATCAGACATGTCTCAGTTGGCATTATAAGAACGTTCTGCATAATCGGACTTGTCTCATTTGGCATTATAAGAACGTTCTGCATAATCGGACTTGTCTCAGTTGGCATATAAGGACATTCTTCCTAATCAGACATGTCTCAGTTGGAATTATAAGAACTTTCTACATAATCAGACTTTTCAATGAAATAATTCTTATATCATTAAACTTCAGAAGGAGATGCAATACATTGCAGACTTTTTGCAAAACATCAAACGTTGCAAATATTGCCAGAGAGGCTACAAAAAGGACCTTCTGCAGGAAAAATTATATCTACAAAAGTTCTACATCTATACAAGTCCATGTGGCGTAGAAACTCCTCCTATATCAAATGATTTTAGTAAATTTTTAGATAATTCTTTGTGAATTAAGGTTTTGTAGATGTATTAATATTGTACATGGTAACAATTTTGTGCAGGAAAAATGCATAGATGTGTCGTTGCACGAATCGCTGCTCTAACTTCTTTGTATAAAATTTAGAAGCGGTCCAAATGTCCTCATGACTGCATCAACATCTAAATAATTAAATTACCATATTATCTTGTTTAAAATCTGATATGTATTTGTTTTAAAGCTTTTTAGGATTTTTTTGTCTGTGGGTGTAATGGGAATCAGCTTCCTATTTTTCAATGCTATCTCTTCCCATTTTTTCCATAAAGTCTTTTATTACACTGCTAAGACATTGTGTACAGTCGCCTTATCATTTATACCATTTCGTTGCTTACTTCTGATGTTTTTAGAAGTATTTTATTTTTTTCTTGTTATGTGATTAACACAAATTTGTGTGCCATTCATTTTATAACTCCTTTACGCTGTAATGTGCTTTTATCCACTCCTGTCACATTGTAGAGACTCGATATCTTTCAAATACCTAATGTTTACATTTATCTTTCAAACACCTAATGTTTACATTTATCTTTCAAACACTTAATGTTTACATTTATCTTTCAAACACCTAATGGTTACATTTATCTTTCAAACACTTAATGTTTACATTTATCTTTCAAACACCTAATGTTTACATTTATCTTTCAAACACCTAATGTTTACATTTATCTTTCAAACACTTAATGTTTACATTTATCTTTCAAACACCTAATGTTTACATTTATCTTTCAAACACTTAATGTTTACATTTATCTTTCAAACACTTAATGTTTACATTTATCTTTCAAACACCTAATGTTTACATTTATCTTTCAAACACTTAATGTTTACATTTATCTTTCAAACACCTAATGTTTACATTTATCTTTCAAACACTTAATGTTTACATTTATCTTTCAAACACTTAATGTTTACATTTATCTTTCAAACACTTAATGTTTACATGTATCTTTCAAACACCTAATGGTTACATTTATCTTTCAAACACTTAATGTTTACATTTATCTTTCAAACACTTAATGTTTACATTTATCTTTCAAACACCTAATGTTTACATTTATCTTTCAAACACTTAATGTTTACATTTATCTTTCAAACACCTAATGTTTA
The DNA here is from genome assembly GCA_029931535.1 of Margaritifera margaritifera. NCBI lineage: Eukaryota > Metazoa > Mollusca > Bivalvia > Unionida > Margaritiferidae > Margaritifera > Margaritifera margaritifera. Next base: position 992,214 of record JAQPZY010001622.1, read on the forward strand.
CATTTATCTTTCAAACACTTAATGTTTACATTTATCTTTCAAACACCTAATGTTTACATTTATCTTTCAAACACTTAATGTTTACATTTATCTTTCAAACACTTAATGTTTACATTTATCTTTCAAACACCTAATGTTTACATTTATCTTTCAAACACCTAATGTTTACATTTATCTTTCAAACACCTAATGTTTACATTTATCTTTCAAACACTTAATGTTTGCATTCCCCTTAATACTGCAATTTATGTTTTATGCTTTGTCAGCATCCGATAGTACTACGTCAACTTTATTTACTTAATTAACAATATTACAATATATATTTCAGCACTTATTGTTTAAATATGTGACTTTTTCAATACATTTAACTTGTGTTATATATTTTTGCAAATTGTCCTCCTCAGTGCCTAAAGCATTTGGTCCTCGGTGTAGTTATATGGAAACTTCACAACTTACCCTCCCACTCCCACCCCCATCCCAGCCCATCTTCCATCATCCTTCGTCAGGACAGACCTTATTTCTTCACTCCTAGAGAGGATTGTTATAGCTCGTTTATTGCGTACACCAGAGGTTGTGGCAGTCTTCTTGTATGTTAACCAAATGATGAATTTTGTTTTATTGTTTACATGCCTTTTCATTTTTACATTTGTCACGTACACAATAGACTGCGTCGCGCTTCTTGTACGTTAGCCGTACAATGTATTTTTATTTGTTTATTCATTTATTTATTAGTGTCTTGTTTTAAACTCTAACGGAACTATTTTTTCGACAACATAATAATTATTTTGATCTGTTTTTAGTGGCCAGCTTTAGACTCTGAGATAGTTCTCAATTTATATACAACACCTTTTCTCCCCGACCAAGATTTGATTCTCTGATCGTTCGATTTGAAATTCAACGTTTATACTGTTTGCGTTACCGAACATGCTTAATAACACCGTGAACTTCCATATAGACTAACATGCTTAATAACACCGTGAACTTTCATATAGACTAACATGCTTAATAACACTTCCATATAGACTAACATGCTTAATAACACTTCCATATAGACTAACATGCTTAATAACACCGTGAACTTCCATATAGACTAAAATAGTAACAGACAACATTTGGTGTTGTGCTTTGCGACGACTTTGGCGAGGTAGCGATTTGTCTGTCCGTCTGTCTGTGTTGTAGTATCCCTGCACTTTTGCAACTCCATTTAATGTTAGTAGTATTATTTCAAATTAATGATTGTAAGTATTGTGATATAGTAGTGTATTAATTTCTCAGTGTAATAATTTTCTTTTCATATATTGTGCGCGGCCAAATTCCATGCAGAAATAAAATGTACGGTCACCTTGTCATGTGTACCATACTGTTGCTTAATTGTGTTATTTTTAGATGTATTTTATTTTTTCCCTCTGGTTATGTGATTGGCACAAATTTACATGCCATGCATTTTATAACTCCTTTATGCTGTAATGTGTAATTTTTTCCACATCTGTCACATTCTAGAAACTCGATATCTTTCAAACACTTATAGTTTGCATGCCCCTTAATACTGCGTTATGTATTGTGCTTTGTTCTCATCTGATGGTGGTGACGTCTGCCAAGGAGATGTGTACCTTTTGTACATAGTTCATTTGACACTTATAATTTTGACATTCATATTCAATATCTATTTTTCTGTTATGAGCATGTTTGTGCAACCTATCCAGTAAAGTCATATAAGTGGAGCCAAATTAGCTATTTTACCCTTAGGTTCATAGAGTATTGAGGTCTTCATTCTCCTCCAGATTAATTAATTTGTCAGTGAGATAACTTTGTTGTCATATATGTTGCGTGGCCAAATTCTATGGTCCTTACACAATACATTGTTTTACATTATTAGCATATTATATTTCATTTTGATGGCTTTATGAAATAATGTGGTTGATTCAGTTGACTTAACACAGAGCAGTAAGTATTTTACTGATGCGTCATATCAAGATATCATGATGTTTTGATTTTATGTTGGGCCATAAATTTACAAGTGTGCTAGCTCTTTTTTAAATTTTTTTGAAATAATACTATGGAGTCTTTCAATAACTCTACAACGGTATAGCAATTGTTTAAAATACTTATTTGGTAAAATATTACCATCGAGTCATTCAAAAAAGTTAACTGTGCCAGCAAGTTTAATTTTGATTTTTAATCTTCTCGTATACCCCGACGAGTGTGTTAGTGGGAAAATAACATAGGTTCATGCATTTTTAGAGGACTGGAAATTTTCGTTTACACATTGGATAAATCTGCAAAGTTTGCCCAACAATTTCTTCTTGTTACTTTATAAAGATTTTCGCATCTCTAATGGCTCGCAAAATATACTAATCATTGAACTAGTTTTCTAAATTTTATTCGAAATGAGTGTTTGTGTTCAGATCCTCAATATACATAAGTAGAAGTACGGAGATGATGTAATGGTTCCATGATATTCCATGAAAACCACATTTGGTAAGTAAGAGATTACCGTATATACTCGCGTACAAACCGATATCAACTGCAAACTGCATAGACCTAGATCTGCCGACACATAATGCGCCGGCAGATCTGGGTCTATGCAGTTTGTAAGGATTAATCAGTAGAATAAACAACATAGACCCTTTATGCGACGGCAGATCAGGGTCTATGTTGTTTGCATTTGGACATGCTTTATACGCGGGTATATACGGTAAGATTACTCAGCGAAAGACCACACATATACGATTCTAATTATCATATGTCATAATTAATGATATTAATTTGCTTCACAAGTTAGGAAAGTGAATTAATTTTTTTTTGTGGAGTCATTTCGGATTCCTCGGATACAACACCTTTGCATTATATGATGATTTAAAGTATTTTTTTAACGGTATTTTCAACACATTATTGGCTATATCATGCCCAGGAAATGGGAGTTAATTGTCTTACCCAAGGAAAGGCACACCAAGGCAGCCGACCACCCGAACCCGAGACCTTTGGATTACGAGTCCGACGCTATACCAACTGAGTTATCGGGCCTCCCACATTTGTGATGCCCTGAATAGATATTTCACGAGTTCTATGTAAAAAAAAAAATCTGAAATGAGTTAAAACAACGTCACATCGATGTCTTCATTTAATCATCATCATCATCATCATCATTATTATTATTATTATTATTATTATTATTATTATTATTATTATTATTATTATTATTATTATTATTATTGTATCATAAATTCATATTACATTTTTCAATACTACTTAAGAATTGAACTTCATATTTTACAGGATTCGTGAAGTCATGAAGTTTGAAAATCAATTACGCAGTGCTTGAAGGGCCATATATATATGGTTAATTGACTCATAGCTGGGCTCATTTTGAAAATCGTCGAATAATTTGAATATATATTTTTAGCCAAGACATGTAAAGATAGGAATTTTTCAAACTAGTTTCATAAGTTTCGTTTGAAACGAACACTCATGTAGGATTCTATTTTTATCAAATATAACATAAGTTTGTACTAATTTAGTCTGAGTACTTTCTCTTGTATCCTACAACAGCGGAAGCTCAGTGGCTAGCGTGCCAGACTTGCAACCGAAAGGGTGAGGTTCGAATTCTACCATCCCTGTCAGGCTACCGTGGTGTGTCCTTGGGCAAGGCACCTTACTCCGTTTGCCTGGGCACTAAATAACTTAATTTATTACATACCAGTTTAATCTTACTGGGTTGATCTGGCATTTGATACAGATGTTCAAACTGTTTTCTGTATTACATACCTAGATTGGAACTACTTTGGTGCCTTCTCTGACGTCCGAATATCAATATATTTATCGACGCATTGAATCGAACTTTTATAAATCCCAATTCATTTTGATTTTCATTCATACTGTAAAGCTAAAGATATTTTGAAAGCATAAAAGAGGGCGTATGTAATAAATACAAAACCGCATTCATCTTTTGTTCCGAGTCGGGGGAAAGAACTAGTTTGATATGATTTATCAATACTTCTCGGCCTGACGGCCTCGACGTATCCCTACGCCATATCAAACTCTTTCTTTCCGCCGATTCAGAACAAAACCCGTCTGCAGCTTTGTGTATGTATTGCTATGCTGTAAAACACCTTATTACATACCCACTCAATCTTATATGGTTCATATGACGTTCGATACAGATATGCAATCTGTATTTCCGTATCATGCACCTAGATTAGAATTACTTATTTGTACTCTCTGACGTCCGCGTGTCGATATCTTTAGACACAGTGAATCGAACTTGTATAAATCCCAATTCGTTTTGAATTTCATTCATACTGGAAATCTAAAAATATTTAGAAAGCGTTAAAGAGAGGAGTAGTGTTACAATGGACGTTTTAGATTTTGGTAGCTGAGATAGGTCAGCTCCCTTCTATACTCCACGACTTTACTATTGTTACCTCGATCGTCACACGCCGAGAACATGCGATGTGGTACTATAAAATATAATTCTAACACCGCTAGCGTGAAAGATTTTGCGTAGCAAAAACGGCTTGCTGTTATTATTTTTCAAAATACAATTATTATTTTTCAGATACTTTGGTCGCGACAACGACGACACCGTTTTTGTGTATGTGGTGTACATTGTTGTCGCTGTTTATATTTCGAAAAAGATACTCTTTGCAAACAAAATCTGCTAGCAGTCAGGCCTATATTATTGATTGTAACTATACTACTCAAGGAATAGGATTATTGATCGTCACTACACAGTGTAAAATATATTGCTGATATTATTATATCTGTGACAAAGTTAGTCTGAGAATATTTTATACTGGTAGAGTTAGTGCGAGAATATTTTCTACTGACTGTAGCAGAGTTAGTGTGAGAATATTTTTATGTTAAACAATTACTGCAGTGTATATAAATGGCACACAATTCACAGATTTATGCATTTAGTATTTTGAGAGCATCTATGAGTATAGCTAATTCTGGGATTAATCTACCAGATCAGTGAAGTGTGCGTAATGTTACAGAAATTATTTCGCTTAAATGCATCATACATATTTGTCAAAGAGGCTCAAAAGATGTTGTATGATTTTTTTAATACGTATCAGGATAATCTTGATAAATTAATCGACTTAGGAATTATCTTGGAACAACAACGATGTAGTCTTGACCAATCTTATGAGAAAAAACGTAAAAAGCCATTATATGGTATTTTGCAAGAAAAACGAAGTCGCTGACGTTGATTCGACCACCTAGTGTAGATAGTGAAACGAATAAATATTCTAATGATAATGACATTAAAACAACAAGTGAATATAGTAGCAGTAGCTATGATCATCAAGAATAAATTTATTAGAGATTAATATATAGAACCGCCAAAGTTTTTCATGATAATGTAATTCTTTTACAATATGAAGAGAGTATGCAGGGTATGCATTGTTATGAGTTTTGTGATAAAAGATTCACATGGAAAGACACAAAAACTATAGAGTCAATCATACAAACAGTGCAAGACATTTTACGTATCGGATGCCATTGTACAAGCGGCGGTCATTTACGAGTTGGTATAGTATCTGCGTGTATTGATCAGTATGCAGTGATTTGGCCCAATACCGAACTGAAGAAAATTATATTCAAACACAAAAATCTAATCCTGAGTCGGTGCAGCCTGGTTGAAGGGTTTGTTTACAACGTGCTGCCCAGAATTTAGAAATTACTATCATAGATGAAAAGTATTTTACAGTGAATGGCCATACAATCAAATACTAACACAGCGAGTATTTTTACAACCCCTTTTATTCGGCGAAGAACACATACGCCTGAAGTTACGTACACCATCAATCGAAAACATGGATGATTATTTCCGTGAAAACACAGATGATTATTTCTATTCAAGAATACAATTAGTAAATATATAAGAAGTTCAATGGCATTAGGACGCAATCAGTGCAAATTTATATGCCTTGGAAAACATGAACTCTGCGGCAGAACATGCCATTACGAATACTATAAATCGCATTTGCTCGCTTTACGTATTGGCATCTGTGCTCGACCATGCCTTAATGTGGTATTGGAGTAAAGTCGCGTGATCAGCTTTGCAGACCATGCGGATCTGTTCGAGAGTAATATCGCGCACGCCGGCTAAGATTCGCCAACGCAACAAATATAGAACCTATTGTTGAAGAAATACCTGATAACGTTGAGAAAACATCCAACAACGTTGATGCAAAAGATACAGAAGTCGATTAAATCATAGCCATGACTGAGGCGATTTCAATTTCTGATCCTGGAATGAAAAATACTTTAAAATTTGTGCCAAAACAACTTCCCCCGGATAATCCACAACCAGTTGTGCAACAAGCGGTTATAACGGCAACGGCAACGTTAACAGTACAACTGAAGCAATCCGCGCGTGAGCGTAACATAAAATAGAAAGAGGCGCAAGAAAAGCTAACATAGCTGCGTTATTAGGTATCATAGCTGAACCGTGTCAGACTGAAAGAGAACTTCGTGCAAGAGCGGCACGATTAAATATCAAAATTCCTGCACGAGCCAAGCGGGCGTAAATTGTACATATAGTCCAAAATGAACAAAGGCAGTCGAGTTTGTTCGTCAACGAACCCAAGTTCCTGAATTCAAATTTCACATGCGCGTTGGTGATTTAGAAATTACCATGCAATTATTCCAAACGCGTACGTATCAAGCAAAGACGCTTGAAAACTTTTATCAAAGATGATTCCTGGAATCATATCGGTGTGGCAACGCTTTATTACCTCTGGAGTTGAAGCCGATATTGTTCTCCATTTACATCTAACAATGCCGCTTAATTGTAAGTCATCAGACAAGGATGGGTTTAAAATCACAACCCCGTGGATTCAAGGTGGTTCACTTATAATCCTGAACCGTAAAGACGCCAAGGCTATCAGTGAAGAAATTGATAAAGGTATTACTAAGATTCTTGAGTCGTTGGAAAAATACACCAACACAGGTTCAGGATGGACTCTTGACAGATGCGTAAAAGTTGAACTTCATACTTCCCCAATTATACCATTCCGCGAGTCTAACTATATTGAAACGCCAAAGTACATTCCGCCACGGTCAGTGAACAATATAAAAAATTATAATAATGGATGCTTCGAAAGGGCGCTCGAGGCCGCGTTACATCCCGCGAGTGATAATACAGATCAGCCGCGAAAAAACCCAGCAATACCTGGTTGAACTTAAGTTTGGTAACATTGAATTTCCTGGTGCAGGCTACTAAAGTTTGGTAACATTGAATTTCCTGTGCATGCTACTAAGGCTACACTCAACAAATTTGAAGAACTTAACCCCAGTATCGCTGTTAATGTGTAGCCTTGGGATAAAGGCTTTTATATGCTTGAACAATCACCACATATACGAAACAAAGATTCACATGGGCGGACTCAGTTTGATCCGCTATTCCTGAGCGATATGAATGGTTCAGAGTCGCGATCTCATTCCGCATGGATAAAGAATCTTTCCCGGTTGCTTAAACGACACAGTAAGCACGACGGTGAAAAGTTTCCATGCAGATGCTGCCTGCATTTATTTACCACCAAATAGCTGCTCGCACTTCCGTGTGTGATTTATGCGCACTTTGAATGTTTGAACTCAAGTTGCGGAATAAATCCCATGCGGGTTTTGGTACACTGTAGTCACATGTGACGGGCAAACTGAGCCACCAATGTTATATCGTGGCCAGGACTCAGTTGAGGTGTTTCTTCAATTGGCTCGAGGTTACGGCGAAATGTATCAGACAACAGCTCTATCCACCCGCAGACATGATTAGGACTAATGATGACATTTGTGAGTTTTCCGTGGCCACTCATTGCTGGATCTATGATGGCGCTTTTAGAGAGACGGCTTTGCTGTCCAACAACGAAACGTACGCGATTACTGTCTTATTACTGGCATGTATAGAGGAGCCGCACACAGTGCATGCATTCTACAGTTGCGGGTTTGTTCAAGTAAAACAAGAAATCTTGTAACCTGCGTGTGTATGATTGCCTCTTGAGTATGCATGCAGTAGCAACAGCCTCAAATGCAAACATAAACGTCATTCCCAACACGATGGAAACTACATGACGTTTAGACTCGGACAACTAAAGTTCATTGATTCGCTGCAGGTTCTCAATTCCAGCCTGGACAAACTCGTGAGCAACCTGGCGCCAGGAAGCGAAACGATCGATTCAAAATTACTAGCCGATATGGTACCGCTAACCCGGACAAATTAAAGTTGATAACTAGAAAAGGTGTGTATCCCTACGAGTATATGAGTGGATGGAAAAAGGTTAGTGAAACTCAGTTACCACCGATCGAGGCATTCCATTTGTCGTTGACTCGCGAAGGTACTTCCGCCAACGACAACGCATATGCGAACAATGTCTGGTCCACATTCGAATGCAAAAACCTTAGCGACTATCACGATCTATATTTGAGAACAGATGTGTTGCTGCTCGCGGATGTCTTTGAGGCGTTTCGTGATACAACCAAGCGTGTGTACAATCTCTATCCCGCTCACTACTTTTCATCAGTGGGAATGGCCTGGGATGCGCTGCAGTCCAAAACCAAAGTGGAGTTGGAACTGCTCACCGAAATTGACCAACATCTGTTCGTTAAACGTGGAATCCGCAGTGGGATTGCAGTGGCAAGCCACAGCTATGCTCTTGCAAACAACCCAGGCGTGGATGGGTTTGATCTGGCGTCCCCAAAAAGTTACGTCATGTATCTTGATACGAAGAACTTGTATAGTTGGGGAATGATGCAGCCTATGCCTGATGGCGGGTTTGAATGGATCAATCCTGCTCACGCGGACATACAAAAACATGTTCACAAATACGACAGCAACAACGATCACAGATACTTCTATAAGATGATCTGGAGTATCAAGACGATTTTCACCACAACCGTAACGATTATCCGCTGGCTCCAGAGGCATTGGAGTGCTCCGCGTGTGGTTGTCCGCGTATCAGTGTGGAATCATGATGAATCCGGACTCAAGTTTACTGAATGCACCAAGCTTATCCCAAATCATCAGACTAAAACCAACTATGTAGTCCATGTACGAAACCTGCAGTTGTATCTGCGATTGTGAATGCGTATAAGCAAAATCCACCGGGTGCATGGATTTCGCCAACGAGCTTGGATAGCTCCTTATATCGAGATGAATACGTATCTGCGAACGGATGCTAAAAATGAGTTTGAGAAAGACTTCTTTAAACTGATGAATAATTCTGTGTTCGTCAAAACCAAACCATGGAGAATCTTCGAAAACGAATCCAAGTCGACCTTGTCCGTGATAGTGAACAAGACAAGCTTTGAAGGTTCATCGCGAACCCGGCATGTCAGTCACGCAAGCTATTTGACGGCGGTCTCGTAGCTGTTTACAGGAAAAAATCAAAAGCTGAAGTTGACGAAGCGAATCTATGTTGGCGCGTCCGTGCTAGACTTGTCGAAGGTGCTCATGTACGAGTTTTATTACAACAAGATTGACCCATTTATCGTGTCAAGATAATCTACATAGATACCGATTCACTTCTTATGCATATCACCACTGACGATGTCTATGCGGATATGCCATCGGACATACTTGTAAACGAATTTGATATAAGTGATTATCCAAAAGATCATTCGCTGTTTAGTATTACCAGCAAAAAGTTTGTTGGCAAGTTCAAGGATGAATGTGCGGGAAAGCCAATCGAAGAGTATGTGGAACTGCGTCCTAAAATGTACACGATTGTGGTAGGACCGCAGAGCGGTAACAACATTAAAAAGGCAAAAGGAGTTCCTTGGGTTTTTGTCGCAAAAGATCTCAAACACGACATGTATGTGTAATGTTTGTGTTAGCGACGCCAATTCCCACACACAGCAACTATGATCCGGTCGCGGAAATATCGCAACGGCGTGTATCGTTACAACAAGGTGAGTTATTCTCCCCTTGATACCAAACGATGGATATTCTCCGACGGAATTACCACTTACGCATACGGACACCACGCGATTGTTAATCAACTTGCGATTGGTGCGCATTGATGCACTAGCTCATTGATGCATCAATGCATTAAAATAGATTTTGGTGGCAGTTCCGTATCCTCGTTTAAATGCTCTGCTTGGTGGACGTCGCCCACTCGGTGACAGCGCTAAATGGTAAAGTGTTGGCTGTCTTGGAAAATGCTTGTATGACTGATGGAAGTTGTTACACACTCGCGTGATCGAGCACTCTGATGCCTCATTAATAATTCCTGCGCGTCCTGATGTCCAAATAATCGTCACGCAAGTGTGCGGTTAAATCGTTCCACAACAGCTTGGTCACGATGTATCTTAACATGTCCAACACGAACCCGCACCTTATATATTTTTAACAACTCAGCAACGGCTCCGAGAAATTTTTTCCCCAGGTCCACTTGTAACAGCTTTGGCCATGTAAACGGACGGCGTGCTTAAATACGTTTAAACGCATCTGCAACAGTCGCTGAATCTTTGGATGTCAACGGCTCCGCATCTTTGTATCTGCTTGCAACATCTACAATAGTTAACGCATACTTGTATGTGCGCAAACGACTCTGTCGTTCACGACATTGTCGTTCACGCACCTGATCATGTGGAAGAAACAAAAGATCAATCTGATGAACTTCATTAGGTTTTTGGACATCAAACCATCCACGGGAAATCTTCCTTGGCACGGGTAGGTAAATTTGTCACAACGCTTGTTTAACCAACCATGCTCGAGCAATCCCATGGGTGACTTTTGCTGCGCTTGCTAACTTTTCAACAGCAACTTCACCTTTCCAATAACCGCGAGGACTGTTGTAGTATATTTTGGATAAATTCCACTCAGAAACTACGCTCTTTTTATTCATGTTTGTTTATTATACCAATATAATTTACCACCAATGAGTGGACTTTGTCCGCCTCCAAGTGCACTCTTAGCTTTAATACCTCCTTTGATGATCCATCTGGCGATTCTTTCTCCGAGTGTAGGACTGATCGCGTTTAAGTCATGGATGATATCTATATCAGCACGTTGACGCGCACGGATATCACTTGATGCTTTATAAAACAAGATCATCTCGGTAACGTGCAGCATCGAGACGATTTACGGGTTCTTCTCCGGGTTTCGGTTGGTTGTTAGAATCAAGTCGTATATCCGGCCTTGCTCCAGGCGCGTAATAATTGCATCTAGGTATGTGCTTTTTGCCAGGGTATTTGCTCCAAGGTGTCCCGGGTAGCTTCGCTAACGCAGCAGCAACATCACCGCCTGAGCCTTTTTTTAAGACCATGCGCGTCTGCGACCAACAAACGTGAACTTCTTTGCTCCACACCGGACACATGTTCCCGAGAACGCAGCTCGGCCATTACGTGTTTGAACTCGAGTTGGATTTGCAGTACATGTTTTTGCGCGGCATCGCATACAATATGAAGACATGATTGTATTTTACAACATTTGTGCTATACAACAATTGACATTCAATATCGCATCACAAAAAAGGAAAAATCTGATTTGAAAAACGAAGATTTGAAAAGCTCTGCTTTTACTTTTCTGCGGAGGCAAAGCCCAGACCACCTAAGCACGGTAACATGTTTTCAAACTCAGTTTGAGCATTAATCATTGGTCCAGCTGGATCCGGGAAAACTCAGCTGTTGTTTAATATGATCATGAGATGGTTAACGTGGGATCACCTGTACGTGATTGCGCCGTCGGCTGACGATCAACCGTGTTATGATGTACTCAAGGATTTTACGGAAGCGCTCCAATCGTTGCCAGGAAGCAAATCGTGTACTATTGATTTCTATTCCACAATCGATGAAGCTCCTACCATTGATGACCTTGATTCAAGCGCGAATAATCTTGTTGTGTGCGACGATGTGATGCTTGAACAGCAAATCAATCTCCCGAGAATATTTTCTCGAGGTCGGCACAAAAACACAGATATGATCTATTTAACACAACGATAACCACACATACCTAAAGTAATCAGAGACAACTGCAACATGTTAATGATATTTTGTGGCATTGACGCGCACAGTCTCTTAAACATTCATTTGACTTGGTACCACTCGTGGGATGGGTTTCGGAATATGTTTGCAGAGGTCACCAGGACCCGTATAGTTTGCTCACTATTGACTTAACTAGTGGACCGGCCACCGTGGGAAAATATCGTGCGGGTTTGGACACGAAAGTTTCTCATGTAAGCAGAGAAAACCGCCAGCAATGTCATAGCAGTGTATGCTGACCGACGCCACAAAGCTGCTCTCGAACATCTGGAACTTCTTCGCAGTTATATAGATGTCGTTGAACGTATTTAAGATATACTACAGTTGAGACAGACTGCACGGGAAGATCTTACAAGGGCTTCGAGCAGACATTAGCACCTTTGATTAAACCAGCAAAAAAGATTGTAGTCAAGACAGCGGAAACCGCGGAACAGGTAAAGAAAGACGCGAAAACCACCGTTAAGATGATGGGAACAGAAAAAGAACTGGTCCGATTAGGCGTGCGCCAGTACAATTAACAGGAATGCAAGAACGGTTAGAGGACTTAGAAGAGGAAGTTAAAGAGAAACTTGCGCGTGTTCCAAAAGAACAACCACCCAAGTACATATCACAGCTGAAATCACCAAATTCGAAAATTTAATCATACAGCACGGTAGATGATCTTAAAAGATCCCATATTGTTTGCTTCTAAAGTACCCGATCCCTGAGAATTAAAAGACTTTATGTTGGAGTCTCAACTACTTGCAGATACATATTACCTCAATAGAGAATGACCTGCATGAGTATACAATGAGTGGACTGGATATAAAAGAATAAGCAGTAAATATCGTATGTGGACTGAGTTTGAGACGTTTTCTAACCTCTATGAAATAACAGGTGAAAAACAGGTCCAACCACAAGTAAAGGTTTTTAAACATACATTCCATGCATCTTTGCGAAACATCTATAGGGAGCTTCGGAAAAATTATGTGCCTACCGAGGAAGAACAATATCTCTCCCCATCGGAGGAGGAACCACCGAAATATGGAAAAGGTCTCAGTGGTCGTGCACGCAAACGTGCGACAACTAAATGTTCCATGACAACTGAAGGCTCCAAACCAGCAGAGTTCAAATGCATGTTTTCTAACCAACAGACAACAGGCACATGAACTCGTGGATCGGTTGGAAATACTAGTGGGGTCAGTTCGCGCGAGCAACAACGCACCAGAAGTCGTTAATGATGCCTCATCGATTTGTCAGCGGTGGCTCACCAACGACATAATGTACCCGGGGACGTTTCTCTTGCTGATGCACGAACTTGTTAAAGACATTAACGATTTATACGACGAACGAAGTTCGCACACAGATGATGACTTATGTTACACTTCCTGTCGAGACACTTAGCGTCTTACGTGAAATCAATGCTGCGTTGCAGCATGTCGTTGCAAACACAACCCCGAGCGTTACCTGCATGATTACAATCTCATCAACGAAACCAGAATTTGATGTGACTTTTTCTACACCAATCCCTGCGGGGCAATCACGCACAGTCATGGTCGTAGTTGGCCTAATAGTCGATCGCGGCTATTTGGGGGCTTCCACGAGAATAATTCGCTCGTGTTTTAAGCAGAAGGCGATCGAGAAGGTACCTAGAATGTTGTTGGGCTTTCCACTGGCGCGTACGAGCTTGTATCAACAAATGAAGAGATCCGACAGAGGATCACATTGGTGACCAAGCGTGATTCTAAAATTTGTATACACGAACATGACCCTACGCTCCGCTCTGCCATCTCAATCGAATCTCCAATGTACGCGGTTGATATTGCACAGTCGTCGTTGAGAACGGTTCTTGGTTGGCCTGTAGATATCAATAAGATTCCCGCCGACCAACGAATTCTGTGTGCAGGACCCGACGGTACCAGTTATAATATCGCACCAGACATTGTCAGAATTAACACCACGACGCAGGTTAATCTGACCTGTAACACCATCAGTGGCAGTTATGAAGCCTCAGCCTCAACAACCCGAGCGTCGCACGGTTATATATTGTTTGGGTTTGCCTCGACTGAGGCCCCGGATTATCTACCCGTGTATCTTCCATGCAACTATCCCCGGCTAACAAAACTTCGTTTTACTCTTGTGGACCATGACAGTCACATGTTGGACCTGCGCGGGAGACCTTGACAATACAACTGTACATTAGAGATCGACCTATTTAATAAAATGGTAATCGTACGTGGACGTGTAAAACCCGTGCGTGTTGTTAACGCGAGAAAACCTGTTTACGCGGTTTGTTACGGAACTGGCCTTGGCGATGCTATCTGTGGATTGTTTACAGGCGCACCAAAGGTGCTCGCGACCTTGTCTTCGCGCGCTAAACAAGTTGCAATGCGAGTCGTTGATAGCATCGAAAACGTTGCTGGGGGTCGGTTAAAAAATCTGGGATTGCAGGCGGTTCAATCGATTTGAGATCGACTACGACGGTAAGTGACTCAAGCACCACTAAAGACAGTCACACTACCATCTACAGCAACAATACCCGCGCCAGTCAGTAAAATCTTCAATGAAGCCGCTCAACAACCTCTGTTTGATTCAATGATTGCAAATCTGGCAAAGGGAAGCGGATGACGGTTGTCTCGCAAAAGGTATTAGACGAAACCATAATGTATAAACGGCTCAATTCAAAGATGTATCCGATCCCGCGTTTGACATAGATGCGCCTGCATTGCGAGATCGAAGTAAGCAAAATTACCAATATTACTCGTACGAGGCTAGGGATCCCGACAAGAAATGACCAGTAGGATTTCGGGTTCATGACACATATTTTTTCAGTGCGAGGCATTCTTTGAAGTCCAAGGAAAGCTTGTACGCGACTAGATCGACGCTTCATACGGTACCAACGCGCGTCCATTGACCAGTTTTGATTTACTAGGGATGACAAAGTCAGTTAAGCATTTCGAGGTGTCTTTATGCAGGATGAACTTGGAGCCAAAGGCTCTCCCCGCACAAGGAAAACTGGAATTGTTAACGTGGATTCATCAACAGGACCTGGGACTCATTGGGTTGCATACGTGGTGGCACCCAAACATCGTTTATATTTTGACTCGTACGGGGTTGCATAGCCACTTGAAGTTGTTGATTATTTAACCCGGGGAGCTGGCGCTGGACTACCACTGTTTTATTCAACTCTGCTGTTACAAACTCGGCTGGATGGCCCAATGGCTCAATATGCGGACATCTTGTTCTTAAAGCATTGCATGCACTCGAGAGTTCACCAACCCAGCAAACACTTATTGATTTTACATCAAAGTACGCCTAATAGTATACAAAAATGTCTATTAATATTTACGGAAGCACAAGAACGGGCGACGCGGTGCTGATGTGGATCTGACCAGTTTGACACCAAAGCGAATTTGACTGAGTTTATCAGCCGGGTTGTTGGTGGTGTTGACGCGGAAAAACTTGTGATTTTTGAAGATCAAACTGGAAAACTCAGAACAACAAACGTGGACATTCAAGATGCTATTGCGAGGCTGCGAGGCGCTGCCGCCAAAATCCTGGCCGCGATCACTGAAAACGGGAGAATCAGAGACTCTGGCGTTTCGGTTGCGTCTATCAAAGACTATGTTGATGATACTGCTGCTACAACGAAACAATATGTAGACGAACAGATAGCAGATGTGCCTTCACCACCACGTGTATTAGTTTTATTTATAAAATATAAAAAACTGTTTACCAGCGAAGGATAAACAAAAACTGAAGGCATAATAAATGGTCGAATTATTTTTACTGACATGGATGGCTTTGATAAACTTCAACCTCACATCTTAACGGCGCGCGAGTGCGGATCATATGCATTTATCGTATCCGGTTATTATAGTGGGTGGTCAATAATCAACCTGGTTAACGAGTATTAATACGTAACGAACCCGACGCCGGTCTTTCAAAATCTTTTATATATATGACAGCAATATTGTTGGTTGCTAGAGATGAAATCCAGTTTGAAGCATTTCAAATCTTTCCAGTCGGGTACTTAACCATCTTTGGTGTTTCTGTTTGAGATTAGATTTATCATTACATATAAGTGATGGATTCTGACCGCGATAATGAGGTTGCGGAATTTGCTGACGGGGTGTTGGATCGGCTGACCAGTGATGCTAATACTGATAGTGATTTCGTTCCACTTGTCGACGAATACCTGCTTCAAAATTATGGCATTACCAGACCCTCATATACACTGAAATATAATCTTGCTAAGGGTCAAACAGAAATCGACAGTTGGTACCACCCCGAAGTACCAATACCAACTCGAAATCAGTTTGGAATCATTGCATTAGCACGTGAAAATGTTCAATCGCTTACTGCAAAGCCAGGCATAAAACACCCAGGGACTGTTTCTACAACGAATAAGTAATATTCACCGATAAAGCCACCCCGGTTGTATTCACAGTAAATTATGTTGCGCTGTTGCGCCAACATTGATTCATCTAAGAAAAGAAAGATCTCGACTGCTATTAAAAAAGAGGCACTTGTCCGTGTAACAGATCTTGGGCGAGGACGAACAGATTCGTTTCAGACACCAACCAAGGGCGTAATCAGTATGGTTCTAAGTGAACGTGGTGTCATACCCCTAGAGCGCACAATTGCCGGAGATTTAAATATTCCTCAGGAACATATTTTCTATGATTGTATGGCAGTTGTACTAGTAAAAAAAGGTAAATTGGTTAGAAGTGAGTGTGCGTGTTGCACATAAACAAGAGCAGCTTGTCGAGCAGTTATACTACACAATCACATTATTAATAGAATAATTATAATGGACCCTCAATGTTACCGACGCGAAAAAATAATCGAAGCGGAACAACAGCTGCGAGATGAAGTCGTCAAGAGAACAGCATTGCTTATGAAATACAAACGCGTATGTGTGGTTGTAGATACTATTTGTGGGCTTGCCGCGGCAGCAACTGTTGGCCTTGGCGTGGCGGGAATCACGAACACGACAACTATTATATGTGCACCAATCGGAATTATTGTCGGGGCTATATCGATAGTAACCGGTCTCTGGTGGTGCTAGAAAAATAATTTCGATACTATTACATTCCCGAATATGTGTTTATTCGGAACTTCTCGAGGCAGCACAAGTCTCAATACAATTAGTAAACTGTACTCGGTGGCTATTGAGAATAAAATAATTAGCATGGCCGAGTCCGAGACCGTGTTGGCGGAAATGGAAATCCACCGACGTCTCCGCGCACAGATACGGAACCGAAGCGTTAGCGACCAAAAAGAGGTAATTGATTTACAGACAGTGAAAATCGATTAACTGTTTGCAAAATCATTTACGCAACCCAAGCGTGCAGTTGATAAAATAATAATTGTATTTTGAAAATTATTAACAGCTAGCCGATTCTGCTACGCAAAATCTTTCACGCTAGCGGCGTTAGAATTATATTTTATAATCCCACATCGCATGCACTCGGTGTGTGATGATCTAGGTAAAAATAGTAAAGTCACGGGGTATAGAAGGGAGCTGACCTATTTCAGCTACCAAAATCTAAAATGACCATTGTAACTCTATTAGAAAGGTATGTAATAAATACAAAACAGCATTCCTGTTTTGTTCTGAGTCGATTGAAAGAACTCTTTTGATTTGGCTTATGATTACGACGCCATATAAAACTCGTTCTTTCCGCCGACTACGAGCAAAACACGTGCGTAGTTTTGTGTGTAAACCAAATCCTTGTGTCCTACGGTATCTGTGTCATTTAACCTATAATTGTGGAGATACGGTAGAACCGTACCTGGGGTCTGTTTCTCTGTAATTAGGCCCAGGTTACATTAATTTAAAGTCGTTCTTGTAAAAATATTTTAGTTTCATAATTTATGTTGATAGATTTTTCTCTCATAGGATTTTTGGACCAGGGAACGCAATTTGAGAATGGTTAATGATATATTATGCCGATCACCTTAATACCTGTCTATGTTCAATAAAAAAAATCTGCCACCTCCATGGTTATAGTTATACCACGGTCCACAATGTTCATTCAGTAGCTGAAAAATATTTAGACCACAGTGCGGCTCTATCATATTGAAAACGGGATTAATAATAATTCAAAATATTTTAGTGTCGCGATCGTAAAGTAAAATGATCTTATTATCGGGCTCTTTATCAAATATAAATAAACAAACAACCAGTGTGTGATAGCTCACAGTGTGGTGCAATATTTAACCATTTCTCGGAATGATAACTGAAGTATAAAATAATTGGTTTGAAACTGTCAAATATACGCTGATATTATCAATCATTCACAAAAGGTCACAACGATTTATTCTTTACAAGAATAGACATGAGAGATATAAAACTATTATAAAAATTGTACATATTAATATTTTATATTCCAGTAAATCCAGTCAGAGTAGCGATTTTTAAAGGTTACTTTCTAAAACGTAATTTTATTCTGTTATTAATTTTTCGCGTCGATTCGACTACCAAGGACGTGATATATAATGAATTTTGCGGATTTGTTTGATTTTGCTGTTAAGGCTGTTATCTCTTAAAATAAAAAAATAAAAATTCTGGGTTACGTAAATATGGTACGGTAGTCTAGGCTGCATCAATATTTGAGTCAAGCTGTAATGGAGAAGAATTAGTGGAGGAATTAAAGCTATAACCCAGCTAATGACCTTACACTAAACTCAGATAACTAAAAATATTCATTAATATAGTACGTTATATGAAATAATTTCTTTCTGTTGATTATTATCCCTTGTGTGTGATTATAAACTTTTAGCTCATAATTATGTAGATCCCTACACGTTGCCAACGATAGAAATGGTCAGAGGCCCATCGGTATTAATCAGTTTTACTGACACTGAGTGACATTATTGTTATGACTGAAAAATCTATTTGATTGGCTATTGTGCTTATTAAAAAGACTTTTTAATTGGTTATTGTGTTTTTAAAAAGACTATTGAATTAGCTTTTGTGTTGTTAAAAAGTAGAAATACTTCTATCTAGTACACAGTTACCTTCCTGACCTTGTAACTGTAGACTGTTGTTCCATCACACTATTCCACTTTATAAAATGGGCGTACTATATTGAATACATTTTTTCTTTTTAGATTAATAATTTAATCCGTGGTAGAGAAAATCTGAGAAAAATCGTTATATGTACCTGTAGCTCAATCAATACGACAAATTACAAGTAAGAGAGAACCGTGTTTTTAAAACAAAAAAATATCTTTCACAAATATACTAACTGGTGTCTAGCATTAAGGGGGAAATATATTTTGTCCAATAATGGTTACAAAGAGATAAAAGGCAGAAAGAAAATGTACAAGACAAATGAAAGGAAGAAAACGTACAGAACAGAAGAAAGGAAAGCGGAAGAAGAAAGTTAAACATGGTACCTCAGACTGTTTATGTTTCGTATGTTATATTGAAAACGGAGTACAACGTAAAGCTGGTTTTGAATTCACGATGGCCTTGAACTCACTAGACAGTATATGATACTTCCTATAAGGGTCCGATTTTGTGCAGAGGTATTCGTGTTGCTTAAAATTAACAACTTTCTCTGTTTATGTGAAAAGTGCACTATTTTGTGGGAAATGAGGATTCCCTACTCCCATCCTGCCCATCATCACCACCACCACCGCGCTCCTCTGGATCAGAGTCAGCAATTCACTTCTTGATTGTAAATGATTAAGAATTAGGAGCAACCAGATTTTCTAGTCATGGTCCCTTGTAATGGAATTGTTAAAAATAATTAATAAAAAGAGAGAGAGATTTATTTTGGACTTTGTGAAAAGAACGCAAATTGACTGTTTTCTCTCTTGCGTGAGCAGTTATTAAGTGGTACTTAATATCACCCCACCCACCCCCTATCAAGCCTATATACAACTTAAAGATTGGCCATATTCACTGTAGCTTTGATCATTTTTGGGGTAGGGGTGGGGAACCGTCACGTAGATCGTTTTGTTAATACCCTTTTCTCGTGATCTGGGACCTCATACGCTGATTTTAGACCGTTTTTGAAAACAGCAAGGGGAAAATATTATCAACAGTGATTCATGTTCAGTGCTGTTTCTCCCACCTCTGTTGTTGAGGGTTTTTTTTATTTTTTCGGGCCTATTCTGCAGTCTGTATTATATTTTATCTTTCACGTTAAAAATTGTATCTTTTAATGATTAACTTGACCGATATGCTGGCAATTCTACAAGGAACACATGGCAATTATGTGTTGGTACCATCCAATCATTAGTTAATTTAATCTGCATCTGCCCCCCCCCCCCCGCACCCCCACCCCCTGAAAAAAAACGAACGAGTTTTACGTTTTACATAAAATATAGCGGGGGGGGGGGGGGGTGCGGGCTACAAAATAGTAATAATTGCACTCAGTGATAAAGAGGTTTTTGGAAACGAGTCTAATACACATTTTAGGTAGAACAGATTTTAGGTCGGGCACAAATTGTTTGATAATAAAACTAGGACAGTAAGGGTACGAATTTTTCTACACTTATGTTTACAAACCAATCGAAAAAATTATGAGTGGCTGTGTTCAGTTGCGTGTGCCTTGCTTTGTTCAACATACTATCGCGTGGCTCCGTGATATCTACGCCAATCGACAGTCTGTGGCCGATTCGATTTGTAAGTCTGGAAGAAGAAGAAGAAGAGGATGGTTCTTCCATTTGGCATCTCATCGCAGAAAGCTTTTCTACCTCTTCCAAATATCCAGTGGAAGAGGAATGCATTAGGGAGGAGAAAAATAGCGTTCACGTACAAACTCCGTCACAGTTGGAAGATTTAGACTTTCTCTCACGTAAAGCGTACGAGTGATATTTATCCATGGTTGCATATTCAACAAAGTCATGTAAATCCGTAGTGCATACTCACCAGTCATATAAATCAGTAGTGGATACTAAACAGAGTCATATAAATCCGTAGTGCATTCTCACCAGTCATATAAATCCGTAGTGTATACTCACCAGTCATATAAATCCGTAGTGCATACTCACCAGTCATATAAATCCGTAGTGCATACTCACCAGTCATATAAATCAGTAGTGCATACTCACCAGTCATATAAATCCGTAGTGCATACTCACCAGTCATATAAATCAGTAGTACATACTCAACAGAATCATATAAATCCGTAGTGCATACTCACCAGTCATATAAATCAGTAGTGCATACTCAACAGAATCATATAAAGCCGTAGTGCATACTCACCAGTCATATAAATCAGTAGTGGATACTAAACAGAGTCATATAAATCCGTAGTGCATACTCACCAGTCATATAAATTAGTAGTGCATACTCACCAGTCATATAAATCAGTAGTGCATACTCAACAGTCATAGCAATCAGTGGTGAATTGCTCAACAAAACCAGTTGAAAACAACACTGAAAAAAATCAGGAAAGATTGCGAATATAGAAAAATAATTTTTGCCATCCTTCTCCATTATCACCACTGTAAAAAAAAAAATCCGTAGCAGTCAAGGTTGCCATCTTGTAATACTGCATCCAGGTCTGTTGGGTGTTCGGTTTAAATGCTGTATTCCTCTTCTTCTTCTCTCCTGTTGTAGAAGAGATCAAATTTAACCGTCCACTGGAAAAAGGTCTGTGCAAGTGATTGTTACCGACAGGTTTCTCTTGTCATTGTGTATCACAATTTGCCGAAGCGAAAACGTGATCTATCTGCACGGGTTTTATTCAATGAGTCAAAATACATGTAAAAATGAAAACTTTATGGGTGTTTATACTCCACGAGAGTGAATGATCATCAGCTCTTTCAGTGGAATATTCATCAGGCCCACTCAACTGGAACAGTAGGTATTGCTACGCATGTATCATGCCTGCACATGCAGAAGAGCTGTCGTTCGCTCCTATCGAACACGCATGCGCACGTACACGACTTTACCATTTTCAGAATGAAGATCATAATAAAAGTTTTCAGAACGAAAATTATAATGAAAGATCCATGTCAACCAATCAGAATTTCGGTAAGTCTCGTATTAGGCGTTACAATCATTTGCATGGAGCTTTTCCACGCTCGTACTCGGTGAAGATCTGGAAATCACATTAGAGTCTGGTTGAACGAGACAAACTTTCCGCCGGTTTGTTTACATCGTGATCCATGTGCGCGACAAACAATGTACTGGAAATCAACCGACCTCATTTAGATGTTATCACTCATGCCAGCAGTAAGTGCCCTGCGTTCCATTACCCCTTTTTTCTTGACTCAGGTGTACAATTTTACCAAACATCTTTTGTTATTTCTTTATTGGGAAAGCCATAAATCTTGTCATGCCCTTATTGCAGCATACAATCATACGAGAATGAATACAGTTTTGCATTGCTTCTGTAGTTTTCTCTAGCTCTGTATATTGTAACACACGTGGGGGGTGGGGGTGGGGGGGCTAAAACCAGCTAGTATCAATTCACATCACGACCGACCGAAAACGAAACAATGTGGAACACACCGCGTGACTTTGGCTTGAGGTCGTTATTTACAATATTTCCAAAGACCCCATGACAACAGTCGTTTTTAATTGAAGGGTTCTTAAACTCGCAAATTTCACAAATAATTTTTTCATAGAATAAAACTAAGAACCACACATCCACATGACTCTAATTTCAAACTTTTGTTGTTGTTGGTTTTTTTTTTTTTTTTTTTGCTTTTGTTTGTTTGTTTGTTTGCTTCACATTCGTATGATTTAACAGTACGCATTTCAAAGCCGTAGATCGGTATTGCATCCGATGTTACGCAAAACGAAGCATGACCCAAACATCTAATGCACATCATTTTTCCTGTCTCAAATTACTAAACACTTATACGTGATAATATCCCAAGAATTCCTTCATATGAGGAAATTTGACATGAGCTATTTTACGAAACTTATCCATGGTACCATAAAGTTCCCTGAATACAGTTCAGCATGAATGACGCCTGTACCCAATAACCTGTACCCAATAACCTGTATCCAGTAACCTGTACCCAATAACCTGTACCCAATAACCTATACCCAATAACCTGTACCCAATAATGAAGAGGCAAATACAAATAGCACATATCCTCGCTTTGTTACAATATGTGCATAATAATAAATGTCCCTTTTTAATACTTGACGACATTTATGTACGCTAAAATATACGCGGGTATCTAGTATAATCTTCCACGAATTATGCACAGACCGTTAGGTATATCCTGCATGCCACAGACCGTTAGGTATATCCTCCATGCCACAGACAGTTTGGTATATCCTGCATGCCACAGACCGTTAGGTATATCGTGCATGCCAAAGACCGTTAGGTATATCCTGCATGCCACAGACCGTTAGGTATATCCTCCATGCCAAAGACCGTTAGGTATATCCTCCATGCCACAGACCGTTAGGTATATCCTGCATGCCACAAACCGTTAGGTATATCCTCCATGCCACAGACCGTTAGGTATATCCTGCATGCCACAGACCGTTAGGTATATCCTGCATGCCACAAACCGTTAGGTATATCCTCCATGCCACAGACCGTTAGGTATATCCTCCATGCCACAGACCGTTAGGTATATCCTCCATGCCACAGACCGTTAGGTATATCCTGCATGCCACAGACCGTTAGGTATATCCTCCATGCCACTGACCGTTAGGTATATCCTGCATGCCAAAGACCGTTAGGTATATCCTGCATGCCAAAGACCGTTAGGTATATCCTGCATGCCACAGACCGTTAGGTATATCCTGTATGCCACAGACCGTTTGGTATATCCTCCATGCCACAGACCGTTAGGTATATCCTGCATGCCACAAACCGTTAGGTATATCCTGCATGCCACAAACCGTTAGGTATATCCTCCATGCCACAGACCGTTAGGTATATCCTCCATGCCACAGACCGTTAGGTATATCCTAAATGCCACAGACCGTTAGGTATATCCTCCATGCCACAGACCGTTAGGTATATCCTGCATGCCACAGACCGTTAGGTATATCCTCCATGCCACAGATCGTTAGGTATATCCTGCATGCCACAGACCGTTAGGTATATCCTCCTTGCCATTCCGCGTAAACTATCTTTCAAATTGGTGTAACTTCACTTGAGTACACCAGACTGTGTTAGTTTCAACATTGAGGCAAGTGGGAGTACGGAGTAAAAAATTAAACTTTATTTTGTTTTCTTTATATTCACAGAGAATAGGCGAATATAGTACAACTGTACTTAAAGTCGAAGTCCATTAAACTCTTCACACGAGATTTGCGCTCAGCTAATCTGTCCATAAAACTCTTGACACGAGATTTGCGCTCAGTTTCCCTCTCCATATGACTCTTCACACGAGATCTGCGCTCAGTTCGCCTCACGATAAAACATCTTGACACGAGATTTGCGCTCAGTTCGCCGCTCCATAAAACGTCTTCATGAAAGTTATAAATATACATCGATACTATAGCACATCCTGAAGCTTAAATATTGATCAGTCTACTGAAATTAGGGTTAAGGTTCTACACATAACACATCTTTAATAAAAATTTTACATGGATTTGTCAAAGGAAATATGTGTAACAAAATAATAGCTATTGCGAGTTAAATTTAGTGTGTTAAGTTGTAAATTTAATGGAATGACCATAAGTGCGTTCCCCATTATCCCCATGCACCAACAAGTTCCCCCGTCCTCTCAGGCCTTGTAGAAGTAAACTCGATTGTACTGTAAACGTGGGCGGCAATTATTGCCCGGTTGACTTATATGAAGATTGCACGTGTGGTGTTTCCCTGTCTCCATAAGAAATCGCAACATCTCATATCTTTAGGCGATCGATTAAAACCCCATTAATGTAATATGGTTGATACATATGTTCTCAAACTTTCTACAATTTGCGGGAGTCCTGTCATTCATCTTGTAGCCACAATAGTAACAGTTTGAGCCTTTCCAACCAACCTTATTCTCGTTCAACCTGAACATTGCGGACTCTGAGAGATCTAAGCCAAATGAGGGTCTGGTATAGGTCTCAACAACTGATTGCAACTCCCAAAATGAAGTTTATCAAAAATCTGGTAAAGTTGCCGTTTTGGTTAAAAGCTAATTAACATAGATATACCTTCTGGTTACTGTTGGTTTACGAAAGATTTAGACCACAAAAAACGCACAAGTTTTATATTTTAGTTTATGGTATGGGTCAAGCATATGATATTTGCACAGGTAAATTCATTTCAGCATGAAAATCATGAAAATTGTTGGACTAAGACACCCACGCACTGGTATTAAAAAGTTGCACGTTCGTTGTTAATGCATTCTATGACATAAAAAAAAGATGATTACACTTATCGCTGATGCACAAACAGTGTCAATAAACTAGACGATATAATGTATGTAATATTTGAACAAGCAACACCGCCAATCGGTAACAAGCATTTGTACTGACCTAGACAGACTCTCGCTAGGCGTAGATCTATCTGACTCACGCTCGAGTCTGCTTTAAAGAGACCAAACAATGACAATGACAAAATCTTGATTTCACCCAGGTTGCAATACGTAGCATATAAGGTTAAATGTCATTGAACATACTCTGCACTATATAGCCAGGATTGTGGTGATGTGCCGTTAAAGCCTATGCATACATATACATACAGACAGACATACTAGCACCACAAACTAAAATCAAAATATTCCTTGTTGCAATCATGAGGCTAAGTTAAGGTTATCGCCACAGTGCTCACTGACACGTAAAAACAAAGATAATTTCAAGATTTAAGAAAGAAAATTTCTTGGCATGTCTCGATCGGAATTGTATTTCCTGATTGAAATCTTTTCCAAACATGAAAAGAAATAATGCTGTCACTTGCGATGACTTCTACTGCACTCAGTGAATACGAACTGTTTTGGTCTTTCTACTGACCGATGCTTATAGTCTAAACATGGTGTACATATGCTTATAGTCTAAACATGGTGCACAGATGCTTATAGTCTAAACATGGTGCACATATGCTTATAGTCTAAACATGGTGCACATATGCTTATAGTCTAAATATGCTGTATATATGCTTATAGTCTAAACATGCTGCACATATGCTTCTAGTCTAAACATGCTGCACATATGCTTATAGTCTAAACATGCTGCACATATGGTTATAGTCTAAACATGCTGCACAGATGCTTATAGTCTAAACATGGTGCACAGATGCTTACAGTCTAAATATGGTGTACATATGCTTATAGTCTAAACATGGTGCACATATGCTTATAGTCTAAACATGGTACACATATGCTTATAATCTAAACATGGTGCACATATGATTATAGTCTAAACATGCTGCACATATGCTTATAGTCTAAACATGGTGCACATATGCTTATAGTCTAAACATGGTACACATATGCTTATAGTCTAAACATGCTGCACATATGCTTATAGTCTAAACATGCTGCACAGATGCTTATAGTCTAAGCATGGTGCACAGATGCTTATAGTCTAAACATGGTGCACAGAATCTTATAGTCTAAACATGCTGCACTTATGCTTATAGTCCAAACATAGTGCACATATGCTTATAGTCTACACATGGTGCACATATGCTTATAGTCTAAACATTATGCACATATGCTTATAGTCTAAACATGCTGCACAGATGCCTATAGTCTAAACATGCTGCACAGATGCTTATAGTCTAAACATGCTGCACATATGCTTATAGTCTCAGCATGCTGCACATATGCTTATAGTCAAATCATGGTGCACAGATGCTTATAGTCTAAACATGCTGCATAGACGCTTGTAGTCTAAACATGGTGCACAGATGCTTATAGTCTAAACATGGTGCACATATGCTTATAGTCTAAACATGGTACACAGATGCTTATATTCTAAACATGGTGCACATATGCTTATAGTCTAAACATGGTGCACAGATGCTTATAATCTAAACATGGTGCACAGATGCCTATAGTCTAAACATGGTGCACATATGCTTATAGTCTAAACATGGTGCACAGATGCTTTTAGTCAAAACATGCTGCACAGATGCTTATCGTCTAAACATGCTGCACAGATGCTTATAGTCTAAACATGCTGCACAGATGCTTATAGTCTAGACATGGTGCACAGATGCTTATAGTCTCAACATGGTGCACAGATGCTTATAGTCTAAACATGGTGCACAGATGCTTAAAGTCTAAACATGTTGCACAGATGCAGAGGATGAAAAAATAAATAAATAACTGTTATGCTACTGGCCTGTGTTGCCTTTTGACACTTTCGTCACAAGTAAGACGAAATGGTAAGTAAAGGTTGCAGGAGAACAAAAGAACAAGCGGACATATATACGAAAGGACCGGGTGAACTGATCTATAATACATGGACAAACATCATGGATATAGAGAAAGACTACATCGTGGTAAAGGTCTCCTCAATATTGATTTTCTTACCTCGTATAATTCAAACACCTAGTGCAAAAAAGTGAATGCTATAAGTGGCAATCATAGGTGTTTCAAGAATAATTACAACTAAACGAGCCCATCCTAGGCAGCCTTAATAAGTGGTCAGGTTTGTAGATATATTTGAAAGCTAGCATTGAATTCCTGCAGGAAATCACGTCAAGTAGAAGACTATTAAATTTTGTTTTACATCAGGAAATTTATTATTTTGAAATACGTTGAAGATTGGTGTGTAATAGATACATTTAAGTGAAAATACAGGGGCGGGGTTAACTAACTAGTTTCTCACTATGGGCATCAAGGTGACACGAATCTTAAGATTGGATTTTGCAAGGGATTCTATGAAACTTAGCTCTGGATAATACGTTTTTAACATATTTGACCTATTTCGTACATCCAGATGTTTTTAAATACATTGCAGATAAATTTTGAATGATATCAGCTTTTGAATAATGAAACCAAGCTCATGGGTCACCTTGCTTTAAATAAACCTTAGCATTTTATTTGAATTCAAAACTTTAATGAATGTATACTGAATATGAGTAAGTACTAAGACGTTGGTCGGAATAGTTTCCTAATTTCGCCACGTAAGCGGATCCTGCTAATTTATTTAATTTTGAAAATGAAAAAAACTCTAGAAGACCAATTTTAACAGAGGAGAATTGCAGAAGCAGTGAAGCGAGAGTAGCATAAATCTCAGAACTGCAGCACATCCTCGATTGATCAAGCAACTCAAAGTGGCATCTCTTGTCCAGTGTGCCACATACAGTCCAGAGCACAAATTGGCTTGATCAGCCAGCCATTCACGTACGCACAGAAACCAAAACAGTTAATGATGTCATGGTCTTCTTCGAACTCGAAGGACGAAAAACAGTGTTCATTTATTCAAACCACAGTGATCACTGGTGTTATGGATGAGTAACCTCAACTTTACACCTACATGTTTAGGGGGTTAAATAAAACCTAAATGTGAATCTTTTGGACTTTGTCCGTTTTTGGTGAAGTTTTGAAATTTAAAAAAAATTTAAAGTGCTTGTTTTAGTGGCAGTTGATCAACTATATATACCAATTGGTAATTACAACGATGTAATCTAACTACTTCTATCAGTTAGAATTAATTACAATGTATAGGTTAGAATTAGTAACAATGTATAGGTTAGAATTAGTAACAATGTATAGGTTAGAATTAGTAACAATGTATAGGTTAGAATTAGTAACAATGTATAGGTTAGAATTAGTAACAATGTATAGGTTAGAATTAATTACAATGTATAGGTTAGAATTAATTACAATGTATAGTTTTTGATGTGCTCATGTAAAGTCATATGTCCAAAGTACATGGTATAATGACCAAGAAGGGCTCATAAACCTTAATTCGACAACTTCTGTTTAATTACATACCAATATAATCTTTCATGATTGATCTAGCGTTCGATACGGATGTTGAATGCGTAGTTTTGTATCGCACTCTCAGATTGGAACCATTTGGATATTTTCATTGAGTTCCGCCTGTTGATTTTCTTAGTTGCACCGAATCTAACATTTATAAATTCCAATCTGCTTTGAATTCCATTCACAATGTATAACGAAACATATTTGTAAAAACGTGTGTGTGAGAGAGAGAGAGAGAGAGAGAGAGAGAGAGAGAGAGAGAGAGAGAGAGAGAGAGAGAGAGAGTGTGTGTGTGTGTGTGTGTGTGTGTGTGTGTGTGTGTGTGTGTGTGTAATAAATACAAAACTACATTCGTGTTTTGTTATGAGGTCGGGGCCACATTAGTGTTTTGTTATGAGTCGACAGAAAGAACTCTTTTGATAGTTTGATATGACCTCTACTTATCCCTAGGCCATATCCAACTTGCTCTTCCGCCGATTGGGAAGCAAAATACGTATGTAGTTTTGTGTATGCATAACACATGCTCAGCAATGTCTGACACGTTGTTCAATGTAGACACTGACTTTGCTCTAACAAAGACAAATTCCTGAAACAAGCAGAGAATATCAGAAATAGCGCTCACACTCAGAACAACATTATTAGTAAGTCTCAATAGGATGAGACATTGTTAAGGGATAGTTGTTGTTGTTGTTTTTGCTGTTATGAGTTTAACGCCATTTTCCAGCACATGATAGGCTATACATGGCGGCCAGTATATTTGGTGGAGGAAGAACCCGGAAAAACCCCAGGAAGAACCACCGACCCACAGGAAAACATACCCACTTTGGCCGAGCCCGAGACTCGAACCCACGCGGACAGAGGTGAGATGTCAGTGATCTGTAAAGGCGAGTGTCTTAGACCACTCGGCCACCCAGGGCCTTAGACCACTTCCACCCAGGGCCATAGACCACTCGGCCACCCAGGGCCTTAGACCACTCGGCCGCCCAGGGCCCCTGTTAAAGGATAGGAACTTAAACATATACAAAACAAACAAAAAAATAAGCAGCGAAGTGCTTCAAAAAGAATACAGAACAATTACTGAATAAAAATTAATCTTGCTTATATTTCAAAAATATTTCTTATATCTTTGCTACATTTAACCCTTTTGTGAGAAAATGGGAGTAATCAAGGGTAAACATTTAGTTAAAGCCTTTATATTAAAGGTTGGAACATTAATTCAATACATTCTATTGTTTTTAAAAAGTAGTTTTTCAGAGTTTCATTTGATATCATTAGGATAATTATTATAAAGTGTGGAAGCGCCATACCTTGATATAATTATTAGTATAAAGAGTGGAAGCGCCATACCTTGATATAATTATTATTATAAAGTGTGGAAGCGTTATACCTTGATATAAGTATTATAAAGTGTGAAAGCGTCATACCATAATATAATTATTAAAAAGTGTGAAAGCGTCATACCTTGATATAATTATTAAAAAGTGTGGAAGCGCAATACCTTGATATAATTATTATAAAGTGTGAAAGCGTCATACCTTGATATAATTATTATTATAAAGTGTGGAAGCGTCATACCTTCATATAATTATTAAAAAGTGTGAAAGCATCATACATTGATATGATTATTAAAAAGTGTGAAAGCAGCATACCTTGATATAATTATTAACAAGTGTGGAAGCGTCATACCTTGATATAATTATTATAAAGCGTGGAAGCATCATACCTTGATATAATTATTATCAAGACATTTTTAAAGATGAAAAGTAACATTCGAAGTTGTAACAAAGCTATTTATTCAAATAGACGTTAGCTTATTCAATTCTTTGTTTCGTAATGTTTTCTTCACTCGCGGCAAAATGCGGCTATATATATATATATATATATATATATATATATATATATATATATATATATATATATATATATATCATGTAAACAGCCTATCATCTCCGAGATGTATGTGTGTATTTAAACGTTAGAAAGCATCGGCATTTAAAATATGTTCATTTGTACATGCTTATAAACTGTTTCAAATATATAAGTTACGTAAGCTATGCACCTTTCATAATAATTATATGAAGTAAATTTAAATACATTTTTTGGCAGCCGTTTTGGCTCTTTAGCAAAATACTTCACACCCATTGCCCAAGAAAACTAATCAAAGCCACTTGGCAAAAACACCTTACAGGGGTGAGCCCAATTAGACCAAAATAGTTGTTGTGCTTCTATGACGCATACCAATAATTTTTTTAACAGAGAGATGATCTGCATGTATTGCACTCGTGTAAAGAACTACTTTACCGTGTTTCTGCCAGTTGTGAAAAGAATTGTGCTTACGAATTTCTGCCTCACTGAGCCATTTACCGTAAATTTCCTATTGTCACTTTAGTGGACATCGAAAATGTCATAGCTCTGAGCCAGGTTGACATGAAAATCAGATTTTTTTTTTTTAACCGGAGGAAAATGACGAAAATGTGTCCTATACTCAGAGTGATACTTTCAATCGGACAGACAAGACCAACGGTCCTAAAAGAAAGCAAGCTCTTTTCGAAAAGACAGCTTGTACCACGGAGGTTGAAAGTTTGGGAAACTCTAGTCGGCCACTAAACACGTTAAAGAACACTCACTGGAGTGTAAATGCATGGGATGAGTGGGGGAAATGGAGGAATGACATGATGCTTAAGGAAGCATTGCAGACTACTGTACCTTATACGGTAGTGCTGTCCTTAATTATCGAATTCGAGGTTTACGAGTGAAATTTCGAGATGTGTCGTGTCATCATGAAGGTATTTTTTTGTTCCTCATATAATCAGTGGCGTACTAGGGCGAAATGGCGCCCAGGGCGACGATGATGGCCCAAAGGGCCAGAATACGACGCCAGAATTTTTATTAGCTGTTTTAGCACCCCAAGACCTCTGGCGCCCGGGACAACCGCCCCGTCAGCGCCCCCCCCCCCCCCCCCCGTTTGTACGCTACTGCATATAATTATTACTAGGGTGTTCTTCCCATTCGTTTTAAGGAACTAATTATTGAAAACAACATTGAAGCAAACTATATACAGTTTTTTTTATGTCCAGATGTTTAACATGAATGTAACGCTTCAAAGTGTGAATGTCTAACACATATTTATATAAATTCAGTAATGAACGGGCGAGATGTTTTTACATTTTAATAATATCATAAAAGAGAACGGGAATATTTTCAGTGGACTTAAATTTATTTACATACATTGCTAATAAAGGGACACGTTGAAGTACGCGTCTAATATTTACGCCGGTTTTAAGGCGGTTGTGTCTAGGTTGACGGAAAAGGGGGGGGGGATATAAATTGTGGCACGCTCTGATTAAATTCTAATATTGATGACCCCCTGATTGTAACCTGGAACTAGTGTGTAATTCTAGTCTCATTTTTTTTCTTTCTTTTCTTTTTTTTTTTTAGGCCCGGGTTGCCGAGTGATATAAAGAGCTCGCCTTTACAGATCACCCACACATCTCACCTCGGTCCGCGTGAGTTCGAGTCTCGGCTCGACCAACGTGGGTATTTGAGAAAGCTTGCCACTAGCTTCCCGTGGGACTGTGGTTCTTCCCGAGGTCTTCCCGTATTCTTCCTCTACAAAATATACTGGCGGCCATGTATAGCCTATCACGAGCTGAAAAATGGCGTTAAACACACAAAACCAAACCAATAAAGCTTTGTTATTTTTTTTTCCTCGGGGCCGATTACTTATTTGTACTCGTTCATTTTTAGGTCATTATTTCACGCATGGATGCTGCTCCTAAACGTTTATTTTTTTTTTAGTGGAAAGACACCTGATCTTAATGGGAGAAAGTGTACTCTTAAAACGGAAATACTTTATGAATAGCTCTGCGGGGTGGGGTTGGGGATGGTAACAGGTGCATAATTCATAGATGGCGAGGCACCGGTCGAGTTCCTAAAAAAGACTATTGACACTATTAAATAGTGTAATGAGTCATATTTTCAACCAACTATTTAAGTTTTAACTAGATCTACGAGTATCGTTCATGGATGTTTTTGGTGGGGTTGAGGGGTGTTGGGGGCTTGTTTATTAAAAGTAGCTTTGTACAGCAAATATGCATCGTTTCTTTTTGCCTACGGCCACCGCATGTCTTCAATAATCAAGGTGCTTCTTCTTCTTCTTCCTTCAATTGTTGTTAGCGGAAAGCCAGACATAACAGTCACTTTACGGCGGCGGCGCCAACAGTTTGTTTGTACGATTTGGGTAAAAGATTTTCATTTGCTTATACTAGTATTTTCTAAACCCCTTGCTGGATTTTCTTCATACTAAGGATGAATCATTATGAAGCTACAATCATTCATTCTGTGACTCGCGCTTTTGCCCCGTTGACCTTGGGATCGAGACCACAGCCATAGAAGTTTACATTAAGGTTGTAGTTATAGTTTTTTTTTTTTCTTCTTCATTTGCTTATATTTCCTAAATCCATTGTTTGATTTTCTTCATACTTGGGATGAATAATTATGGAGGAAAAAATGCATTCTGCGTCATGCTAGCTCAGCTTTTTGACCACAGCGGCAGGGTCACGCGTTTTACAGCAATGCTTTGATTGTGGGCTCCACGTGCAATCCCTGACTTTCTTGTTCTATCACTCTTACCAACTTGGCTATTGGAACTCACACCATCGTCGCAAGCCGCGGGTGAAAATCCGCTACGCTCCTTTTTTTTCATTACTGGATGCCGGCGATGAGATTGCCTCGTTTCTAATGAATATGCATAAACCTGCTTAACTAATTGTTGCGAGTCCGATTACAGATTTCTCGGAAAGTTGACGCAACATGACCTTTCATGTTGACTGAATGAGTCAATCAACGTTTCTCTTCCAAATACAGTGACTTGTGGATCGATAAAAGGGTACTATAACTGATGCGTAAGAGCTTGCTTCATTGTGTTGCTGATGACGTATTCTTATGTATGCATATTCAGGAGAAATGATGAAATCTTGTTGCAGGCAGCTACGGGTGAAAAAGAGCGTGGCCCGTGGCTTGCAAACAATACATTCACACCTCAGCAACCTAATATTTACTGTTCACGTGACCGCAGTGGCCGAGAGTTCTGCACAGAATCTGTGCATTTTATTTATGTTTTTCATGTTCCAAAGTTCTATGCAAAAAAGAAAACGAACAACATCAAAAATCTGTGAGCCTACCCTTACATGAATGCGTGGATGTGTGTGTTTCTATGTGTGTGTCTGTATGTGTGTGTTTGTATGTGGTAAGGCCAGTTCTCAAAATTATATATTGTACAGCTCTAACCTATCAGTATCACATATAAATTCGAAACTCAGAGTTAGGATTGGAATAGTTTTGTAGATCTTCACAGCATTTGTAAAGTCTCTTTCCATTCATGGGTCGGAGGGGAGGGCGTTGATAGAGGGCAAGTTGGAGTTGGAGATTGCTGTCGATACCTAAATATTGCACTGGGACATACTGATTTGACGCAGATTTCTCAGAAGTAGAGTTTGGGATAGAACCTGCAGTCTATATAACGTTTTTTAGTGCATGCAGTACTACTACTATTACTACTACTACTGCTAATAATAATAATAATAATAATAATTATCTGCATAAATTTATAGAATTTAATGTAATTTGCATAACAGGAAATGTTGGAAGGTAAAGAAGCATTTCTCAAGTTATCATACATGGGACATTTAATAACAAAATGAAACTCATCTTCTGTATCTGCACAAAAAGGACACAGTCTATCAACATAGGGAATATTTTAATATCTCAAAAAGGACACAGTCTATCAACATAGGGAATATTTTAATATCTCAAAAAGGACACAGTCTATCAACATAGGGAATATTTTAATATCTACTTACATTTATCATTATAGGGAAATTTCCATTTCGGAACATTCACAGTAAGCGAACATTGTATTATGAGTTTCAACAATGTAGATATTATTGACAACTGAAGTCGTTTCTGATCTTATTATAAAATCGTATTCTATCCATTGAATCCATTGAATCTCCATTTAGTTCTTGTAGAAATTTTTTTTTCACCGTTAAGTAGAATTAAAAAAAGATTCTTATCACCAACCCTTTGATTTACCTAAATTTCTCCTATTCCATGTGAAAACAATACATTTTTACTTGAATTCCCAAGATCTACACTGTTCGTCCTGAGTCAACTGTAGATTATATCTTTGTTTTGGAAATCAGTCATCTTTAGTAATGTGAACCAGTACTTAAGTATTCTACTATATCTCACTACTTGCATTGGCATTCTACCTAATTCATCGTAGATAAACACATTTAGTGTGTGTTTCGTCATATTTCGTAATATCAATAGCATGAACAGCAGACGTTTTCCAGAACTGTATTAAGTACAGTGACAAGCATGTAAGTAGTTTAGTGTAGTTATAAATTTCAATTCTGATCATCACTGAAAACGTCCAAGATCTCCTGAAAATAAAGATTTTCCTCAAATTTAGAAAAAAAAAATTAAAAGCTGGCCATGGAATGTTTAAGAGTACTGTCGAACGGACGGACAATGACTATTTCTTTGTTACAACTGCTAATAGCGGCAAATTGTTCAAACGTTTGTCTTTCGATTTCAGGCTCTTTCTTAGGTGTCATCTGTGATATTTACGGATGTTTGTAGCTGGTTAATTAACTCACATTGCAAAAACTGAAAGTGCTCTAATGCCAGTAAATGTCACAATGTAAAATTTCTAGGTGTCACGTTTACCGGTGTTTGTGACATTTACCGGCGTTAATGTCACCGAAAAATGACTTTGCATGCGATGTCACTGGTAAATGTCACTTGTGTCGTTTATGGGGACATTTATGGGCGTTTTTGACATTTACAGGCGCTACATAGCGTACGTATATATTGTAACCACTTAGATGTAAATATTGGCATGATTTTAAAGCAATTGTTGGCAAGTTTTATTTCAGCCAGGGAATATGTGGATATTTACAGCATTGTTATTGACGTCCTTGTTTTCGCAATCATTCGCTGACAGTTCTAACCGCGCTATTACTCAAAATGTCGGTTTATTTTCAGTAAACAAGGGCGTCTATAATAACGCTTTGAATACGTATAGATTGCTGCTTGCTGGGTACTTTGGACACAGTCTCAACCGAGCCTTGTCAACAAATTTAATTTTTTTATTTTACAAAACTTGAGTCGAACAAGATAAAACATATAGCGTGTGCTATTCCAATTTGTGACATAGGTTACTGTCCCTAATTCTTTGCGTGTATTCTCACGCAGTATCAAATAATTTTTTTCACGGCAGAGATTATGAACGTTGTTTTTCAGTTTATACGCAACATATCCTTGCAGCTTTATATTAAGGTTGAAATTGCTGTGTAATCCATATTATAACAACGCGATCCAGGTTCCGATTTAAGCGAATGTCCGAGTCGGAAATTTTCCCACTAACCTTTATTTTTGATCTAACATTCAATATGTATAGGTTATTAACTGAGTATGGAAAAATATTTAACCCGAGGTCAGATGGCGCAGGATGCCCGAGCTTGGAAGGGCATTCTACGCCACATGAACGAGAGCCCAATACTTAGTCCATAATCTTTTTATTATATACTTAAAAGCAAGCATATTAATTATTTTGTTATGTTATAGGAATAACACAATTTAAACATATATATATATATATATATATATATATATATATATATATATATATATATATATATATATATATCAACGTTTTATTGAACATTTTACACGTCATTCAAATAATGAATGAAACCTGAACACCTCGCAGTAATACATGCTGCTTGACTGCTATGGAGGTACGCGAGTACATGGTGTGATTCTCATTCGACACTGAACGACACTAAGTTTGTTGAAGAGGATGGAATGTCATGTAGCCAAAGAAACACAACGAAATGTTAATATTAGGAAAAAATGACACAATACATCAATGAAAATTGAAGATACCATAATGAAAAGATGCGCCAGAAAAATTAAGTATTAAGGATCGATGGGATTGTATCAATGTTACTGATATGGTGGAGGGTACATTTTAAAGTGCAGTGTGCGTTGTGATTGTTGCCGG
This sequence comes from Margaritifera margaritifera, assembly GCA_029931535.1. NCBI lineage: Eukaryota > Metazoa > Mollusca > Bivalvia > Unionida > Margaritiferidae > Margaritifera > Margaritifera margaritifera. Next base: position 1,029,061 of record JAQPZY010001622.1, read on the forward strand.
GTAATTGTGGTCCATCGGTCTTGGATAATACCTCAACAGCAACAAAAAAAGGATATCTATTCATTTTGGAGTCACTTGTGTTTCATTAAATTCCGAGTGAAGGATAAAACAACGCCAGTCAGAGAATATAAATGTGCGCTGTTTACGTGAAAGGAAAGTTGTTGACTGATACATTGTAAAATTGTATCAAAGGTCAGTTTGACAAACTCTCTCTCTCTCTCTCTCTCTCTCTCTCTCTCTCTCTCTCTCTCTCTCTCTCTCTCTTACTAACAGTGGCAACTATCGATGACAAGCCGTCCATTTTCACTGATTTTATAATTCATATTCATTTTCATTTTTTTTCCTTGCAATGTAAATCTTTGGATCTATTCACATTTTCTTTATTTAATTTGTATGATAGATAGTGTTATTTGGATGAGAGCTAGATCTACTGATTTTTCAACACTGGTGCCAGGTAGAAAGGGTTACAGTCTTTGTCGGCATATCTTGGCCGTCAGATTTATGATGTGGTCAGCGTTCCAAGTTTCCGTCGCCATTTTTATTTAGCCGTTGCCAGAAGTAGTTCATCGAATGTGGCACATGTTTACTATATAAGTAAGCGGTGAATACTTTTACTTAACTATGGTTAATACCGCTGTATATTGACCGGTAACAACAGCGTTAAACTAATGTGACTATTTATGAAGTATATAACAAGGCAGCTTACTATATATTCGGATTAAACGTAGCATCGGCTACTGTTGTAAATCATGAAATGAACAACTCTCGTCAACCGGTGCTGATCATGATACAATTAAATGAGCAACTCTCGTCAGCCGGCGCTGCCCACTATATGATTAAATGAACAACTCTCGTCACCGACGCTGACAATTATACGATTAACAAGGGTCTTATAAAGAGCAGAATAGAATTGTTCAAATCTCGCGACTGACCACAGTTCTGAACAAGTGACAAATGCATATGCAGTGGTCCATTTCGCAACTAGGTGTATGTGAAACGGAGGGACCGTTTCACGACATTTAACTGGTCCCTAAAACGGCACCTAGCCGTTTTGCAACCACTACCTGGTCAAAAAACGGCACAGTGCCATTTTGCGACCTTACCTGACTCTGTAATGGCGGTGCCGTTTCTCAGCCGTACCTGGTCCTGAAATGTCGCCGTGTCGTTTCGCAGCCGTATATGGTCTTGAAACGGTGCCTGTCTGTTTCGTACGAGAAGTTTCATTCTTACCTAAACTGACTCTGATATTACGAGTATTTTCTCGACCCTCGCCGCATTGAAATTATTTTTTTTGCTAGTTATGTGTAAACATGAACAAACATAGTGACAGACAGTTAGACCCATAAACAGCTTTTAACACATTATTGGCATATTATGCCGAGGAATTGGGAGCCAAGTGCCTTTCCTAAAATATTAATATATAACTCTTTTAAATATAAGATAAACCACACACACAAAAATGAATGTAATCGGGTAATCAGTAGTAAAGAATACATTAGTAGTTTCGTATTTACATAGCATAGTACGGGAAACTGGTGATAACATTATTTGTTTAATAGAAGTGTGAATTGATTAATTAAGTACATATCTATATCAGCTCCATATTTTTATCTTGTGTATTTACTCGTAAGATAATTATAGGAAATAACGGCACTGTGAGATTTCTAAACCTTCTGCGACCAGATAAAGCCTGGAAAAAAATAAAGAAAAAAAGAATGCTCTGTTACGAAACGGCACTGTGCCATTTTAGGATCCGGTATGGTCGCGAAACGGCGTAGTGCCGTTTCAGGACCAGGTAAACTACACGGTTACGAAACGGCCCGGTACCGTTTCAGGACCAGGTAAAGTCAATCAATAGCTCTGCTGTGCCGTTGCAGGACCAAATAATGGTCGTGAAACTGCCGTATCAGGACCAGTTAAGAGTTGCGAAACAAATTACCTGGTTCCGAAACAGCACAAGGCCGTTTTAAAACGTATGTATGTACGTATGTATGTATGTATGTATGTATGTATGTATGTATGTATGTATGTATGTATGTATGTATGTATGTATGTATGTATGTATGTATGTATGTATGTATGTACGTACATATGTATGTATGTATGTATGTATGTATGTATGTATGTATGTATGTATGTATGTATGTATGTATGTATGTATGTATGTATGTACGTACGTACATATGTATGTATGTATGTATGTATGTATGTATGTATGTATGTATGTATGTATGTATGTATGTATGTATGTATGTATGTATGTATGTATGTATGTATGTATGTATGTCTATTTCCTCTTAAACAAAAATCATATCAGGTTTCTTAAATTCGGGATAGTGCATGATCTTGAAACACAACTAAGAATCACATTACAAAATAAAAGAAAAATGCTGCGTCAGCTTATGCATTTACAAATCGGAACATCTAATTAAATACGATCCTATAAGTATGTCTGTCGAAATATCAGAACCGTTGTCGTTCACCTTAGTATAGCACTGACATTCTTATTTGCCTGATGCTAGTAATAATATAAAGAATGCAAGTACACGCAGTGTCCATTGATAAATGATTACCTTTTGAGATTTTTAACAAGGATTTTTCTGCATGTTTTAGGAATATGTTTGAAATTAGTGTTATAATTATTCCTACTGACTGATACGTAGATGCAATAATACGTAATTAGCATTAACCATGCTATGATTCTATATTCAACAAGTTTAGAAAACAACAAAAGAGGACCATTTACAAAGATTGTAACAGAGTGTGTCTTTTTGACGATGATAAATGTGCATATTTATCAGTGAGATTTAATCTGTAATACAAACACTTTACTTCGATAATACATAGCTACCAACATGTATATGAATCTTCAAACAAATATGCATCTAATATTAAAAGGAGACTACAAAAAGACGAAAACGTTCGTTGTACCTCATGGCGTATATATATATATATATATATATATATATATATATATATATATATATATATATGACTGACTGAGTGACTAACTTTATTTCCTCTTAAACATGTATGCATGTATGTGTGTATGGATGTGTGTGCATGCATGAATGTGTGCAAGCATGTATGTGTGTATGCATGTATGTGTGCATTCATGTATGTATGTGTGTATACATGCATTGGTCTGTCTGTTTGTCAGTATGTATGTATATATGGATGTACTTGAGGAAGGCCATTATCTATTCATTCACATATACATTTTTATGTATGTATGTATGTATGTATGTATGTATGTATGTATGTATGTATGTATGTATGTATGTATGTATGTATGTATGTATGTATGTATGTATGTATGTATGTATGTATGTATGCATGCATGTATGCATGTATGTATGTATGTACGTACGTACGTCGTACGCACGCACACACGCATGTGCATATGTATGTATGTATGCATATATGTATGTATGTATTTACATATGCATGTATGCTTGTATGGATTGGTGTTCAATAAACGTCGCTCCAGATGGACAAGGGTTACTTTAAAGGCAATATTTCGTCAAAATAAAAGTCAAATAGGATGACCCGGAAAATTGTTCAATTAATCACATATATTGATCAAACTTTAGAAAATTCCGACATTGGTGTAGATCAAACAAAAAGAGACGTAAATCAAACTTTGTGCTGCAAAACAAAAAATGTGTATAAATATAAGGAGGTAATGAAAACGTGGATGATTTACAAATATCTTTGGAACAATACACAATACACACAAAGACACACACACACAAATATATATATATATATATATATATATATATATATATATATATATATATATATATATATATATATATGTGTGTGTGTGTACAAATATAGGCAAAGGGTTTTCCATATCCATGAGTCATTGAGTTTTTTACACAAATTGGTTTTAAAATGAGAATATACTACATCTCTTCCCTGCTATGCTATGACCTTTTGGGGTAAGAAAGACATGCATTTTACTGTGTAAGGAAGCTATACCACCTGCCGCCACAACATTAATCTGTATGTATATATGAATGTATATATCATTGTGTGTGTATATATATATATATATATATATATATATATATATATATATATATATATATATATATATATATATATATATATATATATATGTAGTTGAATGTATGCATGTTGGACGCTGAACTACCACTTTATTGGGACATACTACCTGCTTTACAGTGCGATTGTACCTGTTGTTATCAGAATCACTACACAGGGCGTCCTTGAGATCAGGTAGGATATTTTAATTTTAGCGGGCATGTATCTAGTTCTGCAGTTCCTGAAACAGTCTATAGCGTGCGATCGCAGTTTCAAACCTAACCATGGAAGCGTTTCGCCTTGGCGCGGCAGCATGAAATACTTCGGTCAATCAGAATCGATTGTAAACTATTATATCCGTATCAATCTCAGATTTTCCACATTAGGCATTCCCTTCTGACCCTCATTCAAGAGCTTGTACGAATATCTCATATTTTTTTTTTATTCACAGTTTAAACGTCTTTCGTTCGAAAAGTAAGAGCCGAGACAGAAGTAGGGATTGAACCTAAGTAAATAGTCGCATAATAAGAAAAAGATAAGCAAAGATCAAAAGCATTCGGCAGATGATCGTCGGACCCTCACTGTTGCATAAAACTGACATTTCAATACTAGCATTAAGCTCCATCGTGAGAAAATAGGAGCATTACATTAAATGAAGGATGTATGTATGTTATGTAGTAGAGGTTAATGGCACTTCAGCACAATAATGGCTATATGATGACGATTAAAAATAAAGTTCTAAATAGCAACAACAACAACAACAACAACAACAACAACAATAACAAAAGCAATTTATGACAACAAAACATGGAATCTTCCAGAAAAAGGATGGATAGGTTTTCTGCACTTTTAACAAATGCCACATTTGTGCTGTGTATGCACGTGCAGATATGTACCCAGAGAGAGTTGTTCAATTGTGTATAATACACGCTATTATTCCCCTGTGTATGTTATAGTTACTTTGTACGTAGTTTTTGCGATTGTCACTTTTTTAATCTAACCGGAGTAAGTTTGTAATTCCATATTGTCAGTGACGGCGGGAGGGTTTGAGGCGCCCGGGAGCAACGTTCTTTAGTGACACCCCTACCGAGGCGCCCGGGGGCAATGTTCTTAAGTGGCGCCCCTACTTTGCCACAAAGAACAGTTTTTATGTCAGTTGCCCTTCTCCCCATCTACACCCTTGTTACAGCTGCAAAAAAAAAAAATCTCCCGACGGAGCCCCTCCCCCTCGCCCGGTGCCCGCGGGCAATTGCTCCCCCGACTCCCCTCGCGCCGATACTGCATACTGTTGTCAGCTTAAATCCTCTGTTGCCAAAAACATTCACTCACCCATGTTTGAAAAAAAAACAGTGGATCATAGGATCTGAATAAACCTTATAAACAGAGCCAATAGCGAACATTAAGTAAATTGATGATGTAGTTTAACAACATGAACACGTAAATAAATATTTCATACAATCACAACACAAACACAGACACATATATGTAAAGGTCAGCAACTGCTAAGAGTGTTACCACCTTGAAACAACGTGTTCCATGGTCTCATCCTGCTGCGTGTATAGCTCTCCAAAGTGTTTATGTTTATATTTAAATTTTAGAACTGCCAAAGCAAGTGTGGCCTTTGGCAGATAATGCCCAAATTTGTGGGAGTGCAGAGGTAATAGTCGACAAAAAAAAAACCTGAAGGTCTACAAGACCATTGTGTTGCTGACCCTGCTGTATGCATGCGAAACCAGGACGGTGTGCAGACGACATGACAAGAAGTTGAATCATTTTCACATGAGCTGCCTGAGGAACCTACTGGATAAGATGGCAGGACAGGGTTCCAGACACGAGGTTCTCACACGGGCAGGCATTTCAAGCATCCACACCCTGCTGATTAAATCATGGATGAGATGGGCAGGCCACGTCACCAGGATGTCAGACAAGCGACTACCAAAGATCTTCTACGGCGTGCTGAAGGAGAAAAAGCGATCTCAGGGGAGTCAGAAGAAACGCTTCAAAGACTCCCCCAAGTCACCCTTGAAACACTTCAACATTAACCCTGAGTCTTGGGAAAATCTTGCACAGGATCGTTCCACCTTGCGCAGTCTCGTCCACAGTGGCGTAGCGAGGCAAAGTGCCGCCCAGGGCCAACTACCAAAATTACGCCCCCATTCCATTTGTATTATTTATGATATATACGGTACTCTTACCCAATTGCCGCCCCCTAGAAAGTGCCGCCCGGGGCCACCGCCCCTTCTCGCTCCCTCCCCCCCCCCCCCCTCGCTACGCCACTGCCCGTCCATACTGGAGTTACAGAAGCGCGAGCAGTGTAAATCTCGGAACTGCAGCACGTCCTCGATTGATCAAGCAACCCCAAGCGGCATTTCCTGTATAGCGTGCCCCAGACAGTTCAGAGCACAAATTGGCCTGATCATTGAAACCATACCAGTTAGTGATATCATGGTCATCTTCTAACTCTTTTTGACCGATTCCAAGTGGTACAGGCCTTAAGAACAGTTTTTACATCCGGTATTTTGAGGTGATCTCTCTTGAAATAATTCACCATAGTATATTGCCTTGAATTTAAGTTCAAAATTGCAGTGCGCCTAGTGTTGAGTCATTCACCTCATCGAATGAGGAGGTCCTGTCAATCGCAACACGCTCGGGCCTTTCCGCCGGTGTCGGAAAAGCACTTCGTAAATACTACAGTAGCCGCTATTGCATATCTACCTGGTTTACCAAATGACGTCACGCACATATCGCATACCATCATTACGGGCGACTCGATGTAAATGACTTATTTTGACCGAAACATTCCGAAGTTTCTTTTTCAGACATGAACTGACTATAGAACGTTCTTTTACTGAACTTGTGGAGATAATTCCATACATGTATAATAATGATTTTTGTCATCGTTCTATTTAGCTTTAGACTGAGTTGTACGCAATTTTCCGGCGATTTCTCCAATGTTAGGCTGTATCACTCCATCGAAGTATTTCTGGGATGGATTTTGGTAGAAAAACCAAGAGTTTTTCCGATTAGGTCTTATGACAATTATTATGAGACTACAAACCACAGCTGATTAAGTCACGAGAAACCCACCTTTAGACCTGTCTCAAGATCGTTAGAAAGCAGTTATTTTCTTTGATCTTTTCATTTTAGAAAACGATCACGATCTGATTAGGGATATTCTAGCATCTTAAAAAACAAGAAATAAAAGGCTATGAAATGAATTCGAAACAACATGCATAGTTTGCAATTAGTATACACAAAACTCGATTATAGTGGTGTCGGAAGACGTCTCCACGCTGTGCACTTTTTTTCTACCTCAGTGCATTCTTGGCTGGTTTTGGAGGGTAGCATTCTGTACGTCTGTGATGGAGGCAATAGACAGTTTAACTCGTTTTGTCGTTCTACGTGCCGATAAAATTATGTAAGTCATGGATTTTTAAGAGTAAATGATTTGGATCTAACTCTGATCATTTGAACGTGAAAAGTGGGTCATTATGGTCGAGCCATGCGGGCTGGGCTATGTAGAATAGGCCAGATTCGCCCTGATGCATGTCGTAAGAGGCGACTAATGGAGACAACATGTTTGCACTGGGGCGTGTCCTGTGATGATGTTCTAGTTGAGAAGGTCTTAGACTTTTTCTTTTTAAAAGAGTGCGGTTTATATCAAAGGCTGGTCTTTGCATTTCAATGATTTTACCCCCTTTTTAACTTTGTTTTGTGTGCCTTTTTGGGGACCCCTAAGCTTATTTGGCACTGTATAACCAGGATTGTGCTGATGTTCCACATACATACATACATACATACATACATACATACATACATACATACATACATACATACATACATACATACATACACACATACATACACACATACATACATACATACATACATACATACATACATACATACACACATACATACATACATACATACACACACACATACATACATACACACACACATGCATACATACATACATACATACATACATACATACATACATACATACATACATACATACATACATACATACATACACACATACATACATACACACATACATACATACATACATACATACATACATACATACATACATACATACATACATACATACATACATACATACATACATACATACATACATACATACATACATACATACATACATTTTGGCCAGATTTGGGTTGAGCCTGTAGGAAAAGGCAAAATCACCCAGTGTTTCCATTGATGCATTTACCGTAAATGTTGTATTGACCATAAAGTATATGAGAAATTAACTTGAACGTGTACACTTAACGTTGACGTCGACGACAGTGACGACGTCGGAAAATCGTCATTTCCTATTTGTAGCCTATGCTTTGTAGGCGAGACAGAAACTGGATGTTTTCCTTTCCCCCTTCACCGGCCCGTCTCCCGCCCCCCCCTCCCATTGTTGAGCTTCCCCTCCACTCTGATAAATATTGGGTACCATTGTGCAGATGTACATAAACCCAACTATATCTCACTGTTTCGACGGTGTATTGTAAAGGGGATGCACTGTGTTGCAAACATATGGACGCAAGAACGAATGGGTCATCGGGATCACTGTGCAATAATTCCAAGCAAAGTCACTGATGATTAATGCATGTTTATCTTTGTACCACAGTTTGTATTCATGTGCGTGAGAGAGCGTGTGTATACATGAAACATTCTGTTTAAATATGTGGTAACAGACATATCAACTATCAATCAATTACTGCCTATCGCTAACTCAAAGGGACCCCTGATCAAATTGACAAGGTACAAAGTACAAGGTAAAGGTATTTAATTACCATCGGGTTGCAAATTTTTTTTTTTGTTTAAATTGCGATATCATGTAAAAACGCACTTTACGGGGATAACATAGCTCTTAATATTATGTCTAGATACCTATAAATATTTGTCAACAATGAAATTTTACTTGTATTGAACAGTTTACTGAATTGGTACACATTAGGTCTAGATATATAATAATTGGGTAATAATATATTTCTATCATTATGTAAGTACAAATATGATAATGGATAATAAAATTCATCTTTTATTTCTTGTAATTGGCATATTGTACAATGTCTTAGTAGTAAGGGAATTTGAGACTTCTGGCTCAGTTGAGTCATCCGGACCTTTTTTAAGGCTGAATAACGTTCCATCTTGCTGGTAACGCGACGAGGTTTTAAAACTTAAAAACCCTTACATTCGCGCTATATTAGATGAAAAGTTTGTCAGCAAAAATGTCCGGATGACTCAACTTATCCAGAAGTCTCAAATTCCCTTACTACTGATTTTTTTATCATACGATGATCATTAACAACATTTTGTTGCATAATGTCCTAATGCTAATGTATTTATTCCATCTTCACACCATCGCTTGTTATCGTAATTGCACAGACCTTTTTTAGTAAAACAATGCGTGTTAATTTGATGGTTAGTAGAACGAAATGTTCTTATTTCCGAATATTGCTGTTCGCCGCCTAACGCCGTCATGTAATCCTCGAATCTGATTATTTTCTCAACAACCTTTCGTGATATGCCTTTCGCCTTCTTTTTTAGCTTATTAGCTAATCTGATAGCGTACATTTTCGATCGAAGTGCTACAAACTCTGATATTGGGAACGAGCTGAATTCATCTTTAAATTTATAGATCACCATCTTATTTTCCGGATTAAAACACCTGTGATCCTTTGGGTAATCGGAGAAATCGAAATGTTCCCGCATTTGTAACATATCATCGTAAAGATCATCTGTTTTAAAGTGGCACAATAACGAATCGGTATCGGTATAATAAAGTCTAATACGATCGCCGTAAAACTTTTTCAATACGTCATAGTAAAAATAGAACATGTGATGCTTCGATTCTTCCAGTACAGTAAATCCGATATAAATTGGTTTATTAATATCAATGATAGGTTTACGCTTTTGTATTGCAATGAGATGTTCACTAAATATCTTTTCACTAACAAAAAGATCGCTGGCAACGAGTTTATTCCGCCGCTTAACATTATTGACCAATTCGATGTTTACGCGCTTTCTAACATTTTCGATTGTCTTGCCGAAGACAGAACTGTTCATGAGTTTGAAGAAATCTTTTTCGAAGTCAGATTTTGATAGTGTTCGCTGTGCGGTGTTAAAATCGATATAGCTTTTCATGAAAGGCGTTTGATTAAATTTGATGACGCGATGAACTTTCTGCAAAACGAGGCCGTGATCTAATGCTTGTTTTAAAATCTTATAGTGGCAAATATAGTTTTTCTTGTCAAATAGGTTCGGTACTAGCTTTTTACATTTACCTCCGCCAATTCCGTATACTTCTTTTTGCCTTTGTTGTTCTGGGGACAGCATACTATCGTTAATTAATAACTTTTCTGGACAGAAGGGGAAGTCGTTATGTTCATCATGTAATTCTTCCGGATATCCGAGATCCACCTCAACGAAATAACTAACATCATCTGGTATCTTTTTTGACATTTCTTTCATAAATTGGTCAGACTCAATCCATTTGAAATTTGTATAAGGTAATGGGAAGGTCATTGCGCTGCCATATAAATTATTAGCGTTAAATAATGCCAAATAAGACTTTTCCTCAGCGGGGTTATAATTTGGTAACAGAGGGTTATTAGCAGCAGCATATTTACCACTGGCGACACTAATTCCACCTCCAATTCCTTTTTCAATGAAAAGCACCATTTCTTTATCCGTTAATAGCTCAAGTTCAACTTTTGTGTGTTTCAGCATGGCTTCCCATGATAGTCCAGGTGCGCTGTAATACCAGCAGGCATCAAGTTGATAGTGTTTCATGCAAACGTTGCGAAATTCCTCAAAGATATCCGCCAGCAAAAGGACATCGGTTTTTAAATAAACGTCGTGGTAATCGCCCAAAGTTTTACAACCGAACAGGTACCAAAGGGATTTTGCTCGAATGTATTCCTCGTCAGTAATTCCTTCCATATTTAATTTCGAATAGTAGTCGGACATTGCTGGCAATGCAGTTTCCTCAAACTTTGAAAACCTGTCCATGTATTCGTATGGATAAATTCCTTTTTGTTTCAAAATATTAGATTGTTCGACATCAGGAAATTCGAATGGTAAATGAGCGAAGTTACCGCAGCCGTTTGCTAACGCGTCCAACGGCTTTAGAATAAATTGCAAGCTGTCTAGGAACCTATGTCTGCCCATACTGAAAGACATATACTTTTCAAACGTATTTGGTATAATAGGCAATTTCGTGATTTTGCGCTTCTTCATTAGTTTTACGATAGCAGGATCGCTCTGAGCTTGCATGATCAAATGGCCATCATACCCCCGCAAATTATGAAATAGCACTGGTACAAAGTCGTGTTGCTTGAAATGCAAATTGCAATTATTATGTGCTGCACCTCGAAACCTACCAGTAACGTGATCGTGGTCCTTAACTTTAGTCTGACCATCAGCAAATTCTTTATCACAAATCCAGCAGCAGGTTTGGTTACTAAAGGTTTCTAGCTCCTCATCAGTCATCGGTGACATCGGGACAGTATTTTCCATTATTACCCTTATTTCATCAACTTCTAAAATTAAGTTTTTAATAAGCCACACTGCCGCGCTCTCATCTAATGTACTGGACGCACGATACAATTTAATAGGTTTTGTATGCTCGCTATTAGTGCAGACGACCTTATATGCAGCAGAACAAACCACATGTTCTTCCCCATTATTTTTGTGCGGGGCCAGCAGACACTCAAAATCTGCGTAGATTACAAATGGCACTTTTTGTTTATGGTCGAACATGTTGAATTTTAATATATTTTTACCAGGCTCTGGAACGTTAATAACCTCCACAGCCGAGCAAATCGTTTTATGCTTTAGGTATTGTTCTGCACTATAGCAAAGATGTAAACATCGGTAGCAAATGAAGTGCTTTCCTTTTCGTGCGCCAATTTGGTGATGAATTAGTCGACTAATATCTTTGATCCAAGTATAATGTTTCTTATAGTACAGAAGATTAATAATGAACGATACACCATCAGCAACAGGTGAAACGAGCATGGGATAAACAATCTGACGTATTGTTTGATTTTTAACATCATAATCGAAACAAATTCCGTAAACATTAATTGCAATACCTTCAGGTCTCAAATGCTGATTTTGCTTTTCAAATAAATGTACTTGATACTCGCTTACTGGAAATACTATTTTGGTTAAATTTAATTTTTCAACATGCGCCTGATATTTTGTCACGCGGTCGGCATTATCTCGAGCAGGAAACACCGTAGATAATACAGCCCACTGAAAACAACGGTTGTCGTTATTTTTAACATTAATAACACTTTTCGTATTCTTTACTTGTTCTGGAAGGTCAATAAAAGTCGCACCTACCATCGGTGTATATTTAACCGTATCAAACGTAAATTCTATTATTCTTTGATATACCCAACCGGAACCACCTTTTTGATACATGTCAATAAAGTTCTGTAATTCGCGATATGATACGTCAACGACATTAAACAAATTCATCGATTGCAATATTTTTTTTGTGTGGGAGACGTATGCCATGGTTCCGCTATTTCATCCTTTAGGTTCTGTCCAGTTACCTTTATTTTATGAAACAGAATTTTGTAATGCAAAGTGAGTTTGATGTTGTAATGTTGTGACAGGTCCTTTTTAACAGCAGTTTTTATTATTTGAAATATGTCATGCGGAGAAAGCTCGCCATCCACCTTTTCCAAGTTGACTTTATAATGCTTTTCGAAACCTCTGAAGCTGCTTCGCTCAACTGCTGGTGACGGTAATGACTTATGTTTGATTGTTTCTAAGGATCGCGTCCTTAATCTATTGCTCTGTTTTCTTGTAGTACTTCTTTGGCGGCGAGTTTAATCGCGTACGTTTAACATGATTATATATTTATTTTAGATAAAATTTCCAATTGATCTGTAAAAAAATTAAAATATCGGCAGATGGTAATGATCTCATTATGCGCTGATCGCCTCAGCACGCCGTTTTAATTTTCTTCTAGGATAATAAACCTGAGCGTTCATTATTTTATAACCATCGCAGTGTCGACAATAACCGCTAGCATTTGAGACTCCACGACCACATGATTTATACGGCATCATTTTTTTACCTTTCTTAATCTTTGGTGAGTGAAAACCGCAGTACTCTTCCATGCAACGCTTATTACATAATTCTGTCGAGCCAAGTATTAACCAAGGACATCTATTCGTTCCGAACATATTATATTATTATTTTAGATAATTTAATTGTGATTTATTTTGATGTGTCCCATGTGCTCCAAAATAACTATCCTGCTATAATGGTTTCGAATTTGGTCATTAGTGTCTCCTAGAAAGATTTCTTCATTAGGATTTAATTTTGGTAGGAAATCGTCGTTAATTGGCGGCAACGGCACTGACGAATCCGTTTCCATTGGTGGCACTGTTGAATTTGGTTCTGTCGACGGCACTGTTGATTTTGGTTTTGTCGGCCGTCGTCGTCGTCGTCGTCGAATAATAGATTTCACAGGTGACTTAACAGCCGATGATGATTTTTTAGGCCCGAGATAATTATAAATCCAACGATCCTCGCCAATATTACCAACGCCAAATGCAGTACTTATTATCTCAATAACAGCATCTCTTTCTTTAATCCCGCGGTCCGTCAAATACTGTGCAATCTGTTTATCTATATTACTGCTACACCAGGCCATTTTAAATTTAACCTCTTCGGAGCTTGTCTTCGTCACCTGATTCAGCATATCAGATTCGAATGTCTTCTTTATACCATTAATCACGAGTTTGCGTTTCATTTTCATCATACAGGGAATAATTGTCTCTCCGTCATCATTTACGTAACTATGATCCTGATAATTCTCAAACAACATTATATATTTATTTTAGATATTTTTTAATTAATTATCACACATTTCTTGATGGAGAACCAATAACATTAAAAACAAAAGATTACAGATTGTACAGAAAAATAAGGTTGCAATACGAATCAAACTGTTTTGACATTGGGTCAACCTGATTTGACATTAGGTCAACCTGATTTGACATTACATCAACCTGATTTGACATTACATCAACCTGATTTGACATTGGGTCAACCTGATTTGACATTGAGTCAACCTGTTTTAACATTGAATTAACCAGGTTTGTCATTAAATCAACCTGATTTGTCATTGAATCACCGTAATCAAACATTAAATCAACCAGGTTTTTCATTGCATCAACCAGGTTTGGCATTGTATGATAAACCAGGTTTGGCATTGAATCAACCTGATTTGACATTGAATCAACCGATTTTGACATTAAACCAACCAGGTTTCTCATTGAATCAATCGGGTTTAACATTGAATCATAAAATGAATCAACCATGTTAAAACTTGAATCATAAACCTGGTATGATATTAAATAAACTAGGTTTGATATTGAATTAACCAGGTTTGACATTGGTTTAACCAGTTTTAACATTGAATCAACCTGATATGACATTGGTTCGGCCAGGTATGACAATACAGCAACCTGAGTTACCATTGAATCAACCCGGTTTGACATTATATCAATCAGAGTTACCATTGAATCAACGTCATCAAACAATAGATCAACCAGGTTTGACATTGAATGATAAACCTGATTTGACATTGGGTCAACTGGATTTGACATTGGGTCAACTGGATTTGACATTAGGTCAACTGGATTTGACATTAGGTCAACCTGATTTGACATTACATCAACCTGATTTGACATTGGATCATCAACCTGATTTGACATTGGGTCAACCTGATTTGACATTGGATCATCAACCTGATTTGACATTACATCAACCTGATTTGACATTGAATCAACCTGATTTGACATTGGATCAACCTGTTTTGACAATAAATCAACTAGGTCTGACATTGAATTAACCGTTTTTATCATTGAATACATCAGGTTTAACATTGAATCATGAACCGGTTTTGGAATTGAATCAGCCGGTTTTGGAACTGAATCAACCGGGTTTGACAATGAATCATCAACGCAATCAATCTTCGATTGATCAGGATCTGACATTGACTCAATTATGATTGACATTGCCTCAACCAGAAATATCATTGATTAAACCGATTTTGGTATTGAATCAGCTGGATTTGACACTGTTTCAAACGAATCTAACATTAGATTAGGATTTGACATATTATCAACCAGATTTGCCATTGAACAAACCAGATTTGCCATTGAATCAACCGTATTTGCCATTGGATCGACCATGTTTAACATTTCATAATAAACCGTATTTGATACTGAATCCACCATATTTGGCATTGAATCAAACAGGTTCGGTATTGAAATATCAACCAGGGCTGAGATTGAATCAACCAGAGCTGGCATTAAATCAAACAAATTTGACTTTGTAACAACAATATAATTTGACATTGAATCATCAACCTGATTTGACATTGTATCAACTGGATTTGACATTGTATCAACTGGATTTGACATTAGATCAACCTGATCTGACATTAGATCAACGCGATTTGACAATGAATCAACCTGATTTGACATATCATTAACTTGTTTTGACATTGAATCAACTTATTTTGACATTTCATCAACTTGTTTTGACATATCATAATCATCTTGTTTTGACATATCATAATCATCTTGTTTTGACATTACATCAAATTGTTTTGACATATCATCATCAACCTGATTTGAGATATCATCATCAACCTGATTTGACATATCATCATCAACCTGATTTGACATTGAATCATGAACCTGATGTGACATATCATCAGCTTGTTTTGACATATCATCATCAACCTGATTTGACATTGAATCATCAACCTGATTTGACATTGGATCAACCGAATTTGGCATTAGATCAACCTGATTTAACATTGAATCAACTGGTTTTGACATTGGATCAACAAGATTTGACATTGGATCAACTATTTCCAACATTAATGGTATATCATGGTTTTAAAATAATTTTTTAAACAAGATTACCAATAAGATTAAAACAAGATTATAATATGGATCAAACAAAGGTGGATCAGGATTGCAACGATCAAAGATTGACCAGGATTAACGCAAGATCGGAACGTGAACAAAGATTAAACAAGATTATACAAGATTGTCAGCAAGATTGTCAACAAGATTGGAACGAGATTATAGCAAGATTAAACGAAATTATACAAGAATATCATCAAGATTTGAACGAGATTAAAGCAAGAAAGAACGAGATTGAACAAGATTGTCAGCAAGATTGGCAGCAAGATTTCAACGAGATTGAAGCAAGATTAGACGAGATTGAACAAGATTGTCAGCAAGATTGTCAGCAAGATTGGAACGAGATTGCAGAAAGATTAAACGAAATTAAACAAGATTGCCAGCAAGATTGGAACGAGATTAAAGCAGATTTAAACGAGATTGGAACGTTATTGTCAGCAAGATTGATAGAAAGATTGGAACAAGATTATAACAAGATTGTAGCAAGATTAAACGAGATTGAAACAAGATTGCCAGCAAGATTGGAACAAGATCCAAACAAGATTGCAACAAGATCCAAACAAGATTCAAACAAGATTGTAATAAGATTACAACAAGGTTGCAACAAGATTGTAATAAGGTTGTAATAAGATTCAAACAAGATTGTAATAAGATTGTAATAAGATTTAAACAAAATTACAGCAAGATTCAAACAAGATTGTAATAAGATTTAAACAAAATTACAGCAAGATTCAAACAAGATTGTAATAAGATTTGGCATTTCATCAACTGAATTTGGCATTAAATCGTCATCTTGACCTGAGGGCACAACTATTTCAAACATTAATGGTATATCATATTTTTTTAATAATTTTTTAAACAAGATTAAGCAAGATTATAATATGGACCAATCAAATGTGGATCAGGATTGTAACGATCAAAGATCGACCAGGATTAAAAATAGGAACAGACATTATCAAAGATTGGCCGAGATTGAAGCAAAATCTAGAGCAAGGTTGGAACAAGGTAGTCAACAAGATTGTAACAAGATTGGAGCAATATTGGAACAAGATAGTCAACAAGATTGTAATATGAGCCAACAAGATTGTAACATAATTGGAGCAATATTGGAACAAGATAGCCAACAAGATTGTAACAAGATTGTAACATAATTGAAGCAATATTGGAACAATATTGTAACAATATTAAGATTGAACAAGAACGAAAACGTGATTTGAAAGAGATTGAAGCAAAATTGAGCAAGCTTGAAGCAATATTAAAACAAGGTGGTAAACAAGATTTGAATAAGATTAGAACAAAATTTAACAAGATTAAAACAAGATTGCAACAAAATTAAAACATGAACTAGCATAATCAAACGAGATTGAAACGAGACTGTCAGCAAGATTGACAGCAAGATTGTCAGAAAGATTGGAACAAGATTATAACAAGATTGCAGCAAGATTAAACGAGATTGAAACGAGATTGCAACAAGATTCAAACAAGATTGCAACAAGATTGGGAAAGATTGTCGGGACCGATTATAATAATAATGGTAATTGCGAAACCAATAACGATAACGATAACAATTACAGAACCAGCACCAACGACAGAATCAGCACCAATGACAGAACCAGCACCAACGACAGAACCAGCACCAACGATAGAACCAGCACCAACGATAATAATAACCGAACCAACACCAACTACAGAAACAATAAAAAAATCAAAGTTATCCATCCTTATCGCTAAACTAATGTCTTGGCTAACCAATCTTCGAAAATGCTTCCGAAAGATCGTCAATCAAAGTCCACGTAATTAATTAAAGATTGGTCAATCGGCATTTTAGATCTTATGTCCGGTCTTAGGTCAAACAAAGATCGTAAAGACCTTTAATACAGAAATGTAAAAGGATTGAAAATTTTCAGTAATATATATTTTATTTTATAATGCCATTAAAAAAAACGGAACTGTCAGAATCCGATGTTGCATTTATTATTGAGAATAAAGATAAAATACCAGTCAAAGAACTTGCGGCTAAGTGTAGAATAGGGACAGCTCGATTGTACAAAATTTGTGGTGGAAAAATAGATCGTAATGGGAAAGAAGGTATTGCCTGGAAAGAAGGTAGTGGACCTAAATATAAAACAATACAAGAATACAAAGATAAAATTTTGAGCATTAAACCACAACAACTCGATAGTAAAATCAAAACTGAACCTAATAACAAAGTTTTTGATAACGATCTGAAGCCTTTAAAAGGAGAATATTCTGATGTAATTAAGGAGAATAAAAAACTAAAAAGACAAATAGCATATCATAGCGAGCAAGCTAAATTAAGTAGCGAACGAGCACGATTAACTAATACCAAATTAAATTTGATGAGCGCGTTTTACAACCACCCACAGAAAAAAGTAACAGTCGAGGAAATTGATATCTAAGTAATGGTAATGTTACAAACAAGTTAGTAATTTGATGACTTAATTTCCAAAATGGGTTGGTCATGCTGAAGATTGTTTTGCTATATGGACCTGAACATTTAACTAAAATCGCATAAGAACATTACCGAGATCTGCATGCATCTTGAAGCCTGTTAACAGCCTGATCCACATTCAAAAAACATGATAATCGCTGAGGGTTCCAGCGGCTTTGAGTATTTAAAAAACATGATAATCGTCAATGATAATGATTTTTTTTGTTATTGACCACCAAATTTAGAAAAGATGTTGTCCTCAAGATCAGAAACATGTTATTCTCATAACCATAAACATGATGAGCTTTATGAAAATTGCCGAGATCTGCATGCATCTTGAAACCTATTAACAGCCTGAATCGGTATGATGATCCCCATTCAAAAAACATGATAATCGTTGAGGGTTCCAGCGGCTTTGAGTATTTAAAAAACATGATAATCGTCAATGATAGAAAAGATGTTGTCCTAAAGATCAGAAACATATTATTCTCATGACCTTAAACATATTAGCTTCCATTATCAGAAACATGATAATAATCGCCGATGATGAGAAAAAATGACCACCATCGTCGTCGACTTTGAAATGATGTTGTCCTAAAGATTTGATTTCTAAATTTAGTGGTCAATAACAAAAAATCATTATCATTGGCGATTATCATGTTTTTTAAATACTCAAAGCCGCTGGAACCCTCAACGATTATCATGTTTTTTGAATGGGGATCATCATACCGATTCAGGCTGTTAATAGGTTTCAAGATGCATGCAGATCTCGGCAATTTTCATAAAGCTCATCATGTTTATGGTTATGAGAATAACATGTTTCTGATCTTGAGGACAACATCTTTTCTAAATTTGGTGGTTAATAACAAAAAAAATCATTATCATTGACGATTATCATGTTTTTTAAATACTCAAAGCCGCTGGAACGCTCAGCGATTATCATGTTTTTTGAATGTGGATCAGGCTGTTAACAGGCTTCAAGATGCATGCAGATCTCGGTAATGTTCTTATGCGATTTTAGTTAAATGTTCAGGTCCATATAGCAAAACAATCTTCAGCATGACCAACCCATTTTGGAAATTAAGTCATCAAATTACTAACTTGTTTGTAACATTACCATTACTTAGATATCAATTTCCTCGACTGTTACTTTTTTCTGTGGGTGGTTGTAAAACGCGCTCATCAAATTTAATTTGGTATTAGTTAATCGTGCTCGTTCGCTACTTAATTTAGCTTGCTCGCTATGATATGCTATTTGTCTTTTTAGTTTTTTATTCTCCTTAATTACATCAGAATATTCTCCTTTTAAAGGCTTCAGATCGTTATCAAAAACTTTGTTATTAGGTTCAGTTTTGATTTTACTATCGAGTTGTTGTGGTTTAATGCTCAAAATTTTATCTTTGTATTCTTGTATTGTTTTATATTTAGGTCCACTACCTTCTTTCCAGGCAATACCTTCTTTCCCATTACGATCTATTTTTCCACCACAAATTTTGTACAATCGAGCTGTCCCTATTCTACACTTAGCCGCAAGTTCTTTGACTGGTATTTTATCTTTATTCTCAATAATAAATGCAACATCGGATTCTGACAGTTCCGTTTTTTTTAATGGCATTATAAAATAAAATATATATTACTGAAAATTTTCAATCCTTTTACATTTCTGTATTAAAGGTCTTTACGATCTTTGTTTGACCTAAGACCGGACATAAGATCTAAAATGCCGATTGACCAATCTTTAATTAATTACGTGGACTTTGATTGACGATCTTTCGGAAGCATTTTCGAAGATTGGTTAGCCAAGACATTAGTTTAGCGATAAGGATGGATAACTTTGATTTTTTTATTGTTTCTGTAGTTGGTGTTGGTTCGGTTATTATTATCGTTGGTGCTGGTTCTATCGTTGGTGCTGGTTCTGTCGTTGGTGCTGGTTCTGTCATTGGTGCTGATTCTGTCGTTGGTGCTGGTTCTGTAATTGTTATCGTTATCGTTATTGGTTTCGCAATTACCATTATTATTATAATCGGTCCCGACAATCTTTCCCAATCTTGTTGCAATCTTGTTTGAATCTTGTTGCAATCTCGTTTCAATCTCATTTAATCTTGCTGCAATCTTGTTATAATCTTGTTCCAATCTTTCTGACAATCTTGCTGTCAATCTTGCTGACAGTCTCGTTTCAATCTCGTTTGATTATGCTAGTTCATGTTTTAATTTTGTTGCAATCTTGTTTTAATCTTGTTAAATTTTGTTCTAATCTTATTCAAATCTTGTTTACCACCTTGTTTTAATATTGCTTCAAGCTTGCTCAATTTTGCTTCAATCTCTTTCAAATCACGTTTTCGTTCTTGTTCAATCTTAATATTGTTACAATATTGTTCCAATATTGCTTCAATTATGTTACAATCTTGTTACAATCTTGTTGGCTATCTTGTTCCAATATTGCTCCAATTATGTTACAATCTTGTTGGCTCATATTACAATCTTGTTGACTATCTTGTTCCAATATTGCTCCAATCTTGTTACAATCTTGTTGACTACCTTGTTCCAACCTTGCTCTAGATTTTGCTTCAATCTCGGCCAATCTTTGATAATGTCTGTTCCTATTTTTAATCCTGGTCGATCTTTGATCGTTACAATCCTGATCCACATTTGATTGGTCCATATCATAATCTTGCTTAATCTTGTTTAAAAAATTATTTAAAAAAATATGATATACCATTAATGTTTGAAATAGTTGTGCCATCAGGTCAAGATGACGATTTAATGCCAAATTCAGTTGATGAAATGCCAAATCTTATTACAATCTTGTTTGAATCTTGCTGTAATTTTGTTTAAATCTTATTACAATCTTGTTTGAATCTTGCTGTAATTTTGTTTAAATCTTATTACAATCTTATTACAATCTTGTTTGAATCTTATTACAACCTTATTACAATCTTGTTGCAACCTTGTTGTAATCTTATTACAATCTTGTTTGAATCTTGTTTGGATCTTGTTACAATCTTGTTTGGATCTTGTTCCAATCTTGCTGGCAATCTTGTTTCAATCTCGTTTAATCTTGCTACAATCTTGTTATAATCTTGTTCCAATCTTTCTATCAATCTTGCTGACAATAACGTTCCAATCTCGTTTAAATCTGCTTTAATCTCGTTCCAATCTTGCTGGCAATCTTGTTTAATTTCGTTTAATCTTTCTGCAATCTCGTTCCAATCTTGCTGACAATCTTGCTGACAATCTTGTTCAATCTCGTCTAATCTTGCTTCAATCTCGTTGAAATCTTGCTGCCAATCTTGCTGACAATCTTGTTCAATCTCGTTCTTTCTTGCTTTAATCTCGTTCAAATCTTGATGATATTCTTGTATAATTTCGTTTAATCTTGCTATAATCTCGTTCCAATCTTGTTGACAATCTTGCTGACAATCTTGTATAATCTTGTTTAATCTTTGTTCACGTTCCGATCTTGCGTTAATCCTGGTCAATCTTTGATCGTTGCAATCCTGATCCACCTTTGTTTGATCCATATTATAATCTTGTTTTAATCTTATTGGTAATCTTGTTTAAAAAATTATTTTAAAACCATGATATACCATTAATGTTGGAAATAGTTGATCCAATGTCAAATCTTGTTGATCCAATGTCAAAACCAGTTGATTCAATGTTAAATCAGGTTGATCTAATGCCAAATTCGGTTGATCCAATGTCAAATCAGGTTGATGATTCAATGTCAAATCAGGTTGATGATGATATGTCAAAACAAGCTGATGATATGTCACATCAGGTTCATGATTCAATGTCAAATCAGGTTGATGATGATATGTCAAATCAGGTTGATGATGATATCTCAAATCAGGTTGATGATGATATGTCAAAACAATTTGATGTAATGTCAAAACAAGATGATTATGATATGTCAAAACAAGATGATTATGATATGTCAAAACAAGTTGATGAAATGTCAAAATAAGTTGATTCAATGTCAAAACAAGTTAATGATATGTCAAATCAGGTTGATTCATTGTCAAATCGCGTTGATCTAATGTCAGATCAGGTTGATCTAATGTCAAATCCAGTTGATACAATGTCAAATCCAGTTGATACAATGTCAAATCAGGTTGATGATTCAATGTCAAATTATATTGTTGTTACAAAGTCAAATTTGTTTGATTTAATGCCAGCTCTGGTTGATTCAATCTCAGCCCTGGTTGATATTTCAATACCGAACCTGTTTGATTCAATGCCAAATATGGTGGATTCAGTATCAAATACGGTTTATTATGAAATGTTAAACATGGTCGATCCAATGGCAAATACGGTTGATTCAATGGCAAATCTGGTTTGTTCAATGGCAAATCTGGTTGATAATATGTCAAATCCTAATCTAATGTTAGATTCGTTTGAAACAGTGTCAAATCCAGCTGATTCAATACCAAAATCGGTTAAATCAATCATATTTCTGGTTGAGGCAATGTCAATCATAATTGAGTCAATGTCAGATCCTGATCAATCGAAGATTGATTGCGTTGATGATTCATTGTCAAACCCGGTTGATTCAGTTCCAAAACCGGCTGATTCAATTCCAAAACCGGTTCATGATTCAATGTTAAACCTGATGTATTCAATGATAAAAACGGTTAATTCAATGTCAGACCTAGTTGATTTATTGTCAAAACAGGTTGATCCAATGTCAAATCAGGTTGATTCAATGTCAAATCAGGTTGATGTAATGTCAAATCAGGTTGATGATCCAATGTCAAATCAGGTTGACCCAATGTCAAATCAGGTTGATGATCCAATGTCAAATCAGGTTGATTCAATGTCAAATCAGGTTGATGTAATGTCAAATCAGGTTGATGATCCAATGTCAAATCAGGTTGATGATCCAATGTCAAATCAGGTTGATTCAATGTCAAAACAGTTTGATTCAATGTCAAATCAGGTTGATTTAATGTCAAATCAGGTTGATGTAATGTCAAATCAGGTTGACCTAATGTCAAATCCAGTTGACCTAATGTCAAATCCAGTTGACCCAATGTCAAATCCAGTTGACCCAATGTCAAATCCAGTTGACCCAATGTCAAATCAGGTTTATCATTCAATGTCAAACCTGGTTGATCTATTGTTTGATGACGTTGATTCAATGGTAACTCTGATTGATTTAATGTCAAACCGGGTTGATTCAATGGTAACTCGGGTTGCTGTATTGTCATACCTGGCCGAACCAATGTCATATCAGGTTGATTCAATGTTAAAACTGGTTAAACCAATGTCAAACCTGGTTAATTCAATATCAAACCTAGTTTATTTAATATCATACCAGGTTTATGATTCAAGTTTTAACATGGTTGATTCATTTTATGATTCAATGTTAAACCCGATTGATTCAATGAAAAACCTGGTTGGTTTAATGTCAAAATCGGTTGATTCAATGTCAAATCAGGTTGATTCAATGCCAAACCTGGTTTATCATACAATGCCAAACCTGGTTGATTCAATGAAAAACCTGGTTGGTTTAATGTCAAAATCGGTTGATTCAATGACAAATCAGGTTGATTCAATGACAAACCTGGTTAATTCAATGTTAAAACAGGTTGACTCAATGTCAAATCAGGTTGACCCAATGTCAAATCAGGTTGATGTAATGTCAAATCAGGTTGATGTAATGTCAAATCAGGTTGACCTAATGTCAAATCAGGTTGACCCAATGTCAAAACAGTTTGATTCGTATTGCAACCTTATTTTTCTGTACAATCTGTAATCTTTTGTTTTTAATGTTATTGGTTCTCCATCAAGAAATGTGTGATAATTAATTAAAAAATATCTAAAATAAATATATAATGTTGTTTGAGAATTATCAGGATCATAGTTACGTAAATGATGACGGAGAGACAATTATTCCCTGTATGATGAAAATGAAACGCAAACTCGTGATTAATGGTATAAAGAAGACATTCGAATCTGATATGCTGAATCAGGTGACGAAGACAAGCTCCGAAGAGGTTAAATTTAAAATGGCCTGGTGTAGCAGTAATATAGATAAACAGATTGCACAGTATTTGACGGACGGCGGGATTAAAGAAAAAGATGCTGTTATTGAGATAATAAGTACTGCATTTGGCGTTAGTAATATTGGCGAGGATCGTTGGATTTATAATTATCTCGGGCCTAAAAAATCATCATCGGCTGTTAAGTCACCTGTGAAATCTATTATTCGACGACGACGACGACGGCCGACAAAACTAAAATCAACAGTGCCGTCGACAGAACCAAATTCAACAGTGCCACCAATGGAAACGGATTCGTCAGTGCCGTTGCGGCCAATTAACGACGATTTCCTACCAAAATTAAATCCTAATGAAGAAATCTTTCTAGGAGACACTAATGACCAAATTCGAAACCATTATAGCAGGATAGTTATTTTGGAGCACATGGGACACATCAAAATAAATCACAATTAAATTATCTAAAATAATAATATAATATGTTCGGAACGAATAGATGTCCTTGGTTAATACTTGGCTCGACAGAATTATGTAATAAGCGTTGCATGGAAGAGTACTGCGGTTTTCACTCACCAAAGATTAAGAAAGGTAAAAAAATGATGCCGTGTAAATCTTGTGGTCGTGGAGTCTCAAATGCTAGCGGTTATTGTCGACACTGCGATGGTTATAAAATAATGAACGCTCAGGTTTATTATCCTAGAAGAAAATTAAAACGGCGTGCTGAGGCGATCAGCGCATAATGAGATCATTACCATCTGCCGATATTTTAATTTTTTTACAGATCAATTGGAAATTTTATCTAAAATAAATATATAATCATGTTAAACGTACGCGATCAAACTCGCCGCCAAAGAAGTACTACAAGAAAACAGAGCAATAGATTAAGGACGCGATCCTTAGAAACAATCAAACATAAGTCATTACCGTTACCAGCAGTTGAGCGAAGCAGCTTCGGAGGTTTCGAAAAGCATCATAAAGTCAACTTGGAAAAGGTGGATGGCGAGCTTTCTCCGCATGACATATTTCAAATAATAAAAACTGCTGTTAAAAAGGACCTGTCACAACATTACAACATCAAACTCACTTTGCATTACAAAATTCTGTTTCATAAAATAAAGGTAACTGGACAGAACCTAAAGGATGAAATAGCGGAACCATGGCATACGTCTCCCACACAAAAAAAATATTGCAATCGACGAATTTGTTTAATGTCGTTGACGTATCATATCGCGAATTACAGAACTTTATTGACATGTATCAAAAAGGTGGTTCCGGTTGGGTATATCAAAGAATAATAGAATTTACGTTTGATACGGTTAAATATACACCGATGGTAGGTGCGACTTTTATTGACCTTCCAGAACAAGTAAAGAATACGAAAAGTGTTATTAATGTTAAAAATAACGACAACCGTTGTTTTCAGTGGGCTGTATTATCTGCGGTGTTTCCTCCTCGAGATAATGCCGACCGCGTGACAAAATATCAGGCGCATGTTGAAAAATTAAATTTAACCAAAATAGTATTTCCAGTAAGCGAGCATCAAGTACATTTATTTGAAAAGCAAAATCAGCATTTGAGACCTGAAGGTATTGCAATTAATGTTTACGGAATTTGTTTCGATTATGATGTTAAAAATCAAACAATACGTCAGATTGTTTATCCCATGCTCGTTTCACCTGTTGCTGATGGTGTATCGTTCATTATTAATCTTCTCTACTATAAGAAACATTATACTTGGATCAAAGATATTAGTCGACTAATTCATCACCAAATTGGCGCACGAAAAGGAAAGCACTTCATTTGCTACCGATGTTTACATCCTTGCTATAGTGCAGAACAATACCTAAAGCATAAAACGATTTGCTCGGCTGTGGAGGTTATTAACGTTCCAGAGCCTGGTAAAAATATATTAAAATTCAACATGTTCGACCATAAACAAAAAGTGCCATTTGTAATCTACGCAGATTTTGAGTGTCTGCTGGTCCCGCACAAAAATAATGGGGAAGAACATGTGGTTTGTTCTGCTGCATATAAGGTCGTCTGCACTAATAGCGAGCATACAAAACCTATTAAATTGTATCGTGCGTCCAGTACATTAGGTGAGAGCGCGGCAGTGTGGCTTATTAAAAACTTAATTTTAGAAGTTGATGAAATAAGGGTAATAATGGAAAATACTGTCCCGATGTCACCGATGACTGATGAGGAGCTAGAAACCTTTAGTAACCAAACCTGCTGCTGGATTTGTGATAAAGAATTTGCTGATGGTCAGACTAAAGTTAAGGACCACGATCACGTTACTGGTAGGTTTCGAGGTGCAGCACATAATAATTGCAATTTGCATTTCAAGCAACACGACTTTGTACCAGTGCTATTTCATAATTTGCGGGGGTATGATGGCCATTTGATCATGCAAGCTCAGAGCGATCCTGCTATCGTAAAACTAATGAAGAAGCGCAAAATCACGAAATTGCCTATTATACCAAATACGTTTGAAAAGTATATGTCTTTCAGTATGGGCAGACATAGGTTCCTAGACAGCTTGCAATTTATTCTAAAGCCGTTGGATGCGTTCGCTCATTTACCATTCGAATTTCCTGATGTCGAACAATCTAATATTTTGAAACAAAAAGAAATTTATCCATACGAATACATGGACAGGTTTTCAAAGTTTGAGGAAACTGCATTGCCAGCAATGTCCGACTACTATTCGAAATTAAATATGGAAGGAATTACTGACGAGGAATACATTCGAGCAAAATTCCTTTGGTACCTGTTCGGTTGTAAAACTTTGGGCGATTACCACGACGTTTATTTAAAAACCGATGTCCTTTTGCTGGCGGATATCTTTGAGGAATTTCGCAACGTTTGCATGAAACACTATCAACTTGATGCCTGCTGGTATTACAGCGCACCTGGACTATCATGGGAAGCCATGCTGAAACACACAAAAGTTGAACTTGAGCTATTAACGGATAAAGAAATGGTGCTTTTCATTGAAAAAGGAATTGGAGGTGGAATTAGTGTCGCCAGTGGTAAATATGCTGCTGCTAATAACCCTCTGTTACCAAATTATAACCCCGCTGAGGAAAAGTCTTATTTGGCATTATTTAACGCTAATAATTTATATGGCAGCGCAATGACCTTCCCATTACCTTATACAAATTTCAAATGGATTGAGTCTGACCAATTTATGAAAGAAATGTCAAAAAAGATACCAGATGATGTTAGTTATTTCGTTGAGGTGGATCTCGGATATCCGAAAGAATTACATGATGAACATAACGACTTCCCCTTCTGTCCAGAAAAGTTATTAATTAACGATAGTATGCTGTCCCCAGAACAACAAAGGCAAAAAGAAGTATACGGAATTGGCGGAGGTAAATGTAAAAAGCTAGTACCGAACCTATTTGACAAGAAAAACTATATTTGCCACTATAAGATTTTAAAACAAGCATTAGATCACGGCCTCGTTTTGCAGAAAGTTCATCGCGTCATCAAATTTAATCAAACGCCTTTCATGAAAAGCTATATCGATTTTAACACTGCACAGCGAACACTATCAAAATCTGACTTCGAAAAAGATTTCTTCAAACTCATGAACAGTTCTGTCTTCGGCAAGACAATCGAAAATGTTAGAAAGCGCGTAAACATCGAATTGGTCAATAATGTTAAGCGGCGGAATAAACTCGTTGCCAGCGATCTTTTTGTTAGTGAAAAGATATTTAGTGAACATCTCATTGCAATACAAAAGCGTAAACCTATCATTGATATTAATAAACCAATTTATATCGGATTTACTGTACTGGAAGAATCGAAGCATCACATGTTCTATTTTTACTATGACGTATTGAAAAAGTTTTACGGCGATCGTATTAAACTTTATTATACCGATACCGATTCGTTATTGTGCCACTTTAAAACAGATGATCTTTACGATGATATGTTACAAATGCGGGAACATTTCGATTTCTCCGATTACCCAAAGGATCACAGGTGTTTTAATCCGGAAAATAAGATGGTGATCTATAAATTTAAAGATGAATTCAGCTCGTTCCCAATATCAGAGTTTGTAGCACTTCGATCGAAAATGTACGCTATCAGATTAGCTAATAAGCTAAAAAAGAAGGCGAAAGGCATATCACGAAAGGTTGTTGAGAAAATAATCAGATTCGAGGATTACATGACGGCGTTAGGCGGCGAACAGCAATATTTGGAAATAAGAACATTTCGTTCTACTAACCATCAAATTAACACGCATTGTTTTACTAAAAAAGGTCTGTGTAATTACGATAACAAGCGATGGTGTGAAGATGGAATAAATACATTAGCATTAGGACATTATGCAACAAAATGTTGTTAATGATCATCGTATGATAAAAAAATCAGTAGTAAGGGAATTTGAGACTTCTGGATAAGTTGAGTCATCCGGACATTTTTGCTGACAAACTTTTCATCTAATATAGCGCGAATGTAAGGGTTTTTAACAGTTTTAAAACCTCGTCGCGTTACCAGCAAGATGGAACGTTATTCAGCCTTAAAAAAGGTCCGGATGACTCAACTGAGCCAGAAGTCTCAAATTCCCTTACTACTGTCTTTCGTTATAATCTATATCTGTGCACGTCCCAATCTCAACAGTGGACTCTCCGCCCGGGCTTGGGGATGTAGAATAGGTCCGATGCGCCCTCTCGCAGTCGTATGAGGTGACTAAGGGAGGTAACTTTTATGCCATGGGATGTGTCCCCTGATGATGTTCCAGCTGAGAAAGTATTGGCCAGTTTAAAAGAATTCGGTTTATATGAAAAAATGGACTTTGTATTTTAAAGATTGTACCCATCTTTGGTTTTATCTTTGTTTTGTGCGTCTTCATTGGAACACCTAAACTTACTCGGCACTGTATAGTCAGAACTGTGCTGATGTGACGTTAAACTCTATACATTCATACATTGTTATGTATATTTAATCTATACTGTGTTTGAATCTAGTCCATGAAGGTAAGTTGCACTTTAGATTCTGGTCAGCAGTAAACAGAATGTTTACTTAGTATTTGAGTTCAATGCCATTCTTATTTACAATTAGACCGGGGGGTTTTCCATTCGATTGCTTCACATCCTGTTGATATAGGTCAAGTGAAAATGTGAATAAATAGGCATTTGGTAAACAAATAATTCATTCCTGTTTTAGATCAGTCTGTGGGAATCAATTTGAGATCAGATTTTAAAGTTTGTACCGTTGAAATCAGATATAATTCGAGAGGAATTATTTGTTTAATATATTCATTGGAATTACTAAAGTGATCATTAACTTTTGAATTAATACATTACTTTAGACTTTTGTGAACTTATTCAACGACAATCTGGATTGTATCATCGTGGTGTATCAGGACATTCAAGACTATTGGAACTCATTCGGAACATTCTATATTTTGGACTTGTGATTAGGACATTTAGGATTATATGGAATTTGATTCACAATATTGTAAGTATCTTTTTAATTTCACTGTGTTGTAGGGAAATAAATTGCTTGTTGATATTACTTACATTGTTGGTTTCACTTTCTTTCTGTTACATATTTTTTTTTAAGACCTAGAGTCGTAACAACATACATACATACATACATACATACATACATACATACATACATACATACATACATACATACATACATACATACATACATACATACATACAACAGGGGACCCACGGTTGGCTGTTTCTGAGTTTTATTACTGTTGTGTACAACTTTTTTGCACAATACAAATTATTTTCTAATTCTAAATCCGTTTTAAATATTCTATAATTTATACCTTTTGATGATATAAATTATATCAGCCATCCAAATCTGTCAATAGTGACTTGTCAGTCAAACCCTAACAGGTGCCGATACCTAGGTACCGCCGATCAATACTATCGCTGGCAAAAGTGCACAGCATCACGTAATTTACAGGCACATAAATAACTTGTCGAGCATCTAGGCCCAATGTCCGTTACTTAGCTGACTGGCAATATATATATATATATATATATATATATATATATATATATATATATATATATATATATATATATATATATATATATATATTCTATATACAAATTCAACTCGTCATAACTTCAATATTATTTCAACCATTTTTAATTAAATTTTCAGTACACACTAAAATATTAACACTACTTCACATAGGGTAATTGTGAACATAAAACATTTTTTATGATGTGTTATGCTAATGAGTAGGCATGGTTATATATGCTCTGGCGATCGATCAGCCTTGCCATCGAATAAAGTTGATGTTTCCAGATATAAATTATTCCAGCACTGTCTTGAATAGTTTTCACTTCTGACAGAGTTATTTACATAACTATTATTACAAAAAGTGTTGTAAAATATTGTATGCATTTTATATGAAATATTCTATGCATTTGATATGACAGTTTGTATGCATTTGATATGACAGTTTGTATGCATTTGGTATGACAGTTTGTATGCATTTGATATGACAGTTTGTATGCATTTGATATGACAGTTGTATGCATTTGATATGACAGTTTGTATGCATTTGATATGACAGTTTGGTTTCTTTACCTTTTAATAATCTTGACCAATAATTTACCATACATGTTTTAATAGTAATAGTTAACAGAAAACTTTAATGTTCCCCATATATAATGTAATGCGGACTGCACCTTTTAACATTCCGATACTTCTTAGAAAGTTATCATATACCTTTTTACCTATATCTGCCTTTTCAAAACCCAAATCTCAATAGCGATTGTGTTAATGGACACAATAATTTGCTCACAAAGCTTCAAATGACAGTCTATAGATAAGTCTAAAATGACAGTCTATGGATAAGTCTAAAATGACAGTCTATGGATAAGTATAAAATGACAGTCTATGGATAAGTCTAAAATGACAGTCTATGGATAAGTCTAAAATGACAGTCTATGGATAGTCTAAAATGACAGTCTATGGATAAGTCTAAAATGAGTCTATGCATAAGCCTAAAATGACAGTCTATGGATAACTCTAAAATGACAGTCTATGGATAGTCTAAAATGACAGTCTATGGATAAGTCTAAATTGACAGTCTATGGATAAGTCTAAAATGACAGTTTATGGATAGTCTAAAATGACAGTCTATGGATAGTCTTAAATGACAGTCTGTGGATAAGTCTAAAATGAAAGTCTATAGATAAGTCTAAAATGACAGTCTATGGATAGTCTAAAATGACAGTCTATGGATAGTCTAAAATGACAGTCTATGGATAAGTCTAAAATGAGTCTATGGATAAGTCTAAAATGACAGTCTATGGATAAGTCTAAAATTACAGTCTATGGATAAGTCTAAAATTACAGTCTATGGATCAGTCTAAAATGACAGTCTATGGATAGTCTAAAATGACAGTCTATGGATAAGTCTAAAATGACAGTCTATGGATAAGTCTAGAATGACAGTCTATGGATAGGTCTAAAATGACAGTCTATGGATAAGTCTAAAATGACAGTCTATGGATAAGTTTAAAATGACATTCTATGGAAAAGTCTAAAATGACAGTCTATGGATAGGTCTAAAATGACAGTCTATGGATAGTCTAAAATGACAATCTATGAATAAGTCTAAAATGACAGTCTATGGATAGTCTAAAATGACAGTCTATGGATAGTCTTAAATGACAGTCTGTGGATAAGTCTAAAATGACAGTCTATGGATAAGTTTAAAATGACAGTCTATGGATAGTCTAAAATGACAGTCTATGGATAGGTCTAAAATGACAGTCTATGGATAGTCTAAAATGACAATCTATGGATAAGTCTAAAATGACAGTCTATGGATAGTCTAAAATGACAGTCTATGGATAGTCTTAAATGACAGTCTGTGGATAAGTCTAAAATGAAAGTCTATAGATAAGTCTAAAATGACAGTCTATGGATAGTCTAAAATGACAGTCTATGGATAAGTCTAAAATGACAGTCTATGGATAGTCTAAAATGACAGTCTATGGATAAGTCTAAAATGACAGTCTATGGATAAATCTAAAATGACAGTCTATGGATAGTCTAAAATGACAGTCTATGGATAAGTCTAAAATGACAGTCTATGGATAAGTTTAAAATGACATTCTATGGAAAAGTCTAAAATGACAGTCTATGGATTGGTCTAAAATGACAGTCTATGGATAGTCTAAAATGACAATCTATGGATAAGTCTAAAATGACAGTCTATGGATAGTCTAAAATGACAGTCTATGGATAGTCTTAAATGACAGTCTGTGGATAAGTCTAAAATGAAAGTCTATAGATAAGTCTAAAATGACAGTCTATGGATAGTCTAAAATGACAGTCTATGGATAAGTCTAAAATGAAGTCTATGGATAGTCTAAAATGACAGTCTATGGATAAGTCTAAAATGACAGTCTATGGATAAGTCTAAAATGAGTCTATGGATAAGTCTAAAATGACAGTCTATGGATAAGTATAAATTGTTCAAACGTTTTCATAATACAGACCCTTTACTAACGAGTCACCTGACATCAGTTACGCATTACTTTTATGCCGCTTGTTTTTCCGAGTTCTCGATGACGGAACTTTGACACCACAACATATCTGCCTATATAGAAGTTTGACACCACAACATATCTGCCTATATAGAAGTTTGACACCACAACATATCTGCCTATATAGAAGTTTGCAGCAGGCAGCACCAGTTTCACGATTATACTTCTCCTCCTCTCCCTTGTCTATATTGAATTAAATCTAACATCCATTGGTAAGACCATCGTCTTTAAATGTGCATATGTATAACAATAATAATATCTTTATTTTATGAGTATAACATATTTAGAATTAAAAGCTAATCCTCCATACGGTCCTCATCAAAATTAATATACATACAACATTCGTATATACATCAGTTACAATTATTAATCCTACTTAAAACTCTGATTATTTAAAATGACGTGTAAAATAGTAGAGTATCATATAAGTATTGTAAAAAATAACAAAAGAAGAGCAAAATATATGTACAGAATAAAATCCGAAATAGACAGAAGGTAATCACGATACAAGAATTTGAATTTACAGGATGAAGTTTAAATTCTTGTTTCTATCGGAATAGTGTGTTCCATAATACCTGATAAAGCAAAAGATTTATCTAAGTAGGAAAAGTGATAACGTGATATGTAAAGATACTACTTTGAAGTAGAACGAAGATCATGGTTATGTATTAGTCATTCACCGAGATATGATTGATATTCAGGTACAAGGCTATTGACCACCTCGTACTTAATGCAGTCTTGTAGCAATGCGACGCGTTAACAAAATGGTAACCGGTTTATTCTGTAAAATATTTCAGAAGATGATGTAATATGCAACTTTTTAGAATTATTCGCGTAGCTCATGTTTGCAATTTTTATATATGATTTAACTGCACATCAGCACAATCCTGGCTATATAGTGCCGAGCAAAAGCATGGTAGCAAACGTTAGGAAATAAAAACATTGTCGAAATCTCTAGGAAGACAAATCCCGCCAATCAAAAGTTAATATACACCATTAGAGAAAAGTTAAAATTAAAAGATTTTACAAACACTCCCCAAAGGGCCTATATTGGCATCTTTTGGACTAACTGCTTTACCTGGTAGAAACTAGATGGAGATATCAATATGTGACAAGTTAGGACTTCGGGTAAACTTGTATCTAAGGGGACTGACCCAAATGCCGATTTCCAATCTCTTCCATTCTGAGTTACTGTATGTATGGGTATAGTTATATTCATCTAGATCCAACTTATGACCCATTAGCAACCCCCACCCCCACCCTTATCCCCATAACCGCACATTATCAAACTAGTATTAATCGATATGTAATATTTCTGAACGTGTTGATTCCACATGCAAACTTTATATCACTTTCTACAATATCACAGAAATATTGAACTTTAAAAAATGAAACCAAATAAAAAATAAACAAATAAAAAAAAAAAAGTAATATAATGTGTACTCACCACCAGCACGGTCATCACCCTGCTTCTGTCGCAATGGGAAAATCGAAAACAGATTTGGCTATCGTGCCTCGAAGTTAAAACCTGTAGTTTTGACTTAGTAGTAGAGGGCATTCTACTTACTAAAACACAAATGAATAAACGCAGGCAGGTACTCACGTACCGACATGATCATATCGGTCCCGTTTTTATTTTGAAATGCATGGAGGCCAGGACAATGTACCAATTGCTACTGTATATTGATATACCCAGTATACTGAACTTAGATCTATCCTGAAAGGCTACATAGCTACCTTGGTAAGTATTTCAAGCTAATTGCATTGATAATTTTTGTACACTTACAGAAGCAAACGCAGATACAGTACAAAAATCGTGTAGGTGAAGATTTTATTTTGTTATTCATGAATGTTCAATATATCAAAGACTTTTCTAAAGAGTATCTTTCTATACGTAATTTATACTGTTCAGATAGGTCTTTCCGTTAAAAAGGTCAAATGTTAAGATGCAAAATATTGATAAGTACTATAAAGTTATCAAATATAATTCTTTAATCTAGTCATGTATCAGATACAAACACTATAAGGATATAAATGAGTCAATTCTATCGTAAATTGTGGCGTATCTTGTACATTAAAAAGTATTAAAACTCATAATCTGTTTGAATAACCGAGAAATACAATTTAATAGATGTTTTCAATGTTTCTGATTTCTTCACGTCCTCCAACTTCTTCAATGTCTCTCTCTCTCTCTCTCTCTCTCTCTCTCTCTCTCTCTCTCTCTCTCTCTCTCTCTCTCTCTCTCTCTCTCTGTTGTTGTTGCTGTTATTTGGATTATACTCGTGTGCGGCCATTCGGCCATGTACGAGTTTTTAATGGGCGCAAAACATCCTATTTAATGGGTTACCAGGCATTACTGTGTGCAAAGCACACTATTTAATTATTCGTCGGGTGAGCTACCGAGCTGTAGTCCCACTCTGCACGCCCGCGTTATATATATACGGTTTGCACTCGACACCCTCTAGAAGGCGGTCGAGTATATAAATGAACGCGCTGTGCGAACACAACCCATTCACAGAGAAGTATACTTCTGTAGAGTAAATCTTTAACACGAGGCTTCTTCCGTGGATATCCGAGTGTCCACAGGTGTGACCTAATTCCAGGACGAAGGGTTTACCGGTGAGTAAACACTACCTAGATGAAAAAAGATTTTATTTTGATAAGAATGCAAATATAAAAAATTTCACTTTAGGAGAAAAACAATAGAAAATTAAATGTTTCCCCTCTAGTACGACAAGAGACTAAAACTGCGGTTTGCATTTTAAGTAAACCACGCCTTATAGTGTGTTAGTATGTGTTATAGATAATTGTCGAGATTAATAGATTAACAGTTTAGATAAATAATAGACTCTGGACGAACAAAGACAGACAGACATTTAGACAGACAGACGGATAGATATATAGATAGACAGCGACATCCATATTTAGAAACAGCAGATTTACAATTTATTACAAATCAGTTCTATATTTCCAGTGAACCTACAGAAATATTTTCTGCTTGTTCGTGAAGATGATTTCATAAAATTCAGAAAAAATATTGTGAGCTTGTTAAATTTTCATAATGGAAATTTATTTCTATACATTCTGAAGGTACATTTTTTTATTTGGAAATTGTTCTCGTTGCAAGCAGATAGATCAAGTGTTAAATTAATTTTAAAACAAAATGGAATTTGTTTGATCTTATTTCCATTATATCTGTAGAAACATTTATATTTCGGCAGCATTTATAATTATAAAAAAAGAAGAAGAAAATAACTTCTTCAGCTCTCCCGACTAAACGCTAACATCTACAAAGTTGATTGATATGCCAATTCATTTATATGTTTTGAAGACAAAAAAAGATTATTGTACCAAAAGAGTATTGTACCAAAAGAGAAATTTCTATGCTTAATGAATTTATGATATTTAAATCAACAATTTGCTTGAAAGCAGGGCCGGCCCGACCGTATATGCGAACTAGGCGGTCGCTTAGGGCGCCAGGCTTTAAGGGGCGCCAAATTAGAAGGTAAGGGGCGCCAAATTAGACGAAAGTGAATTTTTTGGCATAGGTCGCCTAGGGCGCCAAAAACCCTTGGGTCGGCCCTGCTTAAAAGGAATTTGTGATGTATTTCAGTATATATAAGAATAAATTTGAGTGTACTAGAACAATTCATTTACTAACACTCATTAAATAGGTTTTGGTAGCTGCTTTAAGAAAGAAAGGAAGTAAGTATGAATGAAAGAATAGGAAAATATGGGTTCTTACAAATTGTTTGTTTTCTTCATTTGGTAAACTAGTTCTTTTTTTTTTTTTTTTTTTTATTTTTTTTTTTTAGTCAAAATCTACTATGCTACAGCGCAAGTCTGAAAGAAAGAATTTACAACATAGGCGTTTTACCGGGGAGGGGGTGTCTTTAACTCAAAGTTACTGGATTTATCTTTTCAATGAACAGCTTTAACTGATCATTAGTCTCGCCTGCCCAGACTGTATCAGTATAGAGAATTGACATATCGCCAGAGCAGTAAAAACCACGCCCTACTCGTTAGCACGTATAAAATCAAAGTGCTTTATGTTGACACACCCTCGTGTGAATTAGTGTTCATTTTTGGGGGGTACATATTGAACATTTCATGCAAATGTTTGAAAAAATGTTGAAGTTATCACAATTTAAATTTGTATATGATATGTAGTGGCAGTCGGGATGACAAACATTAGGCCTGAAAGTCCTTCAAACTGCCACTGCACCTGTAAATCATGTGACCTTTGCCAGCGATAGGATTGGTCGTTGGTCCATAGGTATCAGCACGTGTTAGGGTTTGAGTGGCATACGGTGATACGTTAATTAACATACCACAGCATGTCACTTAAAACATAACACGTGCCGATACATATGGACAGCTATATCGCTGGCAAAGGTGTGAGGCATCACGTGATTTACAGGAGCACTGGAAATTTCACGGGCATTCAGTCCTAATGTCTGTCAAATAGTGACTGACACTATATATCATACACAAATTCAAATCGTCATAACTTGAACATTTGTGAATCATTTTTCATGAAATCTTTAGTACGCATGAAAAATTATAACGAATTCGCATTGGTAAGTATTAACATAAAATACTCTGAATTTATATGATGTGTTGTTGTTGTTGTTGTTGTTGTTGTTGTTGTTGTTTGTCCTTCGAGTTCGAAGATGACCATGATGTGCGACGCTAACGAGTAGACGTAGTTGTCGCTGCTCTGCCGATAGGTCAATTGTTCATACCGAAGAAGACCTCTAACTCCTCCTACGTCATTAACATATTCATTTTTAGCACACCTCTACGAATTAGAGGAAAGCTATTATACTACCCCTGACGTATAAAAAAGCATAAACATAGGTACAGCTTATCAGCGTCTCAACCATTCTTTCTTCCTTGATCATAGGCAACAGTTTGGAGTGGTTTTCATATCACATACACACTAAGAAGGGAGCTAAGGGGGATAAATGTGTACATACATGCACATTAGCGGTACATTAATGGTGAAATGTCTGCATTTAGCTCACGTTTTTTCACACTGTATAGATACAGTTATACCTGGAATCATGAAACTTTGTGAGGGGATACATCTTGACGAGTACTGCACCCTCATTGCAAAAGGAGATCACTGCGACCCATATTTTTTGCTTTGTTGACTTGTGATAAATTTTGTGCTTTAAGTTTATTTCTCACGAAATGTTCGTGCTAAAATTATCAAACTATTAGTACCATACCCTTACAACAAAATAAGGTGACTGTGACCTACCGTATATACTCGCGTATAACCCGAGTCCAATAGCAACTGATTATTACTGATTAGTCCTTACAAACTGCATAGACCCAGAACTGCCGGCGCATTATGCGACGGCAGATCTGGATCTATGCAGCTTGCAGTTGGTAACGGTTTATACGCGAGTATATACATTAGATTTTACTTTTTACTGGCTTTGGTTATAATTTGGCATTCAGCTCATGACCAAATAGGTTTTGTGCATACATATACAGACTATTATATTTAAATTCATTAAACTTGGTGAGGGGATGTATCTTGATTAGTACTGCACCATAATCACAGAAGTAGGCCACTGTGATCCATAATTATCGTTTCATTCGCGTGTGTTAAATTTTGTGTTTTAAGTTTACTTTTCAAGCTCTGTTCATGCTAGACTCATCAGACTAGATGATTGTATGGATCTCTATCAGTATCACACCTTTACAGTAAAAGAAGGCCACAGTGACCTGCATTTCTCATTTTTTTCAGCTTAAGTTAAGTTTTTGCGTTTAGCTCATGGACAAACGGGTTTTTTCGTCCTGCATACCTACAGTTATACCTAGAATCACGAAACTTGGTGAGCGGATGCATCTTGATGAGTACTACACCCTTATCACAAACAAAGGTCACTGAGACCCATATTTGATACATCACTGATTTGGGTTCAGATTTGTGTATTAAGTTTATTTCTCAAGTACTGTTTTATGCTAGAATCATCACACTAGATGACTGCATGCATATATATTAGTACCACACCATTACAACAAAAGAAGGTCACTGTTATCTACATTTCACATCTTACAGGCTTAGATTTAGATTTTGAGCATATCTCATGGCCACATATTTTTTTTTTTTTTTTTTTCATTTTGTATACATATTATGATACTTCGAATTATGAAACTTGGTGAGGGGATGCATCTTGATAAGTACTACATCCTCCTCACAGATGTAGGTCCCTATGACCCATATTTCATGCTTCTCTGACTTAGGTTCAATTTTGTGTTCAAACTGTTCATGCTTTAATCATTAAACAAAATGATTGTATACATCTCTTTTAGTACCATACAGGTCACTGTGCCCTAGATTTCGCATTTTACTGGTTTAAGAGAAGTTTCTGCGTTTATCTCGTGACCAAATATTTTTTTTTTTTTGGTTTTTTTTTTTTGGCATGCTATTAAATACTATCCTATATAGAACCATGAAGCTTGGTGAGGGGATACATTTTGAGGAGTACTACTCATTCATTACAGTAGTAGGTCCTTATGGCCCATATTTTACACTTCACTAACATTGGTTAAATTTTGTGTTTGGTATTCATTTCTCAGGCACTATTCGAATAGTTCATGACCAAATGCGTTTTGGGCATGTTATATAAATACTACTCTACCTAGAAATATGAAACTTGGAGAGGGACGCAGCTTGATAAGTACTTCGTCCTTATCGCAAAAAGAGGTTTCTGTGAACTATAGTTCATGCTACAATGACTTTGTTTAAATGTTTTGTTTAAAGATCATTTATTGGGTGATATTGATGTTCCAATCATGAAACTTGATAATTGGATGCACCTCTTTTAGTACTACTTGTTTACAACCAAAGAAGATCAATGTGACCTACATTTTACGCTTTACATATTGTGTATAGGGTAAGTATTTATATTTAGCCCATGACTACATAGATTGTATTTAGCTCATGACTACATAGATGTATCCATGCTATATACATCACAGCCTGCACAGAAGACCTTTTTTTTTTATGACCAGTGCAGTTGAAAGTCGGAATAAAATATGTTTATTCATTGGCAAGCTTTCCATATTAATGACATTAAACACTGTATATTGCGATAGGTTACCCTCAACAGGTTAACTGTGTATTGTACATTTGAAAGAGAATAGAAATTAGATCAGTGGACTGAGTACCACATGCTTCTATATTAGGTTTCAGCTTTAGTGGTTAATCAAGATAATTACTGATATATGAACTATGTTTCATCTACCGACTGTCACTGTTATGTTACTCAAACCCTTGGACATTAAAACCAGTAACATATGGCTTCTAGTGGTGAAACATGATAATAGCGTCTGAAACAGAGTTTAAGAACAATGATTTAAAAAATAGAAGAATAAAATTAATCTTTGGTTTTTATCGACTAATTATAGTACCTTTACTTTGGCATTTTATGAAAAGAATATTCTTTATTTTATTGCTTTACGTTTTTTATACCCTGCCGCAGTATGTATGTATGTATGTATGTATGTATGTATGTATGTATGTATGTATGTATGTATGTATGTATGTATGTATGTATGTATGTATGTACGTACGTACGTACGTACGTACGTATGTATGTATGTATGTATGTATGTATGTATGTATGTATGTATGTATGTATGTATGTATGTATGTATGTATGTATGTATGTCCTTTAATGGGATACCAGCACTATACTGGTTGCAGTGTGTCGATTAAAAGTTAATTTCTAAACATGTCAAGATTTATATATAAAAAAATTTAATAAAGGGGTCAACATTTCGTTGTCAAGGTCACTTTAGTCTGCATTTATTTTCTGCATGATAATGTTTACAACGGCTACTGGATGGAGACTACTATTAGCTTTGTAGAGGTGAGCTATGTAATGGTTAATTACATTCTACCGTTTATACTCGCGTATAAATCGATACCGACTTTAAACTGCGTAGACCCAGAGCTGCTGTCGCATAATGCGCCAGCAGATCTGGATCTATGCAGTTTGTAAGGACTAATCAGTTGAACAAACAACATAGATCCTGGTCTGCCGGCGCATTATGCGACGGCAGATCAGGGTCTATGTTGTTTGCATTTGTACCCAGCCTATACGTGAGTACTAACGGTAGTTTTATTTCTTGAATTTTGTTAATGAAATTGTCAAGCGTAAGAGTGGTAGTGACTTCATGGAGTTTGGTTCTTAATTGTTTTTAGATATTCATGTTCGAAGTTACTATAACATTCAACACGGTCATTTGTCAGAGTGTCTAAGGGTTGTGCAGTTAATTAGATTTTATCAGCAATCACTACTGGCATGCGATTAGTCAATTCTTAGTTGTGGTGGACAGGTGGGTCCAGTGGCGGTATTTAATGATATCTGTCTGGGGAAAATACTGCCAAAAAATGCGTTCCTTTGCGGATTGTTTATATCAAGGGGATATCTTTTGGCTTCACCCCTCGAGAAACTGTTAACATCATCGAGTGTATGACGTTATGATATAGATGACATCAAAAATGACTTTAGCCT
This sequence comes from Margaritifera margaritifera, assembly GCA_029931535.1. Lineage (NCBI taxonomy): Eukaryota > Metazoa > Mollusca > Bivalvia > Unionida > Margaritiferidae > Margaritifera > Margaritifera margaritifera. Next base: position 1,070,647 of record JAQPZY010001622.1, read on the forward strand.
AATATAAGCCGATAAAATAATAATAAAAACAATAAACGAGATAATAATAAAAATGACGTTAAGTTAATATACCACAAAATTAATCTAACAGCATTCTTCCTTAAAGTTGTAAATTGGCATGCTTTGTTAGAAGTCTGGCGTCTCTGTATTAGATTTATTAGATACGGGTATTTTGGACCGTTTTTATTTCTTGAACTAAATGAGCACTTCCTTATTGGACTGTTTTTCTCAGCTTCACACAAGAAAGGTTAACTGCAATGGGACAATGGTGTACCCGGCACTCACGCTGTCAACAGTGTGCTCGACAATATTGGACGGACTATGTTACTGTTGTTCAAGGGAACGTTTGATTATAACAGGTGAACGGCACACCAGGCACTAAAGATGTAAAGAGAACACACAGTGTACCCGCCAAGAATCTATTTGTATCGATGATATCGTGTTTTCTTTCCGCTTTCTCAGAATACGAATTAAAGGAAGTGACGGTGAATTTGTGAGCGACCGAATCGTGAAAATAGTGGTTTTAAAACAATGTGCGTGGTCTAAATATAAAATAACAATTATTTGCATCAAATAATGGATTATATCTGGTCCCTGGATATCCTTCTTAAGTCATAAATAGATTTGACAAGTAGTGGTGCGACACTTTATAGGTTTGACAAGAGAGAGGGTCCGCTCAGAAGCAGATTTGTGGAAATTCTTATTTTGAATGTTGGCAGATAAAACTAAAGGCGATGTGCGAACAAACGATTTTTCAAACATATTTTTTACTTAGTTTTATCCAGCGATCATAATTACTTTGGTAAAGTATGCCAGAAACTCATAAATGCGAAGGTACATCTGTATGGGTGTGTTCACATTTGAAATCACTACATGCAGAGGGTACATGTAGAAAAAAGGACAACGTATGGTTATAAAACTTGATGCATGTATTCACCACTGTCACGTATGTCGGCAACTAATGGCGGCGCAAGGGGGTGGGGGTGCAATTGCCCCTAGACGCCGGGCTAGGGGGGGGGCGATCAGGAGCATATTTATTTTTTTATAGCTGTAACCGGGGCGTAGATTCGGGGGGGTGGGGGGCGGGGTTGGAGATTTCTCTGTGGCAAAGTAGGACGCCACTAAAGAACATTGCCCCCGGGCGCCTCGAACCCTTGAGCCGCCACTGTAGGCAACCATAAAGAGTAAATTGTGGTTATGATGACATACTTTTCTTTCTAAAGTGACTATGCTAAATTTTAGGATTATGTATGGGCGAAGTAGGCAAGACACAGCATTCTTCAGAATTTCCTTTTGGTTCATTCTTAGCACATACATTCACATTTTTCCAATTAAAAGAGTGAAAAAAGATAAAGGAATATTTAATTTGGATTGATTTCATGGATGGGAAACACAGTAACAACTCTCTTTCATGCAATTTCACTCGTTTCTTCTATTGGCACTTTTCTAAAGCACTAATGTTTTTTTCTTGTTTTCATGATTGATTTACTTTACCTTACTCAACACTCAAAGCGCCATCGATGCCCCCAAATTTGGCTGTTTTTGTCTTTTCTACTTCGGTGCAGCTCATATTGCTGGAACCTGTGCGCCTGAGTTGTTCTATTCACGTTGACATTTCTGCAACATTTATCGTTTTTAAGATAAAAATTAAAAAATGCAATACTACCTGCTCAGTAGTCTCATTCAACCAAACTTCTCGCGTGACTCAGTGAGATCTCAACCAGACAAGAGACCTATGGCAGAGATGTCACGAAGCCACACAAGAGTCTAGTTGAACGATAAAACACCAATTAACCGAAATAACTCGGTCTAACCGATAAAAAGAAAAAACAACAAGAAAAAAAAAAACCCAGACAAAATCACACAAGTTCTAATTGTGTGACAAGCTTTTGATAATAATAATAATAAACAAATAATAACAACAACAACGACAATAATAATAATATTAATATTAATAATAATAATAATAATAATAATAAATTATTATTATTATTATTATTATTATTATTGAAACTATATTACACTGATAACAAGTTTATCTTTAACAATTTATCGTACTTTCACTTTTATAGCCGTTTTACCCATGATAAAAATTTATTTTGAATTTGATTGCAAACGTGTCATAACATATAGAGCAATTAAACCCTCTATTATAACTTGTATTGAGTTTCTAAATACACGTCATTCGTAATTTGTGTGCATTTTTAGGTGAATTTATTGGTGCATGAATGAGCTTTTTGTTCAGATGTACACATTTGAATGCATTTAAACAACAGTTATGTTGTGGTATGTTCATTTAAATGTTCAGGAATGTTCCTGTCAGAGTTTATTGTAACGATCTCATTGTAGACAGTAAAAAAAGAACGGCTAGCCAAATCAAAGAGTCGTATGAAAAATATAAATAAAGAGTTGCTTAACTAAAGCAAAAACTAAACAAAACAAAGTTAAATTGCTAGGTTCCGAAATGCAATTGTCCCCATCAAATTGAATGAAATGTCATTGTCTCCATGTAATTGATATTCTCATTGAATTTTACACCCGTACACTTGAAATAATAGATTGCATTTGCAGTTTAATTCGTGGTAAAGTTTATGTTTTGTTCTGATTTTCCAGACGTAAAGATCACAAGTCTTTAAAACAAAAGAAAGTGAAAAACAAAATACAGATCCCCAAACAGCTCTCTAAAGGTTTATTTCATATCTGAAACAATCTTGTGTTACAATCTAACGAGTGTGCGTCAAAACTGGAGTCAATCGAGAAATAACCTCAGATGTAGTTGTAGGAATACACACAAATTTGATGGGTTTGGTGATTCGCCTTAGGCGTAGTGCACTACATTTGTTGCGCCAGAAAAGACCGACAATGTTGCAGTTATGACTTGTCTCCTTCCGCCGCCATATTGTGAACAAAAGTAATTCCGAAATACAGTTTTAAATAGCGGCGAATTTCCTAACTTGATTGTGTTAAGCTGACCTGTTATTTTTGGTCCATATACATTCTGGAAACAGAGCTTAGGCTACATACTACTTTGCTGTGCAATTATTTTGTGCTACTTGTTTGTTTGTTTTTTTTTTATTTCCCTCGAATATTGGTTAACTAAATCCGCTTTACACATCGATTTTTTTATTTATTTTTGTTCCTGGCCTGACAGAAAAGGCTAAGGATGTGGCAATGGCCGCCCTATTTTTCCACCGCAATCTAATAGATAAACTTAGTGATAGACGCCGAACTCGGTTTAGAAAAGGAGCTGTAACAATGTAATCCATCAAATACTGAGTCATAATTGCCATGATATTAAAATAAATAAATCAAAACTATTAGGTTTACAGTATATTCATTTGTTTACACTTTACAATAAAGTTAGACGTGCAAAACCAAGTTTTCATTCTCCATTTTAAAGAAGCAAATATAATTTAAATTAGAAAATTAATGTCTGGACCTGTAGAATAATATACTGGGTAGTTACCTGAAATGTATTTATTTTTCAAATATATTGTACATGAACTTGTATAAGAACATGAAACTATTCACTTTACTCTTCCAACAGTGATTAATTATTCATAAATTCAAAAACTAAATGAAAACAAATGCAAGTTCTAAATGATCGAATATCCCCCACCCCCGGAGCCACAAATGTATTTAGAAAAGAAAATAGATTTAATAAAATCGTGTAATACACAGTTTCGGTATTGAGGTTTATGAGCTTCTCTGGAAAGTTATTAGTGATTTATTTTTCGTAAAAACTAGGAATTTGAGATAAAAAAAAAAACAAATTACCTCTTGCCCATAAAGACCATCAAATGTTTCCCAAAAGAAACATGCCTTTTCAGTTTTTAAAAGCTTTTTTTCAGATCCATTTCACGTCTGCCTGTTGTATTTAAGATACAAGAAATTTTATTTAACGTCGGTGTACTGAGTGAAAATATATAAAACACTAGCTCTGTACGAGCTATTTTATCGACATACATAACAAAAGTAGTTCATAGTTCAACATATAGTTACACATATTTACAGTTCAATATATAGGTATACATATTTACAGTGAAACCATAGACATATCAACATTACAATGCCAATGGTAACAGCGGATTATAAAACAATACAACAGGTAACATAACAGAAGTATTTCACAATTCAGCAGACAGATACACGGATGATACATATTTACTGTGAAACAGTACACATATAAACATTACATTAGCAAAGGTAACACCAGATTGAAAGATAATACAACAGTAAATAAGATGCAAATATACAAAGCTTTTTTTATTTTTTATTTATTTATTTTTTTATATTTTTTTTTATACGCATGAACATTTTTTATACATACAGAGAGGAGTACACTTAATAATTTAAGTAGGGAATGACACTTTTGTTGTTAAAAGCATACACAATGTCAATACACAATGTCAATACACAATGTCAATGGAAACAGCAGGTTAAAAGATAGGGAATCAGTATAATATTATCTAGCAAGCAGCTATAGTGTCCATTGGACAAATATTATGAAATCAGGATAATACGGGTGTTAAAAGTTAAAATTGAAGCCTTTATAAGGTAACTTTAAAGTTGAAACGCCACTGGCTGCTAAATAGAGATACATAAAGCACATTTACAGTGCAGCCCATACCATGTTTAAATCAGCCAGCTGAATTCTTTGTACTTGTACATAAGATTTCTTCTGTCTTTAAAAAAAAGAAATTGTTCTTCATGAACTGACCAAAAAGCGATCTGACTGGGGAAAGAAAAGGAAGTAATTTGCCCTCAGTATAAGTCACATTGGCATATTAGTAAATAAAGTTATTATAGCGGGCATACAATTATCGTCGGATCTGAAAAATAAATATCCTTGCAAAATTAGGCATTAGAATCAGAAAACAAATAATTTTATTCACAAATACATATCAAACTTCTTGTGTTAATAAATTGATTTGCGATCATTGTGTCCTTGAAAAAAATACAAATGACAGATTTGTGTTACATATATGACATTTCATTAACGCACATCAAGCACCATCATATAGAATACGTATTAAACTCAGTCATACAGAGTACATATTAAACTCAGTCATATTGAATACATATTAACACAATCATACAATCTTTAAGTCGAGATGGATCTTGTAAGATATAACGAAATATATACGTAACCGTAAAGACCTAAACAGTTGTGCACATTTCAATATATTCTGGCGTATCCAAAAATTTTTTTTCCCCCCCCCCCCCCAAAAAAAAAAAAAAAAAAAAACAACAACCCCAGATGGCTTTGAATATTCCTGTAAAGGTGCATCCTGAAAAAAATGATGCTCATCTGCAGTTGCTCTCATGTTACAAAACAAACACAATCTTTCGTTAAATAACGTTTATTCCTTAACTTTCATATCTACCTGTGTCAACTTTCATATCTACATGTGTCAACTTTCATATCTACCTGTGTCAACTTTTAATATATGAGATTATAACATGTAACTTGACATGTATAACTTTTTTATGAAGTATCAAATTCTCTTGAATTGCGGAAAATCATCTTAGAAATAAATCAAAATCGTGACACCAACTCGTAAAGAAAATGATGCTTATCTGTTTTTGTTAAAAATCTGAATAAAACGGTTTTTAAAAACTCGAATCGTGAGATTCACTTACAGAATACGGCCATTTATTGTACGGCAGATTCTCTTACAGAGTACGGCCATTTATTGCAAACAAACAACGCATATGGCAATCACAGTGTCATAACACTGGCGGGTGACGGACAGTCATTCCCACGGCTTAAAAGCGCTATTGTCTGTTTGGAAATGTTCTCGTGGCTGACTTCCAATATGTTAAAGTCTACTTATAACTCGTACTCCGCAGATTTCCAAGAGTGGAAATGATAATAATTGTAATCTATCTAAATCGCCATAAATAACCATGTTGGGAGTGTTTTATGTAAGTTGCAAACTTTATTTACCCCCACCCACCCCATCCCCATTGTCTGAGCTGATTCCTACTGGCATCGATAGCAAATTCAGTGCTTTCAAACCTTGTTAAGATAAATAATGCAATGTTTTTGTATTTCCCATTACATTTAGCCCTGCCCCCCCCCCCACCCCCTCACCCCCTCACCAACCTATGTAATTAAATCAATAGAGAAATTATTTGGCAAACTTGAAGTAAGACAGTACAAAATAGGTGGATCACAATGACGAATGTTTTGAATTCTACCCATGCTCTAAAACTTACATGGTGGAGAAAAGTGTTGTTTCCAGGACAAAAATGAAAGAGTCTTTACAAATCCACGTAGCTAATATTGATACAGTTTTAATTGAAACCGATTGCACGTCCTTTGAATATAATAAAGTAAATCCTTTTTAATCATACATTTTTAAAGCCTTTATAAATGTCAGCACGGAATTTAGGAAAGAAAATACTGAGCACTTACTACAACCACAGACACGGCCAATTCAAATACTACGATACAAGGTAAATATTCATTATATAAAACACTTTGAGAAAACGCTATAATGTGCGATCGACTTTGTGAATTAAGTTTATTTATTTGTAAATTTTAAGTTACTCCTCTCTGCTTATAATCTACATATATTTTCCATGTATGTTCTACACACTGTGAAATGCTTTGGAAAATCATGCAAGGAAAATCAATACAGGATTTAACACACACACACACACACACACACACACACACACACACACACGTCTTATTTTAAAAGCCAACATTTAAATTTAGGTGATTATTCTATCGGTTGAGCTCAGATAATGCATATCCATCAGCCATTGTTTACACTCTTACCATAATTCGATTTAAGTTTGAGTGGAATGGCAATAGGAAACAGTGTACTTGTTGCATACATTTGGACGGCTGGTTTGTATACATGTGGACGGCTGGTTTGCATACATTTGGACGGCTGGTTTGTATACATTGGACGGCTGGTTTGTATACATTGGACGGCTGGTTTGTATACATTGGAGAGATGTTTACATATCGGTTACCTGAAGGTGTTTGTATTATCTTTCAGCCAGGTTTGTTTATAGGTTACATATTTACCTTGTGGATAACTAAAAAGCGAATGTTCAAATACAGTTCAGTATACATATTCCTTTAAGATCAGCGTCTGTTTTGTACACGGAGATGATGTACACTTCCAAGAAATATCGCTATTCTTGAGAGCACTGTCCACACAGAAGCTATATCAATCAATTATGATACCTTTTTCAATTATTCGTCACTTTTTGTTTGATCTTAACACATATATTTAATCCGTAAACTACATTAACACTGAGAACTAAGGTTAATAATGACATTCAAGATGTACACGCTGATTTATCAGGAGAGCCCATCATATAACCAAATGTGTCCACACTTCCTAGACTAAGATCGCGGACTGTCTCAGATCTCTGAGATACAGTAACTTCAAAGCAGTGTAAGAGTGTTACATGAAATTTTAATTTTTTTGTTTTTTTTTTGGTGTGTGTCTAAAAAATATTCTTGCAAACTTTGAACGCTGTTGCCTAAAGGAAAGTATAATTTATACTCATTACATTTTGAGTCGTCCACTTGTAAATTTTAAAGAAATTAAAACCCAAAAATAAATCAACAGAGCTGTAACTGACATGCAAGTGATTTTCATATTTGATATAGCGAAAGAATGTTTTTTTTTTCTTCCTTTTATGTCAATGTAAATCATTTTGGTCTATATGGAGGGAAAAAAAATAAAATTGAATGAATTTTTTAAAAACGTAATTGTCTGTAGATGATCACTCAATAATTCTATTTGAACTCCTGAAATTTGCATGGCTGGTAAAGAAATTATTGTGAAAACAAAAAAAAAAAAAAAAAAAAAAAACATCACCAGCGGAAATAGCATGACCTCCATCATTCCACTTTTCGACATAATTCAAATTTATTGAAGTTAATATTTCTTACATAAACGAAAGTATTTATACATTCTACATACATGATCTGTAACCATTTTCTACAGCAATTTTCGAGTAAGCCTTGTGAATTAAAGTATAAAAAAATGAACACGGAAAAGCAGCTTGTCATTGTTTTACTGCAATATTCTGAACCCCAGCTTTACCTCACCAATAAAATTACACTCGCCCCCCACCCAAGCAGAGTTAGCGTTGTTTCAACTTGCTATGGAGTCTATCAATAACTGAATTTATTTGCGCTCACTAGATTTCGTCATACACTGCATCCAACTACAAGTATAAAAAGAGGCAATAACTCTGACAAAATATTATGAAAGTAAAATCATTTGAAAGATGCGCGTTTCACAGTAATTCATCAAAACTGCAAGACAGCTTTCGTTCACAAGACTGTGTGACCGATGGAATGACGGGCGAACGTTAGGAATGAGGAACAGACGGGCAAACGGACACGAAGAATCCTGTATACCCCCATTACACAGTAAAAGAAAATCAACGGAATCGTAAAAGAGACCTTTGAAACAATTTAAGTTAGATTTATAGTAAGTAGTCTTCTTTCTTTTTGTCTTTCATTTTCTTTTTCCATCAATGCAGCACGTGTTTATACAAATGAAGGGTACATGAAAAGAATGTATGTATGTATGTATGTATGTATGCATGCATGCATGTATGTATGTATGTATGTATGTATGTATGTATGTATGTATGTATGTATGTATGTATGTATGTATGTATGTATGTATGTATGTATGTATGTATGTATGTGTGTATGTATGTATGGATGAATGGATGGATGGATGTTTTTTTATGTATTTATGACTGTTGGATGGATGCATATATGTATGTAGGTATGTACGTACGTATTTAGGTAACAAATATGTGAAGATAGATTAACTGGTCTGATCTAAAATTAGGAAGTTGATAACGAGGACGAAGACAGTCATGCGCCAATAAGTGGGTCACTAGCACATGCACCTTGCGCACTGAGTACAATTGACGCACGTAAATAAGAACTTATTACCTTATTTTTTCATGGATAAAGACCGCATGCACCAATTTGTGTGTCAAGAGGGCATTCACCTATAACTGTTGCACGGAGTACAACTGACGTGTATAGATAAGAAATTTTCTCAACCATGAAAATTTGTCTTACTTTGTCAAGGGTTACCGTGAACTTTTTAAATGTCGTTTGACTCTGGTCTTCCAGCTGTAAAATAAGAGGCTAGCACACGCACGCGCTACATCTCTCTCTCTCTCTCTCTCTCTCTCTCTCTCTCTCTCTCTCTCTCTCTCTCTCTCTCTCTCTCTCTCTCTCTTAGACCAACAAGTTGTTCTCCATCTTTTTTTTTTTTTTTACTGGTGGCCACATGTAAAAAAAAAAAAAAAAAAAAAGGTGGAAACAACTTGTTGGTTAATCTCTCTCTCTCTCTTGCTATCCTTCAGTCGTCGTCTTAATGATAAAAGAAATAATCGTACTTACTGTAAAATGTAGACAAGAAGCGCATACATGAAAATAAGCTTGTATGGAAAATAAGCATGTATTTTTTTTTACGCCCCCGCCAATAAAAGAAGCTAATATATGTGTCTGAAAGATAGACAATGACTTAAGACTCCTTTTCAAACTGATTAGCGTGACTATTTTGAATGAACCTTTTTTGATTCTGCCTTTTCTTTCTTACTATCGTCGTGATGTATATCAGTATCGATAATCACAAATAAGAAATAGGCTATATGTATGTATGTATGTATGTATGTATGTATGTATGTATGTATGTATGTATGTATGTATGTATGTATGTATGTATGTATGTATGTATGTATGTATGTATGTATGTATGTATGTATGTATGTATGTATGTATACATTACAATGTTGCATATAATCTGTATACAGAATTAAAGACATTTTTATTTACTTTGTTTTAATAGTCTTAGTCACACGAAAAGAATCTAAAATAAATGGAGTAACAAATAATGCTGAGATATGAAAATCTTGAGGAAGGGGAAACTTTCTATATGATGATATTTTGGGACGTCCCGCCTATGTGGGTGCATTTTGCAAGCTGATCAATAGGTACCATTTTCTTTAATTCTAAGTACATGATTGGACTATTATTTCAGCATTGATCATCTCAGGTTTATCGCCTCTAAACTGTGATCTAATTAGGCGCTGGGACAAGATTAGCAGTGTTGCACATTGAGCGTGGGCTCGCGGGTTTCCCCGCAATGTTTTGTCTATGTCCCCAAATCTTGACCCTGTGCACGCCCAGGCCGTCAAAAAAAAAAAAAAAAAAAAAAAATCGAAAAATACGCCTACTGCTTTTCATTAGTGGATGTCCATCCATGTCTCTGTTTGCGCTAGCAATGGCCATAGTCGCAAAAGGTGATTAAAACTGTAAGATGGCAATGAATATCTATATTAAAACAATGTATCTGGCAATGAAAACATTTAAGGATTATATTGCAATATAAAATGTTTGATGGCCGTTAGTGTTTTCTAAGTTAAAGTCACCCCTACGGCGAGGAAGATTTAATTTATTTTGAGGTTGAAACAATGACAACAGAGACCACATTTATGCACATACACAATTTGTCATTTATTTAATTATTTGTTAGTTTTGAAAGAAAATAATTCAGAAAACATAGATTATTTATTATAAGAAATGCAGGTCGATAATGAGTACACACTAAAGTTAAATGAGAGCAAGATCCGTAACGGAGAATTTCATGGTGCAGCTCATTTTAGGTTCACCAGATATTCAAACATGTTAATGTTTTCATGAGTGATTTGAGCACATGCTAAAATTGTTATTGCAATAATGTTAGTGTCTAAGAAAAATATATTACAGTGCAGACAACAAAGTTACGGTGGCAAAACTTTCAAAGCAAGTAAGATTATCCCATTTTTATAGCACTGTTAGTACATTATGTACTATTATTTTCCTTTGTCCCTCTAAGAGGTTGTATGTCCCCCAAATTTGGAGGGTGGAGGACACAGTGTCCTCTGTCCTTGGAATCCTATGTGCAACACTGGATTAGAGAATCGCATATCTGGATTGTTTGCATAAGAATCATCACTTGCAAATAATTAGTATATTACTAGAAATATACAACGAGTTCGATCACCTAATAACCTAACTCACGACTTGACGTCATCAAGAAACTATTATTTGACCATCGAGACCCATGTGTTACCATTGATTGCCAATATGCCGGATGGGAGAAAAGTTTATCTTGCAACTCTTTGAATACTCAAATTAAATCCAGCTATTACAAAATAAAGAGGAAATTTGAAATTAAAACGTTGTATTTGTACTGAAGTTTAGCGGATTATATGAAAATGGAATTAGGTTGAACTAAATTCCAATTTTACTGTCTTATACCACAAAGTTTACACAGCAAAATGTGTTTGTGGAGCACCTACTTCTGATAAAATAAAATCGTGAACGTTAAGGCAAACCACGGGCTTTATGAATTAAAATTTATTTCAAAACATTGTGTTACTTTTTGTCTCTAAAAGAAAAAGAAAAAAATTAGAAAATAAATTGATACGACTACACTATCTTGAAGATACTATAGACTACAGATACCGGTTGGATCACACGGGTCGATCGGGCATGCGCAGTTTAACTTCCGCGACTAGATCATGGTTGATGATCGAAATACCTCATAAACTATTAAGAAACGAACACGTTTTTCGTCTTATCGGGAAATTGTATGGGAAAAAGATGACAGAGTTGTCAACTATTGTGGAAATTGGTATTTGTAGCGATCATGCAACCCCCCGCCCCCCATCCCAAAGTCTGTGTATTGAACCAGATAGAGGGACTTGAGAGAGAGAGAGAGAGTTTCTGAATTCAAATGAACTGAATAAACAGAAACAAGAAATTCAAAGAAATCATACGTCTCTCCAGATTCTCATCACAATTCTATAGTCCAGGTATGATAGCTATACCCCCCCCCCCCCCACACACACACACACACGGTTTAGGACCTTTGTTAAAAATAGAAGAGATTTTCGAATGACCATAACCTTTCCTGGTAGTCAGTACTACGGCAGGGGTGCATGGATATGAAAGGGCGGTTATTTTTGTTTCGACAGTCCAATTATAATAGCCATCCCTCCCAGGATTATAGACGTGGAACCGTACAGAAATCTTTCACGGAAATCTTAACCAAGACTGGATATGAATGGGGCAGGACTTTCTGGATATGAATGGGAAATAACTTTCTGGATATGAATGGGAAAGAACTTTCTGGATATGAATGGGGCAGGACTTTCTGGATATGAATGGGAAAGAACTTTCTAGATATGAATGAGGCAGGACTTCTTGATTCTCCAGTCCACGTATGATAGCGATCATCTACCCCCACCACCCCCGGGTTTGAGAGTTATGACCATACAGGGAAGTTTTAAACAAACCTGACCACTGCTGGAATGAGTGATACCTATATCTCGCCTACACTAAAGCAGGCGAGACAAACTACATTTAGCATTTCTCGATTTTATGTATTACTTCGTTGTTTTGATGAAGATTCCATTTCTAAATGTAATTCGCCGGTGTCCAGATTATTCAGTACGAAGCATATAATTAAGTGTTTTCACTGAAAACGTTTTTGTAGTTATATAACAAACAGATTGAGGAACCTGGATTTAATATAGAATATTTATTGTGAATTTCAAAATACTTATGTCAACAGAAATGTCTGTATGCCTTATTTTCGTGCATCCATATATATGCATATTTTTCACGTCTGTAATTTGTTTGAGTATTTAGCATTGCGTCTGAATGAAACTTTGTTATCGATATTACACGAGACACCTTACTTGAAAGAGAGTGCAACCTTTATATCTTCAACATTCCCAGAATAATCCCACACCACCACCACAACCACAACTAGTACTCCAATATCCCACATATATCAATACTGAATTCTTCCGAAGTTGCTATCTAATAACAATTTAAACTTCTCGAAGTTTTACATTTTCACGATGAATTTTACAAACATAGACCATTATTTATACTCTGGTATTGTTGTTAGATTACAGAAATGTCTGTCATAAAATCTATGAGGAGATGCATGACGTTGTGCCGACAAATGACCAGTGACATGAAGATTTCCGGCACGTCCACAGTCACTCACCAGGCAGGAGTTCTACCATCTGATCCAAAGGTTGCAGCCGAGGTAAACTAACCATGAAACTTCAAAAGGAAAGTGTGTGTGTGTGTGTGTGTGTGTGTGAGAGAGAGAGAGAGAGAGAGAGAGAGAGAGAGAGAGAGAGAGAGAGGCTGTTAAACTGTGTAAATGAATAAGCTATATTTATTTTTAACCTTTCAAGCCTAAAATATTTATCCTAATTCGACGATTGCAGTATCAACTATAAACTCTAGACGCGCTCATCAGGAAAAGAACGAAGATTTAATATATAGACGTAAGACTTAATAAAAAGTGCAGTGAAATGATTGGAAAATATTTTTGCACTCAGTAAAGTGCAATGACATATTTTTTCAGATTTTTTAGGTGATTTTGAAAATTCCTCGTATAAGTCTGACTTTACGCACTCAGTTTTCTTTGTGTAAAACTCTGTTTATATGTTTGTTTTTGTGTGTTTTTTTTTTTTAAATGACTTTTAAACAATTACCTTTATTTCTGTTACACATACATGTAATATGTAGCGTCGGTTCTCGTTTGCAATTTATCAGGAGATTTTAGAATGGGTACAATTTTAATGTCAAACTTGAAATGTTCATTTTTTTCTAAATAAACATTACAGCTGCCCCGACCCCATTTTAGTAAGGCAACAAACAGACGATATTTTAAACCTGAAATTTACCTGTCTGGAGTGCAAGCTACAAGCCACTAAAACTTACCATTTTCAACAAGTCTTACCGAGAACAAAAATCAATTCAATACAGAAAATACCTATAATCACTTTTGACAGAAAGCCTATTTTCTGCTCTTTTTATTGATATTTTAGAATATTATCTGGAGGTGCAAAAATCTTATTTCAGTTGCCATATTCCATTTGCAATCAACAGCTAAATAAATAGTTTTTGTATTCCAATATGGCATGTAAGTGACGTCATTCCGAAAAGTGTTTATAGACACGTGCATCCTTCATGTTGTATGGAATATGTGAGATCTAAAGTCTTCATAAATTAACTCTCAATATTCATATTTTAAATTAATGCTTGTCAAAAAAAATTGCATACATTCATTACCGTATTTACCGTGTATAACATTAACCTTACTTGAACAGATTAGGTCCGTGTCCACAGTGAAACCTCTCAAGAACGAAACCTCACTAAACTGAAATTCTCATGAAATGCGAAACATTTTTCTGCTCTTGAATTTTCCTTTTTTAATTTCAATAAAATGTTTCAGCAAACCTAAACCTTTCTACTCAGAAAACCGAAACAAATGTTCGGTCGCAGATTTCATTTTTACACTGAATTGAGCTCCCTAAAGACGAAACTTACGTATAACATGTCCATGTAGCTGCCAGATCATAGTTGTGAGGTCGGCCAATGGTTGGAAATAGCCTAAAACCATGTCAATCGGAACACGTTTTGGCCTTTCCGCCAATGATCTGAAAAATACTTTGGAAATACTACAGTAGGTGTCTGTATACATATATAATACCTTATTTACCAAATGACTTCATGAACACACCACACACCAAATTACGGACGATTCGACTGAGATGACTTCCACTTGGCCGAAAGATTCCCAAGTTTCTTTTTTCAAACATGTACTCAACAGAGAACTTTCTTTTATTTAACTTGTGCACGTAATTTCATAAAGGTGTCATAATGCTTTTGACATTGTTCCATTTTGTCTACCGTACTTTAGTGTGTAATGCTTTTGACATTGTTCCAATTTGCCTACCGTACTTTAGTGTGTATCTGAGTTTTCTCCGCCATTTTCCGTCGAATTTCCCCTTTTTACACTGTATCACTCCATCGAAGTATTTCCTATATGGAATTTCGCAACCTGCTCTACAGTAACGTGTTTGGGGGAGTGAAGAGAAGAGGGGGGAGGGGGATGGAGAGGGGGCGGGGGAGGGCAGTTTGGGAAGTGTAAAGAAAAGCCACGACGTGTTCCAGGTGCAGCCATGCATGACGTAAAATAAAGCACAGCACACGCACTGGCAGATTTCCGCCTCTGTAAACAGTAGGCTGATCAAAAGTTTTACACCTGTCTGAAGTGACAGCTTTAAAAGTTAATTGGTTGCAATATAGTGCCAGTAGTTGTACAAACTCAAAGGAGGTTATGTTTATTTGCCGATCATCTGATTATGTCCGATCCTATACACCTAAATAATCCCCAGTCAACTGTCTTTTGAACTTGTTCTCTCGTATTTATCGGCTAGTAATATTTTATAAAATCATGTAAATTATATAAAATAAAAATGCATGTGTTGAAACAAAATTAGTGCCAACACTTACAGTAAAAATATAAATAGACTCTGGATAATTATATTTATAAAACGCAGCGTAAATACATTATGTTATAACCAAATGGACATTCTTGATTGCATCCCATTTTAGGTGAAATCTGAGAACCCCAGTAAAACGAAAACCTTTGAAAACCGAACCATTTACTTGGTCTCATATGATTTGATCTTGAGGGGTGTCACTGTATATGTTTATAGAGTTTAACGGCACGTCAGCACACTCCTGGCTATATAGTGCCGTGTAAGGTTAGGTATCCCCCAAAAAGCATTTGAAATAAAGGCAAGAAATGGTACAATCACTCAATACAAAGTCAAACTTTGATGTAAACCGCACTCTTTTTAAACTCCCAGAATATTCTCAGCTGGAACATCAGCATCGGAAACATCAGCATCGGAAACATCCTAGAGCAAAACGGTTGCTTCCATTAGTCGCCTATTACGATAAGCAGAAGTAAGCATCAAGCTTTATTCTACATCCCCGAGTCCACAGGGGGTGATCCATATCTGCCATCGCATAATGTACCGACATATCGGGGTCTACTCTGCTCTTTTAACTTCGCATTTCTTGAGAACAGCGAGGCATCATGCGACGGCAGATCTGTTCCATGTTGTTCGCAGTTAGGTGTGTGACATCTATCGGTAGATACGGTGCTTGCTCGTGGAATTAATCCAATGAAAAAATTGTTTTTGTTTTTTTTAATTTGAATTTTAATTTCTTTTAAAAAACAAAAAGCAAAACAAAGAAAGAAAGAAATAAAAAAGATAGTGCATCGTTGTAGATGAGATACGTTTGTTTTTTGGTTTCTTTTGCGACTAAAGTTGTATGCGCCATTAGTTCTGGAATCTAGATCACTGGATCCTAATTTGCTTGTTTCATATCCAACAGTACTAGCCTAGTGCAAATTGAAAGATAAGTATCTTTGGTGTTAAGTTTTTTGACGCAGGTTGGAATATTAATTTCACAACGTATCGGGGTAAAATTTCTCGTATACCGAATCATAACAAGGCAAATGGTAATCGCAATATAGACATAAAGTTACTGTGCACAAGCCATAATAGATCTTTTTGTGTCTTTTTTTAAATCAGCATACCGGTATTTTATTTCTTTACTATTACTGCTGCTACTACTACTACTACCACTGATAATGAATAATTGTGTAAATAATGAATAGATTATTTGAGAACTGTCAGGTCCCATCGTAATAGCACGTAATCTCGCTGATCAGGTAACAACTTCACACGTTCGTTTTGACATTTTCGTAGAAAAACTAAGCCCGTAAACCACGCCCAACACCTTCGTTATGTGCAATAAGTAATAATAAAGTATCATTTTCTATTGAATTAGATTACTAAGACTGCACGCGAGAACATTATAGTAACATATAAGAGACGAGGCGAGGCCTTTACGCGCTTAAATATCTCTTGTTGTGTGTGTGTGTGTGTGTGTGTCTGTGTGTGTGTGTGTGTGTAACTTTTCATCTCACCACAATACATACTCATTGTGAATTAATATGAAGAAGAATCCAGCCTTATGTCGCAGACTTAAGCAATTAAAACTGTACTAAAAACGAAGATAATAATGAATCAGTTCCCTAGATAGCTCCAACAGATAAATAATGGGCAAATAATAGAGCCATGTGGACCGGTTTGAAAACGAATTATGGGTAATTTGTATTCATTTATTTAAAACTTCGTAGGTATTGGGCGTGGTTACGGACACAATTTTTCTACGAAAAATATCAAAATGTGCAAATTATTATCCGATCAGTGACGTAAGTTTCCTTTCTATTAGGATGGGACCTTTTTGAGAAATTGGCGGTAGTTGTCCTGAACAAACTATGTCGCTGGCACTTTTCTATCAGAATACAAATAAAAAAGTTATCGCCGAAAATCTTGTGCAAAAATGTATTTGGACAGACATTCCCCGAAGGAAAATCGAAATATCGAAGAGACTATTTGGTCACTTATTGTATTTACTGTTTAGTAGATCTTGTATGCAAGGTGGAACCAACATATACAGACTATTTCATTCTCTTAAGAAGCGCATCCTGTTTATCTGCAGGGATGGTACGTTCCTTTTCTGGAGGAGATATTTATAGTTATGATTGTAATCAGTATAGATGAACTGTAATAAAGTCTCGTGAATCTTTTCCAGCTTTTTAACACTTGTCTCACAGCAAAAATGCAGTGTAGAGAGATAATTGTTGAAGTGAGATAGAAGTGTGAAATATGATTAATTTACACAATTTATCTATACATATACACTGTACCTGCCCAATCGTTTTAAAACATCAAGCTTTCTTTCATAGTTTGCTGATATCTTGTTCAAAAGAGAGTTTATAATCAATCTATTCACCTAAATGGGTCAGGGGCGGATCCGGAAATATCGTTTAGCGGGAGGGTAAACAAGTAGGCGAAGAGTATGGGGGACGGAACCCCCGTGAGGGCACAGAGAACGAACCGCTCGGAAGCTCCTTCATTTTAAGCGTTGCCAGGACAAAATTTTAACCACCATCTAACGGCAAAGAAAACTTTCTCTAGGAAACGTTCAGGTTATTTCGCGCTCAATTGTTTTGAAGGTGGGGGTGGAGTGGCGCCAGCCTCGCCCTCCCCCTCTCTGCATCCGCCCCTGTGGGTAAGAACTTTCTCACATGAACTAGTATTATGAAAATGTCAAACTTTTTTCTTCCAAGGTAACGACCTGTTGGATGGACTTTCGCGCAATTTAATTTAAACCAGTCAGTTAAAATACCTTGCTCTGCTAATGTTTTAATCACTGTGCTAAGGTCTGGGTTTGAGAAAAAAAGTTATTATCAAAATCAGCATTAAAGCTGTCATTGATTGATTACACTGAACAACGCTGGCTCTATTACGAACCATTGGAGTACCCTTTTTTAATATTGGCCCGACGGCTTGACAATGGAACAGTTCCAAAATGACTAAGACTGACGGATGAACGTACTCCAAACAATAGACTGGTTTCATACGTTGTTTCTATGTTTATCTTTGTAACGGTTCTCACTCAATCGGAATGTCCTTGGCCTTTTCCTTCTCATGCTAAAACAAAAACTCGGATATAAATAATGGCCATTTTGAATTTCCCTCAAGCACATGATTGTTATTCGCCATAACTTCAAAACGTCACAATGAATAAATGACGTGTCATCACTAACAGCAACGAAAGCAATAGTTGCGCACAAGTGTAACCGAATGATTTCTTAAATGTGTTTACTGCAAACTTGCAGGAATAACATTAAAAATTAAATATGCAAGTATTTCATTGATTGTTGAAACGTCGAGTGTTATTTTGAAGACTGTCATGTTATAAGGCTTTGTTCTTCGCACATGTGGCCGAATGTTCGTCTGCCAAACACTTCCCAGTGTGGGAAGTATAACTACGATTACCTCCGAGTCTCTTTTAGAGACTCGAGTTATTCGACTAGCATTAGAAAGAGACGAGGATGTTCCGAATGGGCTTACACGCATTCGGACCACCTCGACTATTTCTGCGAGACACAAATATTTTTCGGATGTATGTTGGCATAGTAATTTTCATTATTATCTTTGTTTTTCGTACATTTTGTTGGCAAAAATTCCTCCGCAAAGAAAAGAAGAAGAAAGAAATCACAAACTCTTGCGACCACCTCGGCTATTTCTACGATTGGATTGGCCATATAATTGACCGAGAAGTTGAGAACAAAACAATAGTTCGATGCATTCGCAACTTCTCAGTCAATCTTTGTTTCGTAAATAGCACAGGTGGTCCGAATGGCAACTATCGGCACACATTCGAGGTATGATCTGTACGACCGTGAAGTTTCGAATGGGTTCTCACTTTGTAACAGCAATGAAAGGGAACCAATCTATCCAATCTGCGCCATATAGATGGTTTTGCTAAATACAAACAG
Organism: Margaritifera margaritifera; assembly: GCA_029931535.1. Classification (NCBI taxonomy): domain Eukaryota; kingdom Metazoa; phylum Mollusca; class Bivalvia; order Unionida; family Margaritiferidae; genus Margaritifera; species Margaritifera margaritifera. The sequence continues at coordinate 1,089,942 of JAQPZY010001622.1, forward strand.
ATGCCATCAAGTGCCAGTCTGACACCTGGAGTCATTTTCGGGTACACTTTCATGATACTTTTCTATTTTGGAAAAGATCCACTATCTTCCTGTTTTAGTCAGATAATTATAGCCTCATCCGGACCACCTCTGTTATTTCTGCGAGACAAAAATATGTCTCGGATGTATGTCGCCGCAGTAAGTTACAGACAAATCATCTATTTTATTTGCCGGAAATTTGATCGCAAAATGGAAACCGGAATTTATTCAGACTACCTCAACTATTTCTACGATTAGATTGACCGTTGGATTGACCAAAAAGTTGCGAATGAAAAAATAGTTCGATTTATTTGCAACTTCTCGGTCAATCCTTGTTTCGTAAATACTCGAGCTATGATCAGTAGGATTGACCTGGAAGTTGCGAATGTTATAGCCTGACAAAGTCCCGGTGTATTAGGCGTTACTCATGAATGATAAATGCGGGCCAGTCTCATTCTCAAACAGGTAATGTTGACATGTATTGCCCCCCTCCCCTTTTTTTACCAAATATGTATTGAATGCGCTATACCAAAAAATGCAATGGAACCAACCGCTTTGAATATTCAAAACCATGCCCATGACATACCATCTTTGTAATGCTTTATGTATGTATGTATGTATGTATGTATGTATGTATGTATGTATGTATGTATGTATGTATGTATGTATGTATGTATGTATGTGTGTGTGTGTGTGTGTGTGTGTGTGTGTGTGTGTGTGTGTATGTATGTATGTATGCATGCATAGGGTTTATCAACACGTCAACACAATACCTGGCTATATAGTGCCGATTAAAAGTTAAGTTCCAAAATCAAACTGTAGACACGAGTTTGACTCCGTTATGTGACAGTCCATGGAAAAATAGCTTAGCAAGAAGAATATCATTTGAAAGACAGTCCAAAGCCGTGGATAGATTCATCAATATTGTAGCAATAAAATGATGATTGTCTACAGGACTCACTGACAGGATTTGACAGACGGTTCAAAGACGTGGATAGATTCATCAATATTGAAGCCATAAAATGATGATTATCTATAGCCATTTTCCAGTCTTCTACAAGACGGTCCAAAGCCGTGGATAGATTCATCAATATTGCAGGCACAAAATGATGATCATCTACATGAATCATTGACAGGATTTGACAGACGGTCCAAAGCCGTGGATAGATTCATCGATATTGCAGCCATAAAATGATGATTGTCTATAGCCATTTTCCAGTCTTCTACACGACAGTCCAAAACCTTGGATAGATTCATCAATATTGCAGCTATAAAATGATGATTGTTTAAAGCCATTTTCCAGTCTTGTACAAGACTCATTGACAGGATTTGACAGACGGTCCAAAGCTGTGTATAGATTCATCGATATTGCAGCCATCAAATGATGATTGTCTATAGCCATTTTCCAGTCTTCTACAAGACAGTCCAAAACCGTTGATAGATTCATCAATATTGCAGCCATCAAATGATGATTGTCTATAGCCATTTTCCAGTCTTCTACAAGACAGTCCAAAGCCGTGTGTAGATTCATCAATATTGCAGCCATAAAATGATGATCGTCTAAAGCCATTTTCCAGTCTTGTACAAGACTCATTGACAGGATTTGACAGACGGTCAAAAGCCGTGTATAGATTCATCAATATTGCAGGCATAACATGATGATCGTCTAAAGCCATTTTCCAGTCTTGTACAAGACTCATTGACAGGATTTTACAGCAAAAGCTTTTTATTTTTTGTTAAAGGCATAAATGAAAAACATTTAAAAGAAGGTTCGAAAAATTCAATTTATTGTTATCTCTAACATACATAGAGACGATTGGTAAGATATTGACCGCAGATATAGGGTCATTTATCTTAAAGACTGAGATCATATGTGTTTTCTGAAGACTATCCGGTAAAAGCTTCCTTTTGTATTTTTAAATTTATTACATTTGTTAAGTGTCTTAATTTTATTGACTTATCTAATTATTACAGTCTTAATTATTCCTGATGACAAATGTAGCCTTGTTCACACCAGTACAACTGAGGCCAACTGGTAAAGTGTATTCCCTGCTATTTCAGGTTACCAATGACAGCCACGTTTTGCCGGTAGACAGCATACCAGGCCCCAGACATATACCCCTGATTGGCACTGTTTGGCAATATTTGCCTGGGGGTGAGTTTTGTGATTGTCTGTGTTAATCTTTTTTTTAAAGTCAAGAATTTCATCTGTGTGAGTGTAAATGGGTGAATTTTGGTAAATATATGATACAAATGTCAGAGTAATTGGGTATAGTGGATGCTAGTAAATGATTTTTTTGTTTGTTTTCAGTATTAATACATGTATTTTAATTTGAAAGGTGAAAATATATAAAATGTAAAATGGATATCTTAACAAAATTACACCTACCTATGAGCTCGTTCAGCTTTGTGTAAGAATAGTCAATTTAAATAAAGATTTATGTGCCCTTCTTGGTCATTACATCATGTATTTTGACCATATGATTTCCAATGAGCACAACAGAAACTAAATATTGTAATTAATTTTAACTGATAGGAATACCTAGATCACAGTATTGTAATTACAAATAGGTAAAAATATTTAATCAATTGCCACTTAAACAAGCAATTTAAGTTTTGTTAGTTTTTAACATTTCACCAGAAAATGAGTCGAAAATGTTTCAAAACAATGTTGGCACAACCCCTATAAATTGTACATGACAGCACATGCACAGGTGTTTTCACACCATAGTGTTTATCTATTCAAACCATGGATAAGTAACCTCAACTTTACAACTACATGTTTAGGGGGTTAATTAAAAAAAAAGATATGGATGTTTTGGACTTCGTCAATTTTTAGTGAAGTTTTGAAAACTAAAACAAAATTAAATTGCTTATTCTAGTAACAGTTGATTAACTATTTATACCTATTTTTGTAATTACAATAATGTAATGTAGGTACTGTTATCAGTTAGAATTAAATACAATGTATAGTTTCTGCTGTGCTCATTTGAAGTCATATGGCCAAAATAAACGGTGTAATGATCAAGAAGGGCACATAAAGATTAATTGTGAGTGGAATGATTATTTTAAGCATACATTCTTTTCACAACATGTAATATAAATGAGTGTCAATGTGTTTTCAAGCCAAACATTCCTGAATCTTGGCTAAGTTTAATTGCCCTTTTTTAATTTCATATTTGAAGAACAAGGTTTCATGCGCGTTATGCTGTATTAGCGTGTCATCAAAAAGATGTCGGAATGTCAGATCATTTTTAACTAATAATATAACCAATTTCAAGGTCGTTTTCATGGCATGGACATAAAGAGTTCCGTGGCGGCGTTATACAAACTTTATGGACCAGTTGTGAAAGAAACTCTGCCAGGAGGGATTACAATTGTGCACTTGTTCCAACCCGAGCACCTGCAGGCGGTTGCACGAATCGATGGCAGAGCACCGACCCGATACGCATTTTTCATGCTGTCCCAGTACTATAAACAGAACCAGTTACTGCCAGGCTTGATAACAAGGTAGAGAATATGATTTGGAATATCTTTCAGCTGTAATTGTATATATTTGATTTGGTATTCGAAATGGAGGATGTTCCATCCTTATTTTCGTATCACAAACCCAAGCAGAAATTATTAAAGTGTTGACACTAGCGAGTAAATAATCTTGGATGTACCGAGTCAAACTTTTCTCAGATTTGCTCAGAAAGCCATTCAAACTGCACCGCTAAAAGTATTCGGAATGCATAGAAATAGGAGTATGTAATAAGTACCAAACTTTCTTCATGTTTTCGAGTCGCGGGGAAGAACTCGTTTGATTTGGCGCAGGAATATCGAGCTCGTTCTTTCCTTTGAAGCAGAACAAAACACATATGTATCTTTATGTATGTACTCAACAAGTCACCATGCGCTTTAGTATTAAAATCCAAGCGGAATCGGATCATCTTACTAATTACAGATTCCATTGGCATAAAAAAGGGAGCGAGTTGAAATTTTGTTTAAAAAATCCGATAACGTCACCAAAACACACATAAAAATAAAAAGAGTACGAAACGACACAAGATAAACATTAATGTAGCCGAACAATAATTGTTCAATTCCATGGCCAAAATCGCATCGGTAAAACACAAAGCCGAATTTTAATGACTTGGATATAGGCCTTCAACTAAAAACAAAAATATCACATGCAGTTGATTTTATGCTTTATAAAACCCAGTTCATATGTGTCTCTGAAACATTTCGAGGTACTAGTATCTACCTTACTTTCTATTGAATTTTGTTTTATAAACTCTTAGCAAGGTGTATACAACATTTGAAAGTATCTGTAAAAAAAACGTGTACCAAAGACACCCTTTCAGTGGGAAGTATTTTATTAATTACACATACTTTTACTTAAAGGATATGATTAGTGAAGGTACAAAGGCCTGCTTCAAACCATCGTTGCAAGCCACGGGTGAAAATCCGCTACGCTCCTTTTTCACCCATGGCGGCCTGCGTTAAGATTTTATCTTTTCTAAAATATGCATAAACCTGCTTAACCAATAGTTGCTAGCCGTAAAAATTTTCTTGAAAAGTTTACCCAACGTGACCTTTTTTGCTGTTTGAATGAGTCAATCAAAGTTTGTCTTCAAACACAGTCGCTCTATCGATAAAAAGGCCATTTTCGTTGATATGTAATAGCTTGTTTGTATGAGTTGTTGATGACATATTTTTGTTTATGCATATTCATGGTAAACAACGAAATACTGTCGCAGGCAACCACAGGTGAAAAAGGAGCGTAGCGGATTGTCACCCGTAGCTTGCGACAATGGTTCAAACAGACAAAATTCAAACAATCCAAATTCATTTACAAAAGAAAGAAAGAAGGAATATATATCTAAAATATCATTGCAATTTATTTTTTTTAGTTTCTTAAACTTCACCAAACATTTACACAGTCCAAAACATTCATATTATTTTTTTAATTGATCCCTTAAACATGTAGTTGTCAAGTTGAGGTCACCTGTAACATCACTGACCAATGTGGCAGGTATAGTACCACTGAAAAATAAAAATTGAATCGTTCTAACGACTTACTAAATCGTTAAAACTGATTACTAATAGGTTGGAACTAATTTACTAAATCGTTATAACGGATTACTAATACGTTATAAAGTCAATCGTTATAGCGAATTAGTAAATAGTTATAACAGATAACTAAATCGTTATAACGGATAACTAAATCGTTATAACGGATAACTAAATCGTTCGAACGGATTACTAAATAGTTATAACGGATAACTAAATCGTTCGAACGGATTACTAAATAGTTATAACGGATAAGTAAATCGTTTGAACGGATTAGTAATTCGTTCAAACGGATATCTTAATCGTTTTACCCGATTAGCAAATAATTCTGTCAATTACTAAATCCTTCTAACGGATAACTAAGGGGAGAAATTTCTGTAAGGTACTTTTTCCGTTGAAAAGAGACGGCTCTTTTTTTCTCTCTCTTTTTTGTTTTAAACAATTACTCTAGATCTGTTCATGCCCGTACCGAAATATTTCACGTACAAAACGCAGAAAAAGGACACCTGTGTATGAAGGCAATGTCTCGTTCATCTCGTGAAGAAAATACGTCAGTTTTGATGCCTTCAAAAACGGGTAATTAAAAAGCAGCGATGAACTAGCGTGTATAAAGGAGAGAGAGAGAGAGAGAGAGAGAGAGAGAGAGAGAGAGAGAGAGAGAGAGAGAGAGAGAGAGAGAGAGAGAGAGAGATGAATAAGTATTTTGCATCATATCAATCGTTAAAACGAAGTAAAAAACTTTGGAATGATTTTTTTTTTAATCGACAGTCTACTCCATTAAATACAAACAAGAATTTACAGATCAGCGACCGAACTCTTTCAGAATTATATAAAAATAACCCCGCTTGATACAAAAACTATTAAAACGAACTTTCCTTACACATACTCATTTTTCATTCCCGTGATCTCAGTTATAATTTGGTTTTTTTCTTAGAAGAATCTGAGACCGATTGACGCCTAACTCCCTTAACTCTCCACCTGGGCGTCATAATCAACCCAAATGGCTCAATCATCCAGCTCGAATAGCTAAATCAGTCGGCTGAACCGGTAACATCAGACAGATGTATCGATCACCTACAGTGGCAGCGCGGGGTCGGGGGTCAGAGGGGGGGGGGGGTAATTGCCCACAGGCGCCGGGCGAATGGAGGGAGGGGGGCGCTGTCAGGAGCTTTTTTTTGCCACGCACCCCCCCCCCCCTCCCCGCCATCTAAGCCCCCGGTTTCAGGGCTTAGCGGGAGGGGGTTAAAGGTTGAAAACTGACATAAAAACTGTTCTTTGAGGCAAAGTAGGGGCGCCACTAAAGAACATTGCCCCCAGGCGACTCGGTAGGGGCGCCATTAAAGAACATTGCCCCGGGCGCCTCAAACCCTCGCGCTGCCACTGGTCAGCTAGCATAGTCGGCTGTATTATACTTATGTGTAAATATGATTATTCACGTAGGCCTAGATACAGCACAATGTACTCAAAACTGAAACCTTTCTGTACAAAGAATTATCAGAGATACAAATATACAATGTGTATACTTGATGCTGGAACGATGAAAATATAAATAAATGCATATAAACTATGATTGTCACTAAAAACAAAATGAATACCAACTAGTCGATAGAGCCATTGGTATGCGTTAGATTCGGCTGATACATCTATAATCTCATGAAATCATTGAATTAATCAACAGTATACATGTACATAAACTTTACCTAGCAAACATAAAGGAATGAAAGAAGATGAATAAAAATCAACAATAAACAATTTTACCTCACACAGCTGATGTGAAGATTCCCTGCCATTTCAGCTCTCACTGACAAACGTCGGTACGCTTGAGCTTTCTATTATAGGCCTACACAGATCTAATGAACCACTATATTCAAACATAGGTGAGTCCGTTTTTGTAAACAGGGGCTTAGGTTAGAAACAGTATGTGAACCAGAATTAATTCCTGTTACATTACAAAATGAATTTTTATAGAACGACGTATTACCTAAGTATAATAACGTCTGTATGGGAATAATAATGTACCTTGTACCTGCAACATTTGCACTGTTATATACGAGGTACATGTCTCCATGCACATAAATAGTGCAAATTTGGCAGTTAATACACGTGCAGAAAAGCTGTACACTCCTTTTTCAGACGATTCCATGCTTTGTTAAAACCAGTGTCAACTGTAGCCACAAATAGCGCCATCGATCAATGCTTTTCTTCGTTCTATGCATTTCTGAGCTGAAGAAATGATTGCTAAGTAGCCTCAACTAAATAGTTTATTTAAATGTGTCACAATTGCCGTCATATACATATATATTTAACATGATCACTTTTTTCATGGTCTATATGTCTGCTGTTTGTGTTGATGTGCCTATTTAAAAGGGATTCTTAGGTTGTATCATACGTTTGTGAAGTGATATACACATATTGTTTTTTTTCCCTATTACCATTATCAAACTTAAATCAACTTAATAACATTAAATCACAGATATCATTTCGCAGAACATATTGTTTAGGAATCCACATAATTTTATTTGTGTTCCAATGTGTAATGAAAATTTGGCAGCTGCAGTATTTTAGAAAGATGGGATGGTTAAAATTCTTTCATATTGTAAATGGTTCATTAGGTTAGTTTATGCGGACCATATAATTATAATGTTTCATAATATATAATCCTATAACAATGGCAAGAACTTTAGGAAAAGTTTGGAAAGAAGACGAAGATGATGAAGATATTAATGACGATGATGATTTATAAAGATTAATGCCATGCTTCATTCATTGGTTATTCTAAATAGTCAGGGAGAAAGATGGCGGAAGCTAAGGTCGCATGTGCAGGAGAAGATGCTGAAACCCAAGTCTGTGGCGGCCTATCTGACGGGCCAAGAGGCAGTGGCGGACGACATGATAAAGGCTATATTGAGGATGAAAAATTCTGATATGGAAGTGGAAGACATGAGAGACTATCTCTATAGATTTGCTGCTGAAAGTAAGAATGTGATTTATTTGATCCGTAATATGGAAGTTATGTAGAAGTTTTGGTCGAGATAACACTGTTGTCTTGAAACTTATCCAACACAAAGTTTTGTTTCAAAGTTCAGAACTTTGGATTTCTATATTAACCTTCGTAATAGCAAACTTAGAATTACTAAAGATTAAAAAATTTATAATAATAAAAACAGCATTGATCGTTCCAATTTTTTACAAACAATATCAAGAACTACAAATATTGTTTGTATCTTCTGAGTCTTAATTTAAATTTCAGTATCTGAGCTTTGACAGTTAAGTGAGTATGGAATCATTGTTCCCAAAAGGATGTATGTTTCCTTCTGATAAATATATTTCTTGCATGCCACCACGAGAACTCGAAGCAACTGAAAACTCGAACAATAAATTTAGGCCAGGAGGTCTTCGAGTTTCCAAATTTCTGCTTTACTTTCTTACAGTTTATTCTTATTATCTTGCTTGAATTTTTCCAAGAGCAAATTTATAAACTGCTAAGTTTGTGGTACGAAAAGACTTCATCGCTTGCTTTAATTGTGCATTAGTATGGGATTTAGTAATTGTATGCATTAGTATGGGATTTAGTAATTGTATACATTAGTATGGGATTTAGTAATTGTATGCATTAGTATGGGATTTAGTAATTGCTGTGTTCAGTCTTCACCATGATGGCTGAATGTTAAACTTGGAGACATGCTAAACCTGAATGAATATTTTGAAAGTTCACAATCTTTTTTCTAGGTATCGGGGTCGTTTGTTTCGACACTAGATTGGATACATTTAATTCCATCGGTGGCCACTCTGAAGTGGAAAATCTCATCAGTGCAATAAAAACTTTGATGAAAATTACGTACAGCGAGACACAAGGCCTACCTCTCTACCTCTTTTTTAATACACCAACCATGAGGCGCATGACGGAAGTCATGACATATATCCGGAAGTAAGTTCAAGTTAGAGCGCGGTGCAGAAAAAAAACCCCGCAGAAACAAAACAGTTTCTGTATATCTTTTTTTATGACTTTATTCGGTAGCACAACATAAAACGGATTAATATTAAAAGGATTGTTTAAACATTTTCCATGGGAAAGAACATTTCTAAGTTCTTAGGATAATTTATTACCATTATATATGTCGTAAATATCGAATTTCTTGATAAACATTAAATCTTTCAGAATTTTCACGCAAAGGTATATTTTCTAAATATGAAGGACAGAAAGATAAGATAAGAGATATGTAGCCTTGTTCCTTTATCATCCGAAATGAGCTGTAACTTCTGAAATAAATTGTGTCATTGTATAAACACACACACACACATATATGATAAAGTATCTATTCGTTTTACTTTTTAGTCTCGTCGAAAAATACGCAGAAATAGCCGTTCAGAAAAGCGAGCATAATACAAATGGTACAGAGGAAACGCAAGGAAACTTAATTCCTTACCTTTTGTCCAAGGAAGACCTCACCCATACTGACGTCATCACTACAATTACCGAATTCTTTTTTGCTGGAGTTGATACGGTAGGTTTTGTATCAAAACTGAAATGTAGCCTCCTTTGTGTGGCGCTCTATTTTGCATAGGGTTAGATTTTTAAAGAAAACGAATTACCCAGGTTTTCCTCACTGGTTGTTCTGGCTATTTAAAAAAGACCTTGTATATCTTAGGTATTGTTAAAAGAACTTTGAATTCGCATTTTTTAGTTGTATGATTGATGGGTGCAATTTGGGTTATAAAGTATACAGCTTGGTATTACTTAAGATGTGCACCTCCGCAAAAACTGCTAGCTCCGCTTGGTCATTTTCACTTCCTGGACTTCAAAGGTAAATAAAAATAAAAGAGCCGATAACTTTTTTACTTTTTATATATTTTGTAATTCATTCATTGTACTTTCAGAGGTTGGTATTGCCTACTCTGGCAAAATTCGTTTCCCTATTTTAATAACTGCTGAAATTAGTGTACTTTTGACTAATTCAGGCTGATTTTTCGAGTACTTTGGAGCGGCCATTTCTGTCTGCTCTGTGCTTAGATCATGTACAATTTCCACAATTACAATATGTAAAGAAATTTCAGCCACAGTACATGAAAGTAGCATAGATGTATGCCAACATTCTCTGCATTGTGCATGTTGCAAATGCAAACAACTTCATCTTACACCTGTCACCCTTTCAGAAGCACGTAATATCTGTAGAGCGCCCCCTTAACGGTCACCTACCATTATCAGCTAATCCAACCTTTTGAATGGGATTTTCCTTGTAAAAATATATACCTTGTCTGGTTCAACCTGACTCAGAGAGATGTTCATTAAACGTGTATGTATGTGTTCGTGCGTATGTTTCTTTAAGAGTCAAGAAGAGAGGTTTTAACATCAATTCAACAATTTCTTCTTTTCGTCTTTTTCTAGTAGAATACAGACGCTTCTGTCTGACACCCGAAAATTGTTCCATACATGATTTTGAAGAGTTCTTGCTAAAATAAAGTTGAATATATGTTATACATACCTTGACATATTAACCGCAAAGTTTTGGTAATAGCATACTTTATTTTATGCTAGGCAGTGAATTATTGGATTTTCCGAGTAAAATAATTGTGATATTTCACTGCAGTGAAAAAATATATTTTGTGACTGGCCGTCAATAGAGATTTATAACATTATGAGCAAGAAATTTCAGAACCTTTTAAAGATGCTTCCGTGGTGTAAAGGTAAGTTTGGCCGCATCGCAAATTGGCGAATCAGGTTCAAGTCCAGTAACAAACAAATATTCTTTTTCTTCACATTTTCTTTTTATCTGCTGTTTTACCTTGAATTAGGCAGGAGCATTATTTAACTACTGATATTTTATATGCAAATATACACAAAACTGAACAGAACATAAACGATAAACCGCTGACATTATCGCGCGGGATACAGCAAGAAATCAGCTACTTCGATGTGTTATACAAATTCCTAGACAATACGCTTGCGCAGAAAATAAAAAGAATATTGCTTGCTCCGAGTGAATAACGGATATATTTCATCTCGTGGGTGAAAAACTCAGTGTTTTCACGAGTGGCGAATACTTCTATATCCAGTACAATCGGAACGCTAAATCAAATGAACCCAAAAACTGCACTGTGTGACCGAACTGGATACAGCAGTAAGCGGTGAAATTAACGGAATTTTTAATTATACACGCTCGAAAATTAAAGGTGATAATTCTGCGTGTTCTGCTGCAGTATGTGAGGAAATGTTGGAGGGAGAAGTCGAGATTAGAGCTTTTTGCGTCTTGGAGAACGTATTTTTGTATATCAGAGTTAGGAATACGTCTTCTCTAAATATAGAGATGATATTTGCTTGCTCCGAGTGAAGAACGGATATATTTCATCTCGTGGGTGAAAAACTTAAGTATTTTCACTCGTGGCTTTTTTCTTAAACTATATTACAATAACTATATTTTACAAAGTTTAGATTATGGATGCACCATTTGGTATAACCGCAGTACCGCACAAAAATTGGTAAGATTACTAAATTGCATAAGCGAGCTGCCCGAATAATTCTAAAAACATATTATCACGCCATCGTCTGAAATGTTTTCAGAATTAAATTTTTTGTTGCCATTTTGTGAACGTCTGCATGATGCACAAGAATTATCTATCTTTATTCTTTTTCCAAACCAAACAGTATCTTTTTATTCCACTCTCTCTCTCTCTCTCTCTCTCTCTCTCTCTCTCTCTCTCTCTCTCTCTCTCTCTCCACATCTCTCGATGTATCAGGTCCACACTAATGGAATAATATTCCTATGGGAATCAGACATTCAGCATCTTACTGCAAATTCAGGTCCTTGTATAATTTTGGCATACTGCTCATGATATCGAGACTTGTATTCAGATTTTATTGTATACACATATTTCCTCGTCTTTTATTGTTTTAAATTATTGATATAATCCGCTTTTATTTTACTATATCACTACTATTCACCAAAGTAATTTTAGATCAACAACCTACCCCCACCCACCCCGGACACACACACAAAAAAAAAAAATAAAGCTATTTTGATAACATTTTTCCGGCCACAGAACCCTATCCCCACCAATTTTTTTTATATATTTTATTTTTATAAAATTTCCTGGTCACCTATACCCTACTCTCTCAAAAATTCAAAGCAACACCCTACTACAAGTTTTTCAGCCAACAACCATACAATCCTCCAAAATAAATTTGATAAAAACAACACCCAACCCCCAAAAATTAAATGTAAATTATTAACTCTTGCCGCCGTTAAATTTAAAATATAAATAAAAATGCACAATTTTAAGAGATTACTCTGGAAAATATTATTGCCGAACAACAGAACATTCAAGCTCTGAACGATATAGCCATGAGCCATGTCGAAGATGTTATGCCTTAAAACCCGCCTCAAAAAGCCACACACAAAATAAAACAGTTCGAATAGTTAAAGAACAGGCAAAACTATTTCCAGAAATGGTGTCATGGAAGCATCAGTTTTCAATAATAAATGGCAAGGGAGACAAATCACATAATTAACACAGTTTTCAGTAATAAATGGCAAGGGAGACAAATCACATAATTAACACAGTTTACTATATAACATTAAATTCAGCTGTTACAGTTAGTTACAACATGCTTTTAGAAAAGATGTTGAAGATGTCAATAGATTCACCAAAAAATGTTGATTCTGAAGAAGTCATGAAGATGATTATTCCGATTTCTTTATCTGTCAGCTTCAGGGATACTACCAGACAAAATAATTAAGTAAATTTAAATAGCAAGCACTAAACTGCGCAAGCTACAAACAAAGCCATACATTAGTGCTAGGGGACCTAAGGATAATTGCATAGCATGGACAAAGTCTAATTACATTTCAATGTTAAAAAGCACACCAAATAAAGCGGACAAGTTTTTGATGGAAGAGAACAATGTCGTGCAAACACCAACACAGCCTGATAAATCTGATAAAACTCTAAGCTGTCTATTTCTTACAGCTAAACGGGAGAGAAAGTACCAAGTGCACAACCATTGTATCCAACATTACGACCTACCAACAATGGCATTAATTTCAGGTTGATAAAGATCAACGAACATTACAGAGGTGTCATGAAAAAGTGCGAAACAACATACATGTTTTTTTTAACTGGGTAAAGGTGAGCATGGCTACTGCTTCAGATGGAACGGTTGTTGCAGCTGCTGGTTCAGTTGTCGCATGAATAGCAGCAGTATTTATAATCCTTTAGCTTTTGGCAGGTTTGGCGCAACTTTATTAGGGTTTGTAGCTAAAGCTTTCAATAAAAAATTGATATACAAAAAAGTTTTATGATAAGATTGTAACCTTTATCATAAGTAAGCTGAACAGCATTGGTGATATGGCGAGTAAGGCAATAAGCGATAGTGAACTAAGTCATGACGAATTTAGTATGATAGTTGCTAAGCGAAATAGATTCAAGGAGAGAAAAAATGCAATAAGGCAAAAAGTTGGCAACACAGAAAGCCAATATGTTGAAGAGCTAAGAAAAGGACCTTTTTAGAGGAGGGAAGGAAAATAAAGGAGAAAGAAATTTTATTACAGTAGCCTACAGATACAACAAAAGTTACAGGATACAAAGTAAATTAAAAATATGTATCTTTTGGTTGCTTACAGATACAACAAAGTTAGAGGATACAAAGTGAATGGAAAATCTTTATCTATTGGTTGCTTACAGATACAAAAAAGTTAGAGGGTACGAAGTAAATAAAAAAATCTCTATTTATTGGTTGCTTGACTGTTAACTTTTATAATTTGCGCTACGTAAACGGAAGGCTATATTACCACAGAAGGTCAGCCTGAAAAATAAATCTATTTTACAAATCCAATTACAATATTTCTAAAGATAACAAAAAACCAACACACTTTAATACATCAGCGATAAGAATGAAACGAAAACTGTTTAAGTTCCGATGGTTTCTATAAACTTGAAATGTACAGGATCAAAATCAAACAGGAAATGACTTCTAACGCCCATGAAGAAAGTATTGATATAGAGTGCTTAAAGCACAATTCAAAAGGTTTTGTCACTCTGAACAATAATTACACAGTTTGCATGATCAACTACAACTATAAATTGCTAAGATTCAATAACTAGCGATATGTACAGACATCTAGGTTTTTGAAGCCTGAAAATTTATACAATTTCCTTTACCAGATCAATAACATTGAAAATTACTCCAATGGATATTATTCAAGTTTACTAGCGTCTGTACCTGTTAAAACTGCTTTTCACGTTGACTTTGTTTCATACAACGTTAATGGTCATTAAAAGCAATTACTAAGAGGTACAAGAAACAGACTGAATATCGGCCTTAAAGCTGAAGATGGAAAAGTTATAGATTTGTACGGTCTGCTTGTAACGTATGTTTTTCATGTGAAGTAAATAGCATGGCGGGAGTAATATGTACAAGAGGTGCTAGTAATTTTAGTTTTAAATCTCCTGAGAAAACAGATAAGAAAGATGTAGCACTAGATCAATCAATAACTTAAACTTGAACAACAACCCTATTATCTATAATTCACCATAAACTGTAATATTGTTCCTGCTGGAAATTTCCAAACCGTATCACTCTATTGTACAAGAAATGTGATAAATAAAAATTTAAAAAAAATAATATAAAAAAAAAAAAGAAAACAAAACAAAATTGTCCGACTAAAGATAAATATTTAAATTTGTTGATAAGCGCATATTATGTTTTGGGTACAAGAAAAATCCCAGGGTGTGTCCGACTTATGTAGCGTGTCAAAACTCCACACGACGGTAGTGTATATGGCAGGTCCATTTTATAATCCTCGTTTATTGTTTTGTAAACATATGTGGTGCTATAGTACAGTTAATTATAATGTACTTTTGGTAAAAGTGTATGGTGCTCCAGATAAAGCACTTATACATGTAAATACTCACAATGTTTTGTAAGAATAAGCATTAGAAATGAACACTCAAAGTATAAAAAAACTAAAAAAAACTATAAAAATCAGCGATATATATTTTTTTCATGCTCGGTCATATTTTCGTTAATCAAAACAATTCAAGGGAACTTACTCATTTGGCAATATCAATCGGAGCAATCTTGTCCTTTTTATATAAAAAAACAAACCTAAAAACAACTAAACACGCTTTTCACAGCTCATACTGTTTTAGAATATATTGCTGCCATAAGGCTGTTTTGAACCCTGGATCATCTTAACCTTATACTAGTACAAGAGCATGTTGACTGGATCCTACCTTAATCCTCTAATCACAGATTGAAATCCAATCAAAAAGGAGGTATAAACAAACCGACTATGTAATGCGGTTCAGATGTGCTTCATTGTGACGTATGCCACTCGCTACCATGTAGCATCGTTAATCCTGTGCTCCATCTCTGCAACTAAAGAATTCCTTCCTCTTTCCTTCTACGTATTAGGCAAAATTTTCACATTCTGCACCAAAGCCATTGTAGAGAAAAGATCGTAGAACATACTATCTAAATTGGGTCTGATGCAGTTACCAAAGGGTATGGAGTTCTCCAGGTGGCATTTTACCACCAAATTTACATCGATGTGCTAGTGACATTATCCTTCCAAAGGGAGGTAATCCACTATGAGGAGTATGAAAACTCCGCTACGTAAGGCGGATTGATTTCCCCATTTGCACGAAGAAAATAAAATAAAATAAAATAAAATAAAAATAAACAGCAAAATATTCTTGCGCAGCAAAGCAGTACGCAGCCTACGATCAGTTTCCTGAACATACATGGACTAAATTTAAGCCAATTAAACATATTCAAGTTAAGAAACATACTGCTAAATAAATGTGTCTTTTTGAACCTTTATTATTTATTTAATGCATCAATACTTTAGTTTTCATATACACAGTGAAGTAGTATTTCGTCACGTTCATGAATGAAATTCAAAATGGCTTCTTCTGTGACACATTTGAGAGTTTTTCGCTGCAAAGGTCGAGTACGCTCTAATTGTCAGTAATATAATCCAGTAGATGGGTTTCATTGTAATTTTATGTGGCGGTACGAGGTTGGGGGGGGGGGGGAGCTGGATGGGAGAAATTGCCCCGGGCGCCAGGCAAAGGGGTGCGCCGTCGGGAGTTGATTTTTTTTTATATAGTTTTTCACCTCACTTTAGTGTAACCGGGGCAATTCTTCACAAAACTTATATTTAGGAAGTCGGGGTGGAGGGGGGTGGGAGAAGGGAGATTGGCAGCTGACATAAAAACTGTTTTCTTTGGCAAAGTAGGGGCGCTACTAAAGAACATTGCCCCCGGGCGCCTCGAACCCTCGCGCCACCACTGGTAATTACACATAGTTTATGTGACTATCCCAGTGAAATTAAACCATTTCAATTAGGGTTTTGTTTTTACTATTATCTCTTAACGGGATTTCATTCAACACACCCGTGTGCAACTTGGATCTCATTCTAGTTTTAATAGAATCAGCTGAACACATATTATCTCAGACAGAACTTTAAACAACTCAGCAAAGGCAGTATAAGGGGTAAGGGTTGGGAACCTAAGCAACGTATTGTTTATATCTATGAAACTTATACAAAACAAAAATGTATTTTGCAGACGGCACACTTTTTGTGTTATGCTTTGAAGAGTCTAGCTGACCACCAAGAGATTCAAGAAAGAATATTTCAAGAGGTCGAAAGTCTTCTGCCCAACAAATCACCCGCAACACACGAGGCATTATCAAACGCTAAATATTTGAAGGCTTTCATCAAGGAGGCTCACAGGTGAGTAAGTTTAAAGGCCGAACTTGTCAACCGGCAGGTGGACCTAGAGACGGGAGATGACATATGCTACACATGAGTTGCGATAGGTTAAATAGGTCGTCCTTAATTATCTTTCTTTACCAACAAGGTGTGAAAAACAATAAACTTACTCGTTGCTCTCTCTCTCTCTCTCTCTCTCTCTCTCTTTCTCTCTCTCTCTCTCTCTCTCTCTCTCTCTCTCTCTCTCTCTCTCTCTCTCTCTCTGCAAGGAATTGTAGGTTAATTACAGTGCTGGATTACCCAATAGGCAGACTAAGCACGTGCTTAGGGTACCAGCAAAGCAGGGGCACCAAAAATAAAAAAAATAACAAATAAAATAAAATTAAAACAAAAGAGAAATTACGGTTTTTTTTATAATTACATATGGTGTGTGTGTGTGGGGGGGGGGCACCATAATCTTTTCAGTGCTTAGGACCTCCAAAGGTCCTAATCCGGCCCTGGTTAATTATCTATTTAATTCTTTTAAAACAAATTGAACCTTTTTTTATAAAAATGTTGGTGTATCTTTCCTCGATATATACACAACTATATTAAAAAGATACCTTCCTATTTTGATGTTCGACGAGCGATCGATTTGATTTGTTTTGAATGCGTTCTTTCTATCCAAATGTATACATACTCTTTATCGGTAT
This sequence comes from Margaritifera margaritifera, assembly GCA_029931535.1. Taxonomy (NCBI): domain Eukaryota; kingdom Metazoa; phylum Mollusca; class Bivalvia; order Unionida; family Margaritiferidae; genus Margaritifera; species Margaritifera margaritifera. The sequence goes on from JAQPZY010001622.1 coordinate 1,107,421, forward strand.
TCACTGAGCTATAACTATTTGGTTTTAATCCGGCTAACATGGCAAAAGTGGTCCAGGTCGAACAGGTACTGTGCCGTCTCGGGGCCTGATGAAATAAGAGAAAAACTGATCGGTTACGAAACGATCCGGTACCGTTTGAAGAACACTTTTAATCACGAAATCGCGACTGACTGTTTCAGAACGCTCGCGAGACGGCACCGGATTGTTTGAAACGGTGCTTGATCTCAAAACAGTGTGTAACAACAACGACAATAACAACAACGAAAAAAAATAAATACAAAAAAATAAAAATAATAATAATAATAATAATAATAATAACAATAATAATAATTCTTTTATAGATACCATCATATTACTGGTGGCACATGCAGGACTCTTAACGAGGACATTGTATGCAGTGGATATCACATACCAAAGGGGGTAGGTACACCATCATATCTGAATATTTGGAATTTAATACGTTCACATTATCGTTAAATGTAAAATGTGTAATAAAGGGAGAGGTCAGTGTTGAGCGATGTTGGATGGGTGATGTAATTTGGCAGCAAAGTGTGGGTGGGTATAATTATTTTGCTCTCTCAAAATTGTGGAGTGCATTTTTTTTAAAAAGGAAAATGTATGGTATGATACGTCGTGCAACATGATTGGAGGTAGGATCACATTTTGTGCATTACGAAGTCGTGCAACATGATTGGAGGTATGATGACATTTTGTGCATTACGATTGGAGGTAGGATAACATTTTGTGCATTACGATTGGAGGTAGGATCATATTTTGTGCATTACGACTGGAGGTAGGATCATATTTTGTGCATTACGAATTGCAATTGATTCTTCGGAAAAACGGAAAATCCTCCACCTACTCAAGTGCATATTTATTTCTTTTAAGTCAGCATTTTACGTTTTGAAAAAAAAATCCCAGTGATTGAAACAAGACTCAAAAGTTTATTGTGAAACTAAAAATTGGATAAAAAAAATTTCGACCTTATATAGAGCTGAATTTGTACATGTTATGTTGGGGTTTATTTCTAATTGCCCTAATCAGTTGGGCAAGCTTATGTCCGGCCTTTCGGTTATGCAGCGATCCACACAGCTGGCGGTCTATTGACCTATCGCCAGAACAGATAATAATAATAATAATAATAATAATAATAATAATAATAATAATAATAATGAGGACTTTGTATAGCGCCTAATCTTTAGAAGCTCTAAGCGCTTTACAACATTAGATAACACCTAAAAACATATATAATGATATGATTACGAAAAACAAACTCCATGAAATTAGAAAACAAAAACATAGGTATGGAAACATTATTAAGTCTTTAAGTCTATTCTTGCAGTCGAAATAGGTGAGTTTTAAGAGCACTCTTGAATGAGATCACTGTGTCTTTGTGTCTAAGTTCAGTGGGCGATTCGTTCCACGTTGCTGGGCCCTGGTATGCAAAAGAACGTTGTCCGTATGACTTCATTTTGATAGTGGGAATAATGAGAATACGAGTGTCGGAAGAGGAGCGTAAGTATCTTGCTGGTGTGTACACATGGGTGAGGTGAGATAGGTATGTTGGACTGGTGCCAGTGAATGAAACGTAGCACAGAGAGCACATTTTGTGTTTGATTCTGGATCGAATGGGTAGCCAGTGTAGGGTACAGAGCAGGGGGAGGTGTGCTCTGTTCGTGGTGCTCTAAGAATGATCCGAGCAGCTGTGTTTTTAACTTTTTGAAGTTTCTGGAGTAGATACTGAGACGAACCAGAGAGAATTGAGTTACAATAGTCCAGTCTTGAAAGTACTAAGGAACACACAAGTGTTTTAGTGGAATCAACTGAAAGATAATTGCGAACGGAGCTGATGCTTGTCAGCTCAAGGTATGCAGCCTTGCATATATGTTCATGACATGTTGGTGCAAAGAGAGTGTACTGTCTAGAGTAACACCTATGTTTCGTACTGACTGTGTGAATTTAATGTTGGTGTTGCTGATATTTATTGTTTGAGGTAAAGGATGTGAATGAGAAAGTCTTTCTGTTGTAATCAGAATGGCTTAAGTTTTATCATCATTCATCTGCAGCTTGTTACATGTCATCCATGATTTCACATCGGAAATACACCTCTCTACACCTTGGATGGTAGCATCAACTTTAGTTGGGTGGCAAGATTTGTATATTTGGGTGTCATCAGCGTACAATTGGTGAGACACTGGATGACGATCTATGACACTTGAGAGCGGCTGAGTGTATAGAATAAAGAGAACCGGTCCAAGAACAAGACCATGTGGAACACCAAAACATAGATCAACTGGGGTGGAGTGTTTTCCATTTGCGGACACAATTTGTGTCCTGTTGACCGAGTAGGACTTGAACCATAGTAAGGCTGTATCGTGAATGCCAAATACATGATGGAGACGGAGAAGTAATATATCATGGTCTATTGTGTCAAATGCTGCAGACAAGTCAAGGACGGTGAGGACTATCCAAAGCAGAGAGAAGGTCGTTAATTACTTTCAGAAGGGTAGTTTCGGTACTGTGGCGAGGGCGATATGCAGACTGTACATTGCTAAAAAGACTGTTTGAATTCAGATGAGATACAAGTTGGGATAGAACAACTTTTTCTAAGATTTGTGACATGAATGGGAGGTTAGAAACTGGGCGGTAGTTCTTTAAATCGTTATGGTCAAGTGTTGGTTTCTTCAGTAGAGGCTTTACAATGGCAGTTTTGAAAAATGATGGGAATTCCCCGAATGAGAGACAAGTATTAATAACATCAGTTAGTGAAGGCAATATTGAATCTAAGCACTCAAGCAGCAGTGATGTCGGAATCGGATCAAGTTCACGTGACTTTGGGGCACTCTTCATCATGATTGTACGTACTAAATCCAAAGAGACAGGTTCAAATGCTGCTAACATTTGCTGCTGAAATTCTGTATCGCAACTGTATGGAGACGATGAGTCAATTGAAATTGTGTTGAAAAGCTTATCTCTAATGGTTTGTACTTTGTCACGGAAGAAATTTGCAAACTGGTCCGGAAGGTCGACTGGAGAGAAGGTAGTTGGAAGTGGTGTACATTTGTTCCTTGACTTTAGCTTGTTAGTAATCTCGAAGAGCTCTTTGCAGCTGGAACTTTCAGTGATCTTAGTACTGTAGTGGGCTGATTTCGCTGCATGGACTATGTTTGTGACATTCTTCTTAGTGGCTTCATAGATTTGCTTATGAATAGTGAGTCTGGTGGAAAGCCAAATCCTCTCAGCCTTACGGCGGTCTCTTTTAGCAGTGCGAAGCTGGTCCCTAACACTGCTATACCCCTGAGAACACTTTTTAATTGATACTCTGCACTTGGTTGCTGGGGCATGTTTGTCAAGTAGTGAACGCAGGCAGTTATCAAGTTGTTCTGCTGTAGGAGGTAGCAAAGTTGTTAGGATTGCTTGGATGTTCTGCATTAGTTGGTTTCTATTTATCATGATGAGGTTTCTCTTAGTAGCAAATAAAGGTGGAGGGTTAGGGAATCATACGTCAAGATGGCATATAATGCAGAGGTGATCTGATGCAAGTTCGTGGGACACCAGGGAGGACTGTATCATCAGGTTGAAAACGTGAATAGAGTCTAGGAGTTTTGATGTGTATAGGTTTCCAGGACAGTCAAAGTGAAAGCTGAAATCTCCAAGAATAATCAGGTTGCCACCTATCGAATTTCCATACTCCAAGAGATTCGGAAACTGCTCCAAAAAGAGAGATTCAGTCAGCTTGTTTTTTCTACTAGGAGGAGGGCGGTAGAGGCAGAAAAAATGGACTGACCTTTGTTCCAGTGTGAGTGTGGTTTGGACTAGTTCAAACGATGTGTGGTAGAAATTGAAGGTTGTAGTGTGATTAAGACGGTTGATCATGGAGTTCTTTGCGATGACAGCAATTCCACCTCCGCGGGAGTGGCGGTGGAACGACTTGATGGAGTAACCGGGGGGTGGGGGTGGGGTGTTAGATCCGCGCACTTAGGCTCATCGCCTGATGTTTTTAGCCATGTTTCTGTCAGGAAAAAGACGTCGATATTATGATCGTTGATAAAATTAACTATTTCAGTGCACTTTTCCGGTGGTCCTACTGATTGGGCATTGAATAATGCGACGTGCAGTGGTATCTCTTCGATAATTGACACAAAGGTTGACGATTTAAGAGGAATTTGAATTAGGTTATCTAAATTAACGGCCGAGTTTTAAAATTGCTGTGCCGGAAAGGGCAAGATAACTGGAATTCTTCTTCCTGTTCTACGCCGGCCAGCTTTGAAACAACGTTTCGTTTTTCGCTTCCGTTTACATTTAAGTAATGATGAATGTAGTTCCAGGTCATTTAGTCTAGTGCACAATGTAGCGTGGAGAGCCAAGGAGTGGTCATTTAAAGGTATTTAATGAAGATCTATCATAGCATAAACGGGTGGACTGGGGAATATCACGTGATAGCGATATGTTCAACAACAAAGGAAGTTGTAGCAGTGGAGCAAGACGGCTGAGAAAAAGTCTAATAGTTCTCGTTTCCAAAACAAGATGATGAAGAAACATATTCCAACAGAACAGCCAATGCACGATGAACACAATAACGTAGACGAAGACAGACAACAAGCACATAAATCAATTAAAAACGGCACAAAAATTCGGAGCAGCTGCCTCAAGCCTGTTAAGCGATAGCGGCCATCTTGATTAGGTTTTGATATAACCACGCCCTACTAATTAGCATAGCACATCATACACAATCAAAATGTTATATAAATGACGAATTGCACAATAAGTTTAGAAAGACAGACCCTTCCAAATAAATGTAAACAGGAAGTATAACATGATAAAATATAAAAGAAAAAGATGTTAAAATTCTGTAAAAGGTATATAATATAAAAGATAAACGTAACACATGTACAATACTTAAAACATATGGTTAGCTATGCAATCTTTTTTTTTCAATGCATGGTCCGAACATTTTTCTTTTTCATAATTTTAAATCCTGGTGTATCATTATAAAGTCATGATAAGTTGTAGATTGTAATGTTTCCTGGTTCAGTATTGTCTCACTTGCTTTAGCACATTTTAAGACATATTTTTGGTGAAGATTTTGTGCTAAGATTTGTAAATGTCATATCACAGATACCAAAGTGCTGTTCAGCAATCGGAACATCGTTAGCCTTTTTTGTCAAGTTAAGAAAGAAACCTCGGATGTAATTCGCCGCCATATAGAACTATATTTGGAACTACTTTTATTCACATGGTACAGTTATGGCAGTGGATGGAGAAAAAGTGACAATCGGAACAGTCTTTGTCAGTCTTTTCTGTCGCAACAAATGTGGTGCACTCCGCCAGAGTTGAATGACCAAACCCATCAAATTGATGTGTATTCCTAAACTACATCTGAGGTTATTTCTCAACTAAACTATCGGTCAACCGAGATCTGATGAGCCGATGTTTTGAAACACGGGCAAGTCAAAGTTTTATAAACAGGGGACTTCGGCTGATCACAGAATGTAAATAAAAATTCATTCTTGTTACATTAAATAATTATTTTCATAGAACGTCTTACCAACTAAATAATACGTATATGGAAATAAAACCATGTCTAATATTTGTACGATTTAACTGAAGTACACGTCTGTGTAATCAGTGCAAATTAGACATTGGATATGCGTACAGAAAACCTGTACACACTTTTCTCCGAACGATTCCTTGCGTAGTCGACATAAATATTTACATTTTAACGGAACCCGGATGTATCATCAGATCTTTGTAGGCATATAGTTACTTTATTTATTCAAGACATGGTTCCGCGAAAACCTCGTTTTTGTAATACATATTTTACTTCTGTCTCAGAATTTGATTCCTGTACACATTGAATATATACAATATGTTTTGGTATTATTTCGCTATAGTCTAACATTGATGTAATTAAGCGCAACATGCAGAACTGTACGTAGAACCAAAAGAAACTGAATATTGAACTTTTTCAATGGTGATGGCCTGTCACCACGTCTGATTCAGATCGAAATTTGAAACACAGATAGATAGACAGAAAAATAAATGGACAAAAGAGGCATGGAGAGAGATACAGAACATTTATTTGCATGTATTAAATTATTTCAGACATTTGTCGCAGTGCACACACACTGGAGTTGCACGCAAGATACATATCACACGAACCCTGAGCAGTTTTTGCCGGAGAGATGGCTCAGAGAAAGTCGACCTGAAACGAGTCATCCCTTCGCCAGCCTCGTTTTCGGCTTTGGTGCGAGATCATGTATCGGGAGGCGCTTCGCTGAGCAGGAATCTTTGTTAGCTTTAATAAAGGTAGGACGTTTGTGAAAAATGTAACCTTTCCTTTGTCGTCAAATTTTGTGATAGATTATAAACAAGCAAAAACAAACTTTTAAATTTGACGGATCTGTGAATGTAACCCACAATCTAATGCCTCCACTCTTCCCCCTTCCCCCAACGTCTTAGCTCCGGGCGTCCATGGGATTTAATTGAGCAATAGCGGTACAAATCATCTGATCATTCCATTATGTAATGCCTGGTTGCTAGGGGGCTACATCATTTTGCCAAAGGAATAGGACAGGAAGCTACATCATTTTGTCGAAGGAACAGGACAGGAAGCTACATCATTTTGTCGAAGGAACAGGACAGGAAGCTACATCATTTTGTCGAAGGGAGTTGTGGGCAACTTTTACGGCCATAAGTTTAAGAAACATTCGCCCCCCTTTTATTCCCTCTTCCCCTCTCCCCCCAACGCCTTAAACAATAGTATGTGTGTTAGGGATTTGTAACATTTTCTCCAGATTTAAATGTAAAATGTTCCATTGTTTTTCCTAGAGGAATGCGTTGGTGGTTGCAAAAAATAGCGCATGTATGTTTATCATTTAAATTTGTACGTACCATCCAAAATATGATGTCGAAAATGACGAATCCTTTATGACGTCATGATGATTCCACGCGCTAAAGGTAAATAAAGTGAAACATTTTGTAATTTGTTTTACAACATTTGAATAATAATAATAATAATAATAATAAAATTAATAATAATAATAAAAATAATAATAATAATAATTATTATTATTATTATTATTATTATTATTATTATTATTATTATTGATACCATCACTTTTAATTGCTTTTGCAGATTGTACAGAATTTTAAAGTGGAGTATCATCACGAGGAATTTACTTCTGTAAGGTCCATCACCCTAACGCCAACATCACCTTTACAGTTCAGATTTGTCGATAGACAGACGGCTTGTTGACACTTCAAATAGTGGAGACAAATAATGGAATTTATTGCGCACACGAACACATTCCACAGAGTGACTAGCGTTTTTTTTTAAAATGTACATTGACTATTATGTGGAACAGTTAGTGACATCAAGATTTAATGCAAAGGCGTCGAGAGAGTTACAAAATGTCAAGCATAGACGGAAAAAGCTTTGTTATTCATTTGACTTTTTTTATTCACATATGTGACATCTGTATAATTGGACTATGGCAAGTTTTGCTGATAAAACTTATGATGTAAGTTTTGCGTTTTCCATTTTACTTGTTTTACTGGTTTGATAATTAGTTGAAATATTACTGTGACTTCCTAAACCGTAACAGAACTATCAATGTGTTGATGGAAGGCGGATGTCTGAAATGACCTAAACGCAAAACTTAACCAAAGTGTGACTGACGGATGTACAGACAGACAATGGCAACATTATATTTCTTACCACTGTCGTGGTGGGGCATAAGGATGCTTCTGAAGCCATTTTCCGATTTAATTTTAAGAACTGACAATTTCGTATATGATCTGTAATAATCCAATAATAACTTAACTTAGTACCGGTATGATGTGGAAAATATAAATTATTACTAGTCCTTATTTGGGGCTAATTTTCAATAAACTTGACCATCATGAAAAGTCAGTGTAAAGTAAACATTTAGATATATTCTTTTTATATATTATTACGTTGTTGTTACTAAGTTTATTCGCATCTAACGATGTCATTTTCGACTGATACCAAAGTTAATCCATAACTATAGTTTGTACCTTTGTTATCATGTTAGCTTTTATACTTATGTTAGATTATACACTTACAATGTAAAATTACTGAGTTCTCATTATACACTTACAATGCAAACTCAGTGAGTACTTCTTATTCACTTACAATGTAAACTCAGTGAGTACTCATTATTCACTTACAATGTAAACTCTATAGTACTCATTATACACTTACAATGTAAAATCAGTGAGTACTCATTATACACTTACAATGTAAAATGACTGAGTACTCCTTATACACTTACAATGTAAAATGACAGTACTCATTATACACTTACAATGTAAACTCAGTGAGTACTCATTATACACTTACAATGTAAACTCAGTGAGTATTCATTATACACTTACAATGTAAAATGACTGAGTCCTCATTACACTTGTTAGGTTTCTCACATACATCCTTTTATTGATTTTTAGGCGAAATGTTATACTTTATGATTAAAGTCCTTACATGGAAAACTGCATAGTATTTGAAGTTGTTGATTTACATAGAAAATGTATTTGAGTTTCACTTTTTTCAATTTAAATTATTTTCCGTTAAGATATAAAAAGTATCATAAGTTATATATTCTTTAGTGGAAGGGATTTTTTGTCGAGCGAGACACAGTAGTCACTTTTCCGACGGCGGCGGCATCAACAGTTTGTTAAGGTTTTGGTTAAAGTTTATTATTTTAATATATTTCCTAAACCCCTTTAAAGATTATAATCATTCTTGGCATGAATTATTATGAAGCTAAGACAATTCACTCTACGACGCACATTCTCGCCCCTTGTACTTGGTGTCAAGGTCACAGTTATAGAAAATTTGCGTTAACGTTTTGGTACAAAGGTTTTTCGTTCTTGCACCCCTGGTTGGATTTTCTTCACACCTGAGTTGAATCAATGTGAACCTAAGGCAATTTATTCTACGACATGCTCATTTGCCCATTTGATTTTGGGGTCAATGTCACAGTCATATTAAAATTGTACTAAGGTCTTTGTCCAGTTTGTTCCATTTGTTTTATATTTCCTAAACCTTTTGATGGATTTGCTCAGTACTTTGAATGAATGATTTTGAAACTAAGACTATTCATTATGCGACATGCTTGCTCAACCTTTTGACCTTGGTGTCAAGGTCACACATTTTACTGCAATGCTTTGATCGTGGCATGCAGACCCTGACCTTCTTGTTATTCTTCATGTATGAAATTACAAATTTAGATGAGCCATTCTATAAGGAACCGCGGTAGCTCAGTTGGGAGGGCGTCGGACTCGTAATCCAAGGGATGTGGGTTTAATACACGCCCAGGCTAGCCCGGGTCAATTGCCTCAGTGTCACCTTGGGAAAGGCACTAAGCTCCGGTTACCTCGGCATGATATAGCCAATAATGTGTTTACAGTGCTGTTAAACCAACAAAAACAAAACAAAAACTGAACCATTCTACAAAATGAGTATTCCACAACTATTTGTACAATGCAGTTCAATGCAAGTACTCGAATATGTTTGTGTGTGTGTGTGTGTGTGTGTGTGTGTGTGTGTGTGTGAGTGAGAGAGAGAGAATATACAGAATATATTATATATTGTATGTGTTGCTTACTACTTTTATGGTGACAAGCAATGCTAGTATATACAGTTTAAGAGTTATTTTATACTAGCTCTAGCACAGTCACCAAAGGTGCGTATTTTTTTAATCTTTCCACTTGATTTTTGTTACTTTAGTCGCCCAGATTGCGAAAAAATGCGTTCGGGTCTCCTTTTATTGCATTTTTAAACTGTTAATCCACGCGGTAGCAATATTATTCAGAACCGAGGGCGCGGCCATATTTTGCACTGAGCACATTTGTTGTTGTTGTTGTTTGTTTGTTTTGTTTTTTTTTAAATTCAGGCATCTCCTTCTGTTGACGTTTGATTCAGAGATTATAAATTCTATCTCTCTGTGTAGTTAAACAAGAAAACTAACTGGCATAAATTAGTTTCGTTTGGGCTTACGTAAATACAACATTTGTTAAATTTCTTGTTTAAGGGGTTTGCTACTCAATAAAACTACAAAAGTATCCACCAATAACATTAATTTAGCTCCAGATCATATGGTAATTGACAGCATAAAAAAATAAACCGGACTTCATCAGGCACATTTTTTCGAAACAACAAACAACAAGGGAGTGGGCGGGGGCTGTGTTAACTCTCATACAAATTCATATCAATAATCAAAATATTATTAGTAAAATTTCAAGGACACGATTATCATTATGAAAGTCAAAGTAAATAGGAAGTTACCTCCTCCTTTAATTACACAAATTTAATTTGATAAAAATTACCATTTTGTGTACATTAAAATAAAAAAAAACAACAACAAATAACAAAGATTTTTGAAAAAGTGAAAAACATTGGATTTTGAAGCATAAGGAATGTAGATTTGTGCTGAAGCTTTTCTAAATGAAAGCTTTATTGTGAGTGACAAAAATGTTTCGAGAAATAATTTAAAGTACTCTGATTCTTGCATTTTGTCGTGACACTAGCCTTCGTATTCAATGGACATTGACCACTAGTGACACGCCGTTAAATTATAACAAACAAAGAGCTTGAGACATACGGGTTTGTTTCAAATGTAAATATTTATGTCAAAAATATTTGGTAGGGCGAAGTTGAAGGGTATTCTATCTGAGATAACCTACATTGATTACCACGGGGCTAAACCATCACTACCTTTCATCAATTACCAGAGTGTGTATTCACGTGTAACTGACCGAAATAATGTAAAGATCAAAGCAGAGTTATAACTCGTTTATATCGAAGTAAGTCAATTGTTTCAGTAACGTAACGAATGCAAACGTTGCTAAATGCTTTCAATTCAAACTTATTTGCCGATGATGAAAAAGTGTTGCCAGAAGATTATTTATCACTTTCAATCTGGTGTAATCATATCTGTGCAAACGGCGCGTCGACGTCGTAATGTCAAATTTTAGCTCTACGATTAGCCGTAGATTGAGCTATTGAGACATTGCATGGAAATTTTTTGTATGTCATGCATCACGTGAATATAAAACTCAACTAAAATAATACTTGAAAACTTTAAGGCGACCACTGATATGCCCATGGCAGAAAAGGTTGTATGGATACGAAGTACAATTACAGGGCAGATTTGAGCGCCGTTTTCCTGACCACAATCACCTCCTCCTCTACTTCTTACTCCTCCTCTTCCTGCTCCATTTCATCACCATCATCAACAACAGCTCTAGCATCTAAAATATCGACATTCTTCCCTATTAAAAAACAAGCAAGGCAATAATTACAAGAAAAATAAGAATGATCACCTTTCCTATCCTCACATTGTTTCAATCTTCGGTGTTGCTATTATCCTCGTCACTAGCAGTTGATATAAATTTGAGATTTTCATTACTAATTTTGTCAGGCGTAAACATACTTAAATGGTTATGAGATTTAAATACCACGTGTAAATCAGACATATTGTACATATAGTCAGGGTGAAACGTATTTCAAGAAAAGAAAAGTAACGACCAAGTCTACAATATACCTATTACAAATAAATGATACCCATAAATGTGACGAAAGAGATGTATAATTGTAGAAATATGAAAAGGACGTCAATATTCAAGTCAATGAGTCGATTTAAGAGTATTGCATGTATGCACGGTATTGGCTGTTCCGCATCCTCGAGATTGGTACTTTGCTTAGTTCACAACAAGTATTTTTAGTCCCATTTCACAAAGACAGATAGTCATAGACAAATATTTAGCACTTTTCTTGAAGGACTCATTTATGTCTCAAACGGTATTCTTGAACGTTTGATGGTTTTTCCGATTTAGGTATCGCGATTGCACAGTCTTTTCATTACAATTACTGACGTACCAAATCAATAGATAATTTTTTTTTTTTTTTAAATGTGAGTCTTTGTATTCTAGCACCTGAAAATATGTTTCGGACACACAGTCATCAGCAAAGAAGTTTAATTTATTGTCCATACTATCAAGAACGTTTCATTCCAATGTTAAATGTTCAGGGACCTTTAACACAAGCGACAATTAAAGATTTCTTAAAAAAGATAATTGCAGAAGAAAAAAAATCTTGTGGATGTTCTGAAGCTTTTCTTGCACTTTTTATAGGAAATCTTATGACGCCTTTTCATCTCTATTGTTATACGAAATCTGGTTGTCTTCAAATTTATAGTTGTGCTTTTCTTGGAAGATTTCGCACTAAAATATACAAAATCCTTCGTCAATCTATATCAAGTATAATGCTGAGTTCAATAAGGAAATCTGATTCACATGACAAATCGGCATCGATAACGTTAATACTCAACGCGCTCCCATTATAATAAAGAATTAGGAGTGTACGCCTTTCACGTGCTCTGTTCACATTGTCCTTTGAATATACTGTTTGTGTGGTCCTATGTTTCTTTCACTAAGCAGAGAATGGTGAGCGTAGTCTTTTGAATTGTCCTTGATGAACGCAAAACTTATAGTCTCTTAATGGAGTTTATCGCTTCATTTAACTAACCAACTTATCGAATATACTTGATTATGCACGAGAGTTGTCAGAGCTTAACCGAACACTATACATAACCGGGCGAAAGGACCGAGTTACGTATGAGACATTTTTAAATAAAGAGTCTGGTAAAGGTCTGACAGTTTATTTATGAGAGTTAGCCCCGCCTGCATTGGGCGTGTTTGGGTGTTTGGGGGCAGCGTTGTTCAAGAGAACAGACAGGGTTTCAGGGCCAATTCCGTTACCTTAATATACAAATCCTCTGGTATAGACTTCACCTGGTGACGTTAGTTTTCGTCATCAAAATTGTACCTGTAAACGGAAGGTATGACATTCAGCAATTTGAACTTGCACGTATATGCGGCTCTCAAGGATGCGTTTTGGCGCTCGTGACCAGAAATACGGTTCATCCTAAATCACTGCTCAGATATTTTGGTGAGTTTATTTCAGTTATAAACATAAATCCTTTTATTTTCACAATAACCAATGTTACCTACACACATGAACGATAAATTATAGGTAAATCAATTTTCGGGTTAGAGAGCCAAAACAAACTCCAGAACAACTGAGACACTACAAGGTACACGAATAACTTGAAATGCAACTGTGTTGGTCGTGAATATTGAAATTTTCTTTTTGTATTTGTTTGTTACCCGAGTTCCTTGTTGGTATATACTTGAGCTAACCAGTGCAATTAAACAGTGTGCCAACATATCTATGTAGGACTGTATGCCTTGTTGTTTATCTTGGATGCAAGAAACATTATAAGTTTTCCTATACAAAAGATTTCCGATGCTGGACTACTCTAAAGTTAGTCTCGTTGAACCAAGCTCTCGCGTGACTCTGAGAGAAATACGCCGAGCGACAGCAAGGCCTAGTTTTCTTAAGCGTTAGAATAGTTAAGTGCGTGCACCTTTTGCATGCTTGATATGGACGAGGCAGTTTGTGTACACCAGCAAGCGTGAAGCATACACATCAGTACCAACTCTTGGATTGGCCATGGGCCTAATGAATATCACACAATAAGGTCATACAGACAGGTCACTGAGGTCATGCATAAAATACTCAATGCTTTCATTTTTGTCTGTATTTACGACTTAGTAAATGGAACCTGTAACGCTAGGACAGATTTTTGCTTCTGCATGAAAATCCTGCAACAAAATAAACAAGCGACATCTGTCGGTAGCAATAAACTGTCTGATCTTTACCAGACTCTTTATTTACCATCAGTTGTCAGACCTTTACGAGGTTCATTATTTATCATCAGCTGTCAGACCTTTACCAGACTCTTTATTTACTATCAGCTGTCAGACCTTTACCAGACTCCTTATTTACCATCACCTGTCAGACCTTTACCAGACTCTGTATTTACCATTAGCTGTCAGACCTTTACCAGACTCTTTATTTACTATCAGCTGTCAGACCTTTACCAGGCCCTTTATTTACTATCAGTTGTCAGACCTTTACGAGGTTCATTATTTACCATCACCTGTCAGACCTTTATCAGACTCTTTATTTAGCATCCCCTGTCAGAACTTTACCAGACGCTTTATTTACCATCAGCTGTCAGACTTTTACCAGATTTTTTATTTATCAACAGCTGTCAGACCTTTACCGGACTCTTTATTTACTATCAGCTGTCAGATCTTTACCGGACGCTTTTTTTACCATCAGCTGTCAGACCTTTACCAGACGCCTTATTTACCACCAGCTGTCAGACCTTTACCAGACACTTTGTTTACTATCAGCAGTTAGACCTTTACCAGACGCTTTGTTTACCATCAGCTTTCAGACCTTTACCAGACGCTTTATTTACCATCAGCTGTCAGACCTTTACCAGACGCTTTATTTACCATCAGCTGTCAGATCTTTACCAGACTCTTTATTTACTATCAGCTGTCAGACCTTTACCAGACTCTTTGTTTACTATCAGTTATCAGACCTTTACGAGGTTCATTTTTTACCATCAGCTGTCAGACCTTTACCAGACTCTTTATTTACTATCAGCTGTCAGACCTTTACCAGACTCTTTATTTACTATCAGCTGTCAGACCTTTATCAGACTCTTTATTTACCATCAGCTGTCATACCTTTACCAGACTCTTTACTTACCATCAGCTGTCAGACCTTTACCAGACTCTTTATTCACTATCAGTTGTCAGACCTTTACCAGCCTCTTTATTTACTATCAGCTGTCAGACCTTTACCAGACTCTTTATTTACCATCAGCTGTCAGACCTTTACCAAACTCTTTATTTACCATCAGCCCTTTACCAGACTCTTTACTTACCATCAGCTGTCAGACCTTTACCAGACGCTTTATTTACCATCAGCTGTCAGATCTTTACCAGACTCTTTATTTACTATCAGCTGTCAGACCTTTACCAGACTCTTTGTTTACTATCAGTTATCAGACCTTTACGAGGTTCATTTTTTACCATCAGCTGTCAGACCTTTACCAGACTCTTTATTTACTATCAGCTGTCAGACCTTTACCAGACTCTTTATTTACTATCAGCTGTCAGACCTTTATCAGACTCTTTATTTACCATCAGCTGTCATACCTTTACCAGACTCTTTACTTACCATCAGCTGTCAGACCTTTACCAGACTCTTTATTCACTATCAGTTGTCAGACCTTTACCAGCCTCTTTATTTACTATCAGCTGTCAGACCTTTACCAGACTCTTTATTTACCATCAGCTGTCAGACCTTTACCAAACTCTTTATTTACCATCAGCCCTTTACCAGACTCTTTACTTACCATCAGCTGTCAGACCTTTAACAGGCTCGTTATTTACTATCAGTTGTCAGCTCTTTACCGGACGCTTTATTTACCAGCAGCTGTCAGACCTTTACCAGACGCTTTATTTGCCATCAGCTGTCAGGCCTTTACCAGACTCTGTATTACCCATCAGCTGTCAGACCTTTACCAGACTCTGTATTACCCATCAGCTGCCAGACCTTTACCAGACTCTTTATTTAACATCAGCTGTCAGACCTTTACCAAACGATTATTTACAAATCTGTTATTATGATTACATAAGACAATATTGCAAAAAAACAGAGAAAGAAGAAAAACCAATAAACAGAGTTTTAAGTTGAAAGGAGAAAAGAGAGAATAGAAGAATGGCTCAAAAGATAAAGTAGAAAAAAGGCATTACGTAAAATATAATAAAATATTGCAGGGGGCCCAATAACTTGAGGATTCGTGCTATGTTAACTTTGACCATTTGTTGTTATGTATGTGTTGTCTATTGTTGAGAAATGCTATGCATTTTTCACATCTTCGACTGTTATGTACTCTTCAAAATGTAAATTCTGTTTTCAAACAAAAATATTGATGAGTATAGAATTTGGCTATTATCGTTAAATAGTTGATTCATATTGTATAGACGTCGAAAAAGAAACTAATATTTTTGTAAGCAACTAGAAGATTTCTATCAAATTATCTTTCAAGATCTTTTTTTTTTTTTGTAATGAGTTTAAAAGTTAAAGTTACATGACAGTTCCAAAACATGTGGTCAAAAGAAGTAAGCGTGTCGTTACATAAGT
The DNA here is from genome assembly GCA_029931535.1 of Margaritifera margaritifera. NCBI lineage: Eukaryota > Metazoa > Mollusca > Bivalvia > Unionida > Margaritiferidae > Margaritifera > Margaritifera margaritifera. Next base: position 1,123,514 of record JAQPZY010001622.1, read on the forward strand.
AAAATGCAGGAGATTTTACTTCTGACATTTGTATACAATAATTTATTGTTGGTAATTCTATGAAAATAGGTATCTTGAAAGTTGCGTAATTTTGACTCGACTGTAGTTTGAAAAGGGCATGAAAATATTTTCTTCGAAATTTTCTGAGGGAATTTGAGCAACAAGTTCGCTCCGGACATCTTCAGATTTTTCAGGACGACCAGGTCTATTTATCAACCAGTTTTGTTCTGATGTAGCTGAAATGTTTTGTTTTGAAATCGTTTTATAGAATATCTAATAGTTTAGAATACAAATTTCTTGGTTTTCATTCCATTTCAGTTTTCATTCGGTTTCTTTCTTTGTTCAGAATAACATTGCAAATGCCATATTATGCCCCAAAAGTTGTCTTGATATTAAATTCCTTTATAAACATATCAGTAGGAAAAAGCTCGTAAACCTTATCTTTAATATTACATTTAAAGAATTCCCCGAATTAAAAATAATATTTATAATATATTGTGTTTTCACCAACCATTTTGCGTAAATTATTTCATAATATTTTCCAAAATATTCATAACATCTCTTATATCACATTCTACAGTAGTTATTAAAACATTGAACTATGACGGATGACGTATCCATCCAGAGCACTGTATCAAACTCAAACGGAAAACAGTCTATACCAGAGGATTTGTTATGAGGCATATTTTTAAAAATATTTTAAACATTCCTCAGCAGTATTACACATCCTTTATATTAATCACTTTCCTGTTATAATTCATAGTCACAATTCACACTGATCATTTTTAAAGAAAGTATCTTATAATTCATAGTCACAATTCACACTGATCATTTTTAAAGAAAGTATCTTATAATTCATAGTCACAATTCACACTGATCATTTTTAAAGAAAGTATCTTATAATTCATAGTCACAATTCACACTGATCATTTTTAAAGAAAGTATCTTATAATTCATAGTCACAATTCACACTGATCATTTTTACGGAATATACATTTTTTTTTATAGAAATGTTCTCTTCACTCCAAATATCTGACCTACTAGTCACAATACCTTTATCATTTATTAAATTTCAAATAGTTTTTATAAACGAAATTTTGTTTTTTTAAAGGATAAGAAAATATTTTCGAGATTCTTCTCCATATTCATAATAGACCGTCTATACTCGCGTATAAAACGGGTCCAAATGCAAACAACATAGACCCTGATCTGCCGTCGCATAATGCGCCGATAGATCAGGGTCTATGTTGTTTGTTCTACTGATTACTCCTTAAAAACTGCATAGACCCGATCTGCCGGCGCAATATGCGACGGCAGATCTGGGTCTATGCAGTTTGCAGTTGGCATTGGCTTATACGCGAGTATATCCAATAAAGCGCGCGATCCTATCATTGCAAAGCGCTTTTCCCTATCCAATATTAGATCATAATCCGATTGGTAGCTTCTCTGATTCACATTTTCAAGTTTCTTCTGGTACTGAGTATGTTGCTTCTTCTTCTTTGATGAACATCTTTCTTTCTATTGACGGGCCCTCCCAGCGCCCTGCCTTTACATTTAATCTTATCATCTCCCAAAACACTGAACTAGGTCACCATTCTTGTTCAGACTGATTAAAAGTATCGGAGATTATTTCTTTCATCTGGCATCCATAATCTAAATCGCTCAGATGTGAACAATTACGTTTCCAATAGCCAGGCTCTTTTTGGAGCAGAAGCCATGATGGCTTAATGGTTAACGTGCTAGACTCGGGACCGAAAGGGTGTGAGCTGAATTCTACTATCGTATCAGCCCGGTCGGCTAATGTGTTATATCCACAGGCAAGGCACTTTTCTCCAATTGCCTCGGCACTAAATAACCTTCATGTGTTGGTGTGCCGTAAAATACCAGACCAGACCCGACCAGACCCGATCAGACCAGACCTGACAAGGCCATTTAGGTTCTGAGCTAAATTAAATTAAATTTTAAAGATATTAAAGAGTAATATTTCGCGATTCCTAGACTTAAATCTGTATGCATTAGATATCCATTCAATCCTGACGCGATTCCTAGACTTAAATCTGTATGCATTAGATATCCATTCAATCCTGACGCGATTCCTAGACTTAAATCTGTATGTATTAGATATCCATTCAATCCTGACGCGATTCCTAGACTTAAATCTGTATGTATTAGATATCCATTCAACCCTGACGCGATTCCTAGACTTAAATCTGTATGTATTAGATATCCATTCAATCCTGACGCGATTCCTAGACTTAAATCTGTATGTATTAGATATCCATTCAATCATGACGCGATAAGAAAAGAATCCCGTCTACAATAAACTTCTGGGTTAAATTGATTCCATATACAATATGTTATCTTCATGATGTTTAATATGCCATATGTCTAATAAATTGAACTCTTTTGAACAATTGTTAGTATTTCTTGAGGTCTTTGATGAATTATGTACAAACCTCCCTTTATATCTATCATTAAATTTAGAACAAGATTAAAATCGCCGCCAATGAAAAGTCATTAATAATAGAATTTAAAACATTTTCATTAAAATAAAATATAAAACAAATGGCGTATCACGATTTGAATCATATATCTTTGCTAAGGTGAATTATTTTCCGAATGTGAGGGACAAGGTACTATTAAAATGAGGACCACTATTAAATATCTTATAAAATCACAGCAATTTACTATAAGAAACATATTGTGAAAAGTCAAACAAAAATATAACTGTAAAAAGAAGAAAATAAACTGAACATTTTAAATATTAGCGTAAATCGACCCTGCGCTCCCATCCCCACTCCCCGAACCTAAAGGAAATTAACTACAAGGTAGAAGTTGAACAGAATTAGCCTTTCGACAGTTTAAAGCAACACTCGACAAAAGCATAAAAGAAAACAAAGCAAAATACATTTTCCTTATACAAATTCATGACGTTAAAATATATGATCAATATTTATTATAGAAAATAATATTCCACGCAACGCAGAAACACTTCTTTTGTACAGGTGAGGAACGCGCACGTGTCAAGCGCAACACATTTCCATGACGTCACGCAATATTTATGTTGTTCTCGCGTATTCCTCCGCTTCAATTTTAAGAAGCGGTCAGTTAGTACACACACTTTATTATATATTTCATAGTGAGATGTTGAAATGTATCAGTAGCACACAATTGATATCGCCACAGTTGCGATACAACTTTTATCAGCACAGTGGAAATATCACTTTTGGAACTACTTTCTTTTCCCATTTAGGAAATATATCTGTCTCTATGTATTTTATTCAAACGTGTATTTCCATATTTAGGCCTATTTCATTTTCTTCTTCTTCTGCTCCTTTTCCTTCTTCCCCCTACCCCTCCTCTCTCTCTCTCTCTCTCTCTCTCTCTCTCTCTCTCTCTCTCTCTCTCTCTCTCTCTCTCTCTCTCTCTCTCTCTCTCTCTCCATCAGGATGAACAAATCTTAAAATGTCAAGAGTGTAGACCATTATATTATACATTTATGTAATCAACGAGGAGGTGCAATACAAAATTAATTAAAAAAATGCCTGAAAACAAACTTCAAAGAACAGAAAGTAGACTTCAGGTATTGACTTTTCAAAAAATAGTTTTCCACGTGAATCGTGCAAATTGTCAGTGACTGAATTTACATGACCTGTTTCTATTCGCTAATCAGTTTGCCACCGATACAGTATCGTATACCTGTTACATTCAACGACAAACGGTACAAGTTTTTAGAGAAAAGCTCTTGATTTAATTACAGTAATACAATTGCTTAAGTAGCGATTTTAACTCTCATCACAATCATAATCATGTTTGAAAATGATGGAGAAATTGGGGATAGACCAGTGTTGATTGCAAACAGAAATCAAGTGACAATCGAAATTTGGCTGCAGTGTTTGTTACTGAACTAGACTGCAAGCTTGTCAAGGTCTTTCAGTTCTTGTTTCAAGACAGAAATAAACAAAATAAAGAACCAAACTCGTTACAGATAAACTCTGAATCATTAAAACCTTTTGTTTAAAGATGTTACGCTCTGAAGTCTGTCGATACGAGCACTCCTCTTTAATGATTGTACAGTACCTCCATTTCAACAATGTTCACTGAATCAATCCGCGCAAGAAATGTTTTAAAAAATATAAAAATTTCTTCAGTTTCGTATAAAAACAGTAATTAATTTGACAAAATACATAATTCTAAGCATTTTGTGTACGAGCTAAAGTTTTTAAAGATCGATGTAATAAAGTATTGTAACATTTTGAAACTTCTTTTTATCGATGTAGTTATGCTGCCGTTAATCGCATTGGCACAGAATGGAAATAAAACCTTTTTTTTTTTAAAAAAATCCATGCAAAATCGAATGTTTTTGCCTTAGAAAACAGACATGGATAGTGACATGATAATCTACTTTTTCTTGAGAAGATATAAGGAAATATTTCACTCGTGAAGTGGAAACAGTCCGTACGCACATCTCTGAACCCGCGCTCGTTTCTCCTAAGTTTTGTCTATTTCATATCATGAAATAAAATTATATCCCAATGATCTCAAACTTTACTATAATCTTTAAAAACTGAAAGTCACTTTCAGCTTATTGACAACTTGTCTCATTACCGGAATGGATTAAGCAACCTCACGGTACGAACTAATACTGTTTTCACAGATGAAGAGCTTATAAATATGGCAACAACCTATGCATCGGAAAAATCATCGATTGAGGAAAAGAAATTGAGAATCTATCTCTTGCAGGAGTGCTAAAAAAAAATCTTTAGTAAATATTGAATTTTCTACACATTTGACATTTAACAAAACCGGTTCGTTTTCTTTTCAGCAAGCGATTTAGCATGAATAAGGAATGAACACACATACCTCGAAGTACATAAAAAATAAATAAAAGATCACTGACGCTAAAAAGATAGATGAATGAAAGCTTCGTGTATTATTTATGCTAGTCGCAATATCAGCATTTGTCGCTGAAACTTAAACAATCAAATGATTATTTTGGTATAGTAATTGGAGGTAAATGTGTCTGTGCTGTACAACACAGGTGAGTTTGTACACAGAGTTCTTGTAAATAATACACCGATAATAGACATATGTTAGTACAGGCTACGTGAGGTTTTTCAGGCATCTCAGTAAAAAAATTTAAAAGAAAAGTAAATGGTGGGAAAAAAGATGATAAATAGTTATAAAAACTGTAAAATAAAATATTCTGAAAGTCCATTACTATGTGATTCTGAAGAAAGGCTCCAATGAATGAAGTTGCTCATATGAGTGAATGTAGTCAATGGCGTACTAAGGGTAAATGGCGCCCGGGGCGACGATGATGAATACGAGGCCTGAATTTTTATCAGCTGTTTTGGCGCCTCAAGACCTCTGGCGCCTGGGGCAACTGCCCCGTCCACCCACCCACCCTTCCGTTAGTACGCTACAGAATGTAGTGAGGTTTGGCACTCAATGCAACCCGATGACCACATGATCGGTAACATTCTGCTGTCAGACCCGTAACAGACTCTCGCTGGACATTGATCTCTATGAGTCACGCGACAGTGTCTGGTTGAATGAGACTACTCGAAGGTACTGAAAGAACCGTAGTGGCGCAATCACTTAGCGGTCGTCTAGACTACCATCCATGATTGTTCGTACTATTTACACGTAGAGAATCTTTCCCTCAAACGTAAACGTACTTGTGAACGAACTGGTCAAAGGTTTCATAAACCACACGGTTTACGCAATCTGCGCACTTCAATCTATGCAAATCTGCAAAAATGGGAAGAGCATGCGCTCGAAAGCAGATAAAGTTTCTTAGAAGTTTATCGTTCATCACATATCTTTGGCGAAAAGTTTTTTTTATGCACTCACTGATTGCAGCAGGCGCGTCATAATCTGGTTTTGATCGTCTGTGCGTTCATCTGTCCCGAAAAGATTGTGTCAGGAATGTTGCATAAAAATCACTCAGCGTAGACAATATAAATAAATTAAATCTGATAGGCATATTTATATGAATATGTAGATAAGCATATTTATATGAATATGTAGATAGGCATATTTATATGAATATGTAGATAAGCATATTTATATGAATATGTAGATATGCATATTTATATGAATATGTAGATAGGCATATTTATATGAATATGTAGATAGACATATTTATATGAATATGTAGATAAGCATATTTATATGAATATGTAGATAGGCATATTTATATGAATATGTAGACAAGCATATTTATATGAATATGTAGATAGGCATATTTATATGAATATGTAGATAAGCATATTTATATGAATATGTAGATAAGCATATTTATATGAATATGTAGATAGGCATATTTATATGAATATGATGATAGGCATATTTATATGAATATGATGATAGGCATATTTATATGAATATGTAGATGACCCAGTCCAGCTTTCATAACATTAAATCTGATGGGCATATTTATATGAATATGTAGATGACCCGGTCCAGCTTTCATAAAATTAATCGCATCTTTTTAAATATATTTCTAAATTTTACAATTTCTGTTAAAAAGGTCACATTTTAGAAATATACTTAAAAATATGTCGTTAACTTCATGCAAGTATGGGCTTAACACTCTCCATTTTCCACAAGGTCAATGTTAGAAATATACTAAAAAAAACCGATGTAATTAATGTTATGTATATTGAATTTATAATATGTGTCCAAGAGGTAAGTTGTACTTTGGTCATTTTTTGAACAACCTGTTTACTGCATTTGAGTTCAAGGTAAGACTTGTTTACATAGCATTTAGTACTTAGATTGGAATTTTCCATGGTTTTGTGAGAAAAGTCACGTACGCAGAGGAAATTATCCATTAGAGTTACGCATATTCTAGAACGTTCTGTCAAATGACTTATGTTTATATATAGAGATTTTAGTGGACAATATTTCATTCATGTTCAAATGGTCAGTCTATGAAGAATCATTTTAATAATCAGATGTGTATTGTTGTGTTGTGAAAATTCAGAGCAAATTGAGAGACAGGAATTATTTATTTGAAATATTCATTGGAGGTACCAAAAGTGCTCATTCTCATATTGGATTAATACTTGACTTTGGGTTTTTGTGTGAATTTATTCAAAGATATTCTGGAATACATCATTCAGGCATATTAGGACATTCAAGACTACTAGCACATCAGGACATTCAAGGCTACTGAAATTCATTCAGAGCATTCTAAATTAGGACTTGTGATTAGGACACTTAGGATTGTTGGATTATTTGGATTTTAATTCACGTTACTGTAAGTGTCTTTTAAATTTTCTCTTTAATTATCTAGAAATAAATTGCTTGTTAATTTTACTTACATTGTTGGTTTCACTTTCTTTCTGTTACATTATTTTAAGACCTAGAGTCGTAACAGAAATTGGGGTCCGTTCCGGTATACGAATTTCTTTAAACTACAATTTAAATTGATTTTGTTTTGGAATTTGTAAACGAATGATTTTCACTCAGTGTTTCACTTAAATATTGATGACGAGTTGATTATAAATAGTAAGTACATTCGTAAAGAAAATAATATACAAGCGTGAAGCCGATTACTTGTATCCCTTTAAGTTCCCTCAAGAACAAACCTTCTCCTTAATCATAACTGAACCCCGAAATCAAACCACTTAGTGTTTGTAACTATTTAATCTGATAATCTAAACATATTTGACACGAACTTGATATGGACATAGATAGTCCTTTATATCTTTATGGAAAAAAAAAACCAATATTGTAACTAACGATCTCCATCCAACTATGTCGGCAAAATGTCTTTCACTTTAAATAAAACATAATTATACTCATTCATGCATTATTTAGTTATTTATTCCTCATAACAGACTGATCCAAGATTGGGGATTATTCTCTGAAAACCTGACCGAATTCGGATAATTATTCTATATAGATACATACGCACATTTTTAAGTATAACGTCGTCGTTTAATATCAGAGGATTAAATGATACCATCCTTCTGTCCGTCCGCCTGTTCGTTCTGTCTGTAACTGTATCTCTTTCAAAATCACTAGCTGGAATATCACCAACTTTTGTCATAAGTTGTTGGTAAATATATGCAAGAGGGGTAAAGTCCTTTAGCTTTCTCTTTAGGGGATCCAGGAGTATCTCTTTAGGGGATCCAGGAGTATCTCTTTAGGGGATCCAGGAGTATCTCTTTAGGGGATCCAGGAGTAAGTGAAAGTTTACATGTGCACAAATTTCAATGACAGTGAGTCCTATAGAATTGTGTAAAAAGCAGTTTATATTCCCCTGCTGCAATGTCAAATGGGGGCATAGTTTTGTGGCTAACCATCCATGTGTTCGTTGATCCGAACGTCTGTACGTCCTCTCATCCTTACTTTCGTGCGCCCGTCTCGAATCCGTTTTAGCGCGACAGCCCACACACTATTAAACTTAGAACCGTTCAGTTTTTACACATTTTATCATAGACATAATTAGATGACTTGCTTAGATTTTCATTCCACTACAGCAACTTTTGTTTTTCTTAAGCACATTTTTGAGCATTTTGGACTGAGACTTTTTGACAAAATCCTTTTAGCACAATTAGGCAAAAGCCAATTAAGGTAAACAAGTTTAGTGGGCATATTTGTATTCACATGTAAACAACCTTATTTAAATTTGTTTTTGAATTTAGACTTTACCTATGCAAAGTCCTTGTCAGCTCATTTTAGAAATTATATGCATGCTTGTATTCGTATGAAGGTGACCTGATTAGATTTGTATGCCATCAAAGCAATATTTTAAATTGTTCTTAATTTTTAGTTTTTGGACATTGGTCTGCAGTATGGGCATACGTGGTTTACAGACACAGATGTACTATTTTTTTAAAATTATTGCGCCGCGGAATAGTAGATCCAGACTGTAAAACTGAAATTTTCTATCGACTAGTAAGATCCTCTGTGTTAACATATGAGCCTGAGCCTTATTTCCGGTAGGTAAAAACATTCGTTTTACTCGGGTCTTTTCGTTTATCCGGTTTGAAAATGCAAAAGACTATAATCATTGATAACCTTAGAATAATTTTATGAATAAATGTTAGCATATTAATTTAATTCACTTTTGGACCTGAAACAAAAATTGCACTCTAAGACAGATGTCATTCATCAAACGAAATGACCTATAGGGATAAACACCACCATATTATGATATTGGTAAATGTTACTTAAATATCCCACAAAATTAACTTAAACAATCATGTAGCACCCTCAAATCCGATCTTTACAGAGTAAATTTAGTTAACTCTCCCATGTGTGCATGTGGTTATGACAATGAAAATGCCGACCACTGTTTTTTCTATTGCCCTTTATTTAATACCCAAGATCTTTCGCTCTATCGTTTAACACACATATTGTGTAACTCTGGATTTAGTACTTAAAGGTGACGTGGAACTCAGAAAAGAAACAAATTCCGTCATACTCCTAAATGTCCCGAAATACATCCACGAAACTGGACGTTTTTAAGCAACAAATTTGTAAATAGATGAAATGAACAAAAGTGACTGTGAACAGTGCAAAGTCCCCTCCCCCTCTCTGTCTCTCGCATTAATTTTTTTATGTCCTTTTATATACAACATTTTTTTTTTACTTTGTTTTCCGGAAGTACTTGAATGTTTGTAAAACGAATGTCATCTTTTGGTACTTTTTTGTATGTTTTGGCAAATGACCTAGATGAGTTAGACATCTCTTGTCCAATCCCATATTGTTTAATAAAATGACAATAAAACATATTTAAAACAATTAACATTTCTGTGCGAGATAATACGAGACTGACCTTGACATTGACTTCAAAATGGAAAATACAGACTTTGGCAGTATATGGTGTGAAATAGAGGATCAAATGTTGAAAAAAACTGCAGTTAAATAACAGAAGGATGCGGCACATATAAACGCTAAATAAAGATGCTGATATATGTACTGTGGCGAGATCGCAGAGTATAAAACTTGCAGAACATTAAGTAGTACGAACTGAACACGACCTCTCTCTTTCTCGCTAAATCTGCCTCTCTTAAATTTTTGAACTTGCCCGCGGGCAAGTATTATGCGAACGTGAACATGCTCGAGCCAAATTTTAGTTTGTCCTGAGCGTCGGGCAAGTGGATTTGTAAATCCCTGGACAGTGCTCATTTTTGAAAATGGAAATAAGACTGTTTGTGCAGATGTCGTATTGGTTCAGTTAATACGTGATAAGGTGTTGGGTTTGAAAAAAGATTTGGCAGTAATCTTGGGTTTTGATTGTTATTATAATTTATCCTCTTTCTTCTAGGGAGGGAGGAGGGTATTGGTTCGTGAAAAAGTAAATAAGTCTGTTTCTTGGTATGTCATAGTGGCTCAGCAGATACAGGTCATCTACTACTTATGTGTGATGGTATTGTAGTGACATGATATGTTGGATGGTCCACAAGTGTTTCAGTGGGCATTACCTATCTATACCTCCCCTCCTCTGTTTGGTTTGTAAAGAGGAAGTGTAGCATAGTGAAGGTGGGTGCTCATGGTCAATAAGTGATACTCTTCATGATTGTGGCTCCTACTTTACCTCTCCTCCCCACCCCACCCGCACCCCCACACATCTGTAGTTTTGTACTTTGTAGGTGTAGGTGTTGGCGAGTTAGGATAAGTTTTGGTCAGTCAAAGTAGGTGTTGTCTCATGGAGTTCAACCATGTTAAATCCTAATAAGGTCCATAAGATCATGTTAGTTATTTTCCTCTAGACGCCTTCAACGTTACATCTTCCATAGAACACATATGGCTTTGGATCATCTTTAATGTTAACTTCCCATAGATTCCCATAGGGTCATATTTAATGTTAATTCCCTTAGATTACAATAGCGCGCACTTCATCCCATATCACCCCCTATAACTACTTACATGTTTCTAATAGTAATCCAAATTATTTGCAAAACATTCGTACTATTTATTTGTTAAAATCAAAATGAATTTGAATCAAATTTATTTCAAAATTTATCTAATATAAACGTTTCAAAATTATAGCTCATTATTGTCTTACTTATCAAGGCATTGATAGGGTTTCTAGCTGCAAATATCAACATTCATATCATGTTCATATAGGAGACATTATCTTCATAATTCATCCTACCAATTTATTGGTGCTATTTTTCATTACATTAAATTATTCGTTTAATATATTGAATATGCTCTGAACAATAATTATATCAATTTCATGACATTGTCGTGCATACAAATATCAATTTACATTTTATAACTAATTTTTCAAGATCCAATTTCACAACATATTTGTTAAATTCACGTAAAACTAATGATAATTGAAAACAAGTCATATTACCATGTGGTTTAATTTCTGCAGCTTCGTCTGCAAATTGGCGCATAAAATTCAAACCTTTTCATGTTTTCCATCACTGTTCGCATAATATTTTCAAGTAACAGATTTAGCTGTGGTTTCATTGTCAATACATTTGTCACTGCAAAGTGTAAAAAAAAAAAAAAAAAAAAAAGCCAAACAATTATACTTCTTAAATTTCTCCGTCGTCAACGTACTCACAAACTAACACGTGGGGAGATCCAGTATTTATATCGCTTCGCATGGTTTTGCAATTTCTCGAGAAAGAGCGCAACAAATCGGCATACCAAACCAAGACAAGGGCCTACTCCAAGTTGTCGCCCAACATAGCCACTTAAATTCGAAATGTCAATAGTGGGTAGGGTTGTGTTATTCCACGTGCAATTGCAACTTGTCAAACATAGGATTTAATCCGGAAATATTCTGTACATATTGCCGAAAGGACCCTTCAGCCGACCGTAACTCAAGAGCAGCGAGAAATACAGGTAAGTGTCTAAATTGTACATTGATGTGTGTAGACAAAAGTGTCTGCACGCAATTTCATGTTTTAAAGAATTGGTGCGATCAAGTATCAACACAGATTGGGAGCTGATTTATCGGCCTAGGTCACTGTGACCTTAACAGTATGTTATTGAGGTGCTTAATACTTCTAATATAAACACACCCATTAAATTTCATTATTGTAAGCACATCAGTGTCACTTTTGTATATGGTTAGTAGTACCGTACAAGTTTGCGCTAGACGAAACGGCGCCACGGGCGAGCGTCGCCTTCGGCGCCCCCCACTCTGAAGCAAATACCGTAAACTCCGCTAAAATGGCACCGCCGGCCACCCCCCCCCCCCCGCAGGCTTGGCGCCACAGGCGGTTAACCGTATCAGTGGCGTATCGAACGGGGGTGGGTGGGGTGGGCGAAGGGGGCGGTGGCCCTAGTCGGCACTTTCTAGGGGGCGGCAATTTGGTAAGAGTACCGTATATATCATAAATAATACGAATGGAGTGTGGGCATAATTTTGGTGGTTGGCCTTGGGCGGCACTTTGCTTCGCTACGCCACTGGCCCGTATCGCCCGCCCCTTTTGCCCATGGTTAGTATTACCATCCAAGATGACTATGCCCATCAAGTTTCATGACTGTATATGCAATGATAGTTCCTATATCGTGCGATAAGCTCCGTCCACTTAGTTACTGTTGCTCCGGTTCACAAGCTATCGTCAAAATGGCGGATTCAGTATCATCAGCAACAGATTCATTGGTACATATTCCCGACAAATATTTCTGAAACTTTCCTACCTGATTCAAGAATCTTTCATATCATGTGTTCAAAAAGACTTGAACTATTACACACAAGGATATATTCATGAAATTTGATTTTTTTCGATGGCGAAAATCAGGTGAAAGTTGCAGCACGTTGCTTGTGGTCTATGAAAAAGAACGACCAGTCTCACAAAATTCAAGTAGACATTTTGTTAGAAGAGGACAAAATAACAGAATCTTTCTGTTCTCGCCAAGTTGGGTATGTTGATTAATTAAATCAGAATGTCTAGTATGACTTCAGTAATGTTTTTTCTTCTTCTTGATTTTTTTAAAAAAGTATTAAAATAAAGCATTCGTTATGTATTCACATCCGTTGAATTTATGTTGTACATGTATCATGAAAGAATAAAAAAACAAGTACTTTTTCTGATCTAAGATAAAAAAGAATTATTTATCAATTAATAATTTAATTATGTTTAGGAAAAACATTTAAGTTACAAAAAATAAATAAACAATTTATACAAAGTCTCCTGAGTGATTGAAGGGAGTGTTTTGCGTTCTTTACGCCACGTTAACATGTATCATCAGTTGGATGGATGAAAGCATTTATAAGGGTATCATTGATAAACCAGTAAATTTAAATTATTTCAGATCTATGTAAAATGATCATTATCATAATCTCTTGAAAAAGAAAGAAATAATAATGGCACGTCGAAATAAACAACTACAGACACACTGACCTACTTTTTTCCTTGGTGGGTAGTACCATCCAAGTTGAATATACCCATCAAGGTTCATGACTGTACATGCAACAGTATCAGAGAAACTGTGCTGAATGCAAAAATTAAACGCAGTCACTTTAATGTGACAAGTAGATCACTGTGACCTACTTTTGCCCGTAGTAAGTAGTACCAACCAAGATAAATAACCGCATCAAGTGTCATGACTATACATACAACAGTGTTAGAGAAATTGAACTTAATTTTTTTTAAAAAATTAACGTTATCGTTGGAGCGTGAAAACTAGGTCACTGTGACATACTTATGTCCATGGTCAGTGGTACCTTCAAGATAAAAACACCCATCAAGTTTCAGGACTCAAGCTTCATTCAGAAAAGTGTCAAGTTTCAGGACTCAAGCTTCATTCAGAAAAGTGTCAAGTTTCAGGACTCAAGCTTCATTCAGAAGTGTCAGAGAAAGTAAGCTAAACGCAGAAACCATAATGTCGACGCATACGACGTCGAACACGCTGTCAGAAGAGTGATCTCTATATTCTTCTCTTTTACTAAAACTTTGGTACTAACATTTTTTGTCATGTGTCAGAAGAGTGATCTCTATATTAGTCTCTTTGACTAAAACTTTGGTACTTACATTTTTGTCATGTGCATTAACAGCTATCCGAATGTTATTTAGATTGTATACTGTAAAGTGTCTTAAAACTATGCCAAGGTCAGGTGAAGGTGAATCCATGAAATTATTATTTAAATTATATGATTCAAAAAAGAAGGTAATAGTACAGTGGATCCTACCGAAAGAGAAATAACTTTTGATAAAATGTTCATACGTTTATATCATCGGTAAATCCCCTACTCAATACTTTCTACTTGGCAGAATTTGCACTGTCTTACTTTTGTCCGTATAATGGGTACAGAGAAAATCCATTTCATGTTTAGCCTGGATTATGACAAAGATTACATGGATACGTGAAAAGTAACTTTAAAATCTGAGGGAATTTTGAAATGTTTCCCAGAGATGACATAGTTATTCATGTCATCCATGATTTGAACAAAATCGAACAAATATTTTACACCCATTACAGTTGAAATAAGATATATATATCTTCCTTTGCATGGTAAATTCCAGGTTTTAAATTATATGCAAATGAACTGTGAAGAAGACACATGGTCGAGCCAGAATGCAGACAGAACAATGCATATGAAATGATTACGTTCCATATAGTTTTATCAAGGAACATAACACGTGCAGACTTTAAAGTTTTTCTTTGCGTATTTATCTCCCTTAGTGAAACCGGCATCAGCACGATTTTAGTAATTAGTGTCTACGGAATAAAATAGCTCCACAGAGACTGTACTTTCAACAACATTGGTGCAAATTCCACACTGGTTTGCCCTGGTCACCCCAGCCCCAATCTTGGCTTATTTGCCTAAAAAGAATTAGTTCACTTTACAATACTTGCATGTTGCAAGACAGGATATATTAATTTGAAACCGATTTTTCAGTACCTAATTGCGGCATACAAAGCCAAACGTTATGTGATAAGAAAAGCTCTTGAAGAAATATCCTTGCCGATGAGAAGTGATTTTTTTTCTTCTTGAAGAAATCTCCTTGCCAATAGCGAAGTGAAGTTTTGTTTCGTCTGTTTTAGAAGAAATCTCCTTGTCAATAGAGAAGTGAATTTTTGTTTCGTATGTTTTAGAAGAAAGCGAACCACAGATAAGATTCCGTGTTAGGGTTTTGAAAGTATTGCGTATCACATACTACAGTGATTGGAAATTGTGTTTGGGCCAATGGAACTTATGTTTGGGCCATCTGAAATTGTGTTTGGGCCAATTGAAGTTGTGTTTTTGCCAACTGCTGCATCTCTCAATACCAGCAACATTTGATAGGTAAACACTATTCCTTGTACCTTCGGGCATCTTGGATTGAACACGGAACCAGAAAGTTGTAAACTGTGTAAGTTTTCTGCTGCGATACTCCCGGCCTTAAGGGCTAAAATTCCTCATAAACGGTCAACTTCTTGCGAATGAGATCGTGTACAATCATGGTGCAAAGAATTTATTTTGAGTTGCTAGGACAGTCGAAGAGCGCCTCTTAATTCATCGATTTTAAGCGAGTTTCCAGAACGAAAGAATTCATTCTAAACATTTGCGGGATAAATATTGCCTCATCAAATACTGCTTCCAAGTAATTTTATGTTTCACCGTCAACGAATCTGAGTTCACATTGGGATGAGTTTGTGCCCAATATGATCTTTTTCTCTTGTTCTTCAGTTCCTTCGAGATGAACGGGAAGATATGTAAGCAAATCTCTTTTAATCTTGAGTGGAAAAGTTTGCTTCCATCCCTTAATCGTCTTTGCATTATTTTAAAAAAAAAAAATTTTTTTTAATGAAATTTCCAAGCATTAATGGAATTGACAAAGGAGATTTTAAATTTTGCAAGCAGAAAGGTACAAGCAAATCGACACACTGGATGGAAACTAATTATGCTTGAGAAATAAAAATGCAAAGATCAAAGCATGTTTTCTGAAATGGGCGCAAAAGCAGAACAGAAAAAAAGATCCACATGCTTTATTTTAAAACCATTGCTGCTACGGATAAATTTGCACCAGCATCTAGTCTCACTCGTAAAAAAGAACAGCGCCCTTCAAATTTTAAGGCCACTATAGGAAAGGCTTTATACACATCGGGACAGCGCCCTTCGAATTTTAAGGCCACTATAGGAAAGGCTTTATACACATCGGGACAGCGCCGTTCGAATTTTAA
This sequence comes from Margaritifera margaritifera, assembly GCA_029931535.1. Lineage (NCBI taxonomy): Eukaryota > Metazoa > Mollusca > Bivalvia > Unionida > Margaritiferidae > Margaritifera > Margaritifera margaritifera. The sequence continues at coordinate 1,139,612 of JAQPZY010001622.1, forward strand.
GGCCACTATAGGAGAGGCTTTATACACATCGGGACAGCGCCCTTCGAATTTTAAGGCCACTATAGGAGAGGCTTTATACACATCGGGACAGCGCTCTTCGAATTTTAAGGCCACTATAGGAGAGGCTTTATACACATCGGGACAGCGCCCTATGAATTTTAAGGCCACTATAGGAGAGGCTTTATACACATCGGGAGATAAAGGCTTGAAGGAATTAGTATTTGCTACGTTCCCCCACTCACATTCACAAGTTTATTTTGGACATACTGGACCCATTAATTATGATGAGGGCGGATGTATCGGTTTACAACCGAAACATAATTATTAAATTATCTAATTACACCTAGAGTCAAGAGGGACAGCTGCACAAGTTTGTCCACTTACGCTAAGTAAACAATTCATAACATACGCCCCTGCTGCAAAAGTTTGTTAATCGAGTACATCATTTGTATCGAAGAAACCAAAGGTGGTACAATTGCAGTGCTGCCAATCAAGTGAAGATGGCGTGGTCGCAACTTTTGCGGTTGCCTAGTGACACCATAAAAGTAAAACAAAATATGATATACGAAGATGTGGTCAAATATTGTGTACAGGATCTAAAATGTTGCTACCAAGTCACTAATTAACATCCGAATTGTAAATTACTATACGTGTCTGCACGCGTATAAAGGCAGTGTATGCATGTACATTTGAGTACTCACATTTAACACTTTGTCTAAGACCATGAAGACAAATTTATGCCTATATTTTATCAATGTATTTTTGCGAGTGTAAAAATTATTATCTTTTTATTTTGGTTCTCTCTGTTTTAGTGTATATCTGACACAAAAGATTACTTGTGTATCAATAACAGTACTCTCAAGGTCAATAACAGTACTCTCAAGGGCAACAACAGTGCTCTCGAGGGCTCAGATTTTGGCGTGAAGTAGTCTGTCAGATGAAAAGACATCGAAGAAACGCAGGAAATCAGCAGTCTTGGACAAACACATATTTTTCCATATGGCAAACCCGGGAATTATACCCGGGACTGCCCATGTGAAATCTAGTATGTTGCCGCTGCGCTAGTTTGATCTCGCTGCATACATTAAGTAAATTGCTGATAGTTATTAAATATTTTCACTAAATTAGTACACGAACGTAATTGGATGGAACGGAATGGGGGAGGGGATATGGGATTTCTTCTATCCTTTCGCTGCTTTAAAATAAAAATTAGGTAATGATTTCAATAATATTCTTATATTTCTAAGTAGCTTAATCATCATATGAATCTTTTGGAAATCACCAAATATAGGTTACGCTCTGCATCTAGGTTGTTGCATTCTATATACTTGACACAAAATATCACCATCATCTCATTCGTTTCTTTACACTGTACACTGTTTGCTGTAGATGTTTTGTACCATGAATTGAACTGAATTAAAACAATGCTCTAAACTGAAAAATTTCAACCTGCTGGAAAGCAACAACTAATTCTGTTTCGTAGAGGAGTTCCACAAGTCATACACCTGATGCAAAATGTGTTGAATTCTGACACATTTTGCTAGTCTTCGTGGATGTTTGGTATTGTTTTGGTGAATTTTATACCTTGTTTTTCGAATTACGCTTCATTGTTAATTCAGTAAGAACATTATTAAGCTCACTCGTGTAAAGAGTCCAACTCCAGATTGGCAGTATTGCGGAAAATGTTCGTCTGCCATCACAAACTCTATAAATAATTGATCCTAGTTGGGATGGTAAGTACAAATAATTATAGACTAATTTGCTGGGTAATATTTTCAGTACTAATACAGAAAATCTTTTTTTCGTGCCCGTATGTAGACAATTATTGGTCACCATGTACATCGGCGGGGGACTGCACTGCAAAACTAGGATATAAGAAGCGGTAACCGGTCTGTTAGAAATGTAACTAGACACGTATGAATGTATAGAAGTTCAGTACTTGTCATTTAGTAAAACTTTTATTTTGCATCTTGCCTAAGTGAGATAGAACTTGAGAGACTTTAAGAGAGCTAAGACGTGATTTAAAAAAAATAAAATAAGCAGTCAGCTTGAAATCATTCAGCATCAAATTTATACATCTCTCAATCAGTAATGCTTACTTTAACATATCACGCGGAATAAGTTAGGTTGAGGCATACCATTGAATGTTATTGCATGAGATTTATATGCCAGGTCTAATATCCTCGATGTGAATTCTAAAGGAATATTTATTTCTCGCTTTGTTGGACGAATAATCTGTTAGAAGCGAGCGTGCTTTAATACTGGAGGCGACGACGAAAGGGAGTTCTGCGGTGCCAAAGCTACAGACTGTTATCGATGGAAGTATTATACAGGAGAAAACTCTGAAGGGAATATCCAGCGCTCATTCAGAAAGGATACTACTAATAATATTCATTTGGTCCAGTAAGTGTATCCGGTGTGCATCAGTCATGTAGGTATATGTATACCTATGGATTGCATATACACATGAAGGGAGAAAGTTCATGAGACTATATCAAGTGTTCTATTGACGACTTTTCATCATTACTTGGCGAAGTGGTGTCGGATAAGAAGGAGATTGTTTGTGGCCCAGGAAACCACCAATTATGGTTAAAAAATGTCTGCACCATTGAGAGTGGACTTCTGGCTTATAATTAGCTACTTGACAGGTAGGTACTCTTGAACTTGGACCTCGTCCTCTTCACTTGTTTGTCACATAAACTTTAGTCATTTTGCAGACGACATTTCTCAGCAGACGAAGCTTATGTCAATTACGTAACAAGCTGATTAAACTGTGTTTAATTCTTTTATTAGATTTCTGAACATAAATTTATTATTTTTAAATTAGAGAAACTTGAATCTATACAGATTTGCATCTTTCTATGATTATTAGGCGTTTGGAAACTATTTTGCACTGTTTTGATTGATTTTTGATCCACACAGTTGCGTAATCTAGCCTTGGTTAAATAAATAAAAACATTCATTGCATAGGTCAGTCTGTGAAATACATGACCAGAGTACTTGAATCCAGGTCAATGGCTATAAAACAAACAAACAAGCAAGCAAAAACAACTTTCTAATATCACAATGATCCAGATACTAAACTGGCGATTGATCAACGTTTGTCTTTTTGATAAAATCCAGATGTCATATCCCTTATGAATGTACAAATTCCGATTTTGTAGACAACGTTCCGTTGTGGAACTTTTCCCCAGTTCTTTCGCACAAAATAGTAATACGACTTTCAAAAACAAATCTTTAAATAAAATACAACATGGCGATATGATTAACAAAACACAGTATCCCGATATGATCTACATTAGATCATATTACATTTGGGATAAAATGGGCGGCAGAATAATTTTTAGGATTAATCAAAAGCAGAGTAGGACCTTCAATAAAACAGTTTATTCTTTGGCAGCTTGTAAGGAAGGCCTGGTTTGAGAGAGAGAGAGAGAGAGAGAGAGAGAGAGAGACAGAGAGACAGAGAATCATGAGATATATATCTAGTTTTTGTAAACCGAAAAAGAGGAGAAGTAAGGATGGAATAAAAGTAGAAAAGAAACATTGAAAGGCGGAGAGCACGAAATTAAAACAAAGAAAAGACGAAACTATTGGGAGGAAAGAAAAGGGAGAAAGAAATGAAAAGAATGAAAGAGAAATATTCTATATTTTTAGCACTAGAACATTAGTTTAGACAGTATAATATATCATTTTAGGGGATAATGAGCAAGAAACAGTAGTGATATTATTAATAACTGCGTTGGAGTCATCCAAAATCAATTAAGGAAATAAATGGATCAATTTTTAGCCATAGCATAAGATATTAAATCATTAGAGACTCATTCCCAACAGTCAGTTATTAAAACGGATCATCAATCAAAAATCGGAATGCAGCGACAGAAATGTACCCTGTGTCAGAAATATCTTAAGTATAAAAGACTACAAAAAACTTTATGTCTAAATGACACGTTTTACTACGAATCAGAGTTTTTCCAACCACATTTGGTTGATACCAACATAGATTTATTGTGGACAGATTTTGCTATATTTGTACACATCAGAATTATTTTTGTGGAGGTGTTTCTTGTGTTTTTGTTTTTTCTTATATTAAGTGTTATTTGTATATAGGGTTTAACGACAGAACAGTGCAATCCTGGCTATAGAGTGTCCGTTAATATTTTGTTCTAAAATGTAGAGGCACAAATTGCAAAAAAAAAAAAAAAAAAAAATGTGTTTGGACATAAACGTTTCCAAATAATATGTATGTATGTATTAGAGTTTAACACTACTAGCTATATGGTGTCGATTATTAAACGTTCAGTTCCAAAATGTAAATATAAAGAATTTCCAAGGAAACTTGTGGAAGAGAAAACCTTCCAAATAAACGTAAAAATGAAGTGCTACAAAATAAAACATGGAACGTAAAGATGTAAATATTCGGTAAAATGTGCATTAGAAAGGTAAAAGTAAAAAGTGTAAAGTCCTGCAAATAGAAGGTCAAAATCTTTTATGTAAACAAGATTACCTCGAAAAGACCCAAACATACAACAATGGTTTCATTCGAAATTCTCAACATAAAATAGAAGACTTTGCCTCGTATTCTAACCCATAATTTCAAAGGAATTATTTGTCTCGCCCGCCCCTCTGCCTGATACATATTTGTGTATTTTTCACTTTCAAATGACCTTGACTTGGACCTTTGCTTAATGTCAAAGAGAGGGTATGCGTGCATGAATATGAAAGGACAGTGCTTACTGATTCTATACTCCGACCATGATAGCTATCCCTTCCAGGGTTTGGTACTTATGACCAAAGAATTATCTTTAACCGAAAACTTAAAACAGGAATTTGAAATGACCATGACCTTTCTTGAGGGTCAGAGGGAGGGTTGTGGTACATGTATATGAAAGGACAAAGCTTCATAATTGTACAGTCCAAGTATAACTAACCTTCTAGGGTTTGAAACCTTTGACCACACTTAACAAATGTATACCCAAAACTTAAACAAGATTTTCAAATAATCTTGACCTTGCCTGGTGTCACAGGGTGGGTAGCAGTGCATTAATATGACAGGACAGAGCTTTCTGATTCTACAGACCAAGTATGACATCTATCACTCCTAACGTTTTTAGACATATGACCCTACATATAAACTGTAACCGAAAACTTAACCACGATTTTCAAATGACCTTGACCTTGCTCCGGGGATAGAGGGAGGGTGGGGTACATATAGTTGAAAGGGAAATGCTGACTGATTTTACTGTCCAAGAGCAATCTCTCTAAAGGGCTTAGACTTGTGACCATACAATAAAACTTGAACCAAAAAAATAACGAAGACTTATATATATATATATATATATATATATATATATATATATATATATATATATATATATATATATATATATATATATATATATATATATATTTGGCCTTGTTCGGAGGGTTTCAGGGACGGTGAGTGTGTGTGGTCATGTTTGCTGGTTATATGGTTTATGTATGAAATAAATCCCACAAATGGTTTGGGAATTATGACCATACAGAAAACTTTTAGTGACCCCAATGGGAGTCAAAACTTTAAAGACGAAAACCAAACTCAAGTCCCAAACTCACTAATACATCTTTGCGATTGAAGTTAAGCGTGCGACTTCCTTAAATTCTAGAAATCGAATTTTCGCGGTTTATAATTATTGGGGATTTCCAGTTTTTGGACATTGTCCTTTGAGCACGAGTTTTGTTCTCAAAAACTGTTTCAAGAATACAATATTGTGTATATCACCCAATTATCACTCTTCATAATTACCGTCTATACTCGCGTATAATTCTAGTCCAAATGCAAACAACATAGACCCTGATCTGCCATCACATAATGCGCCGGCAGATCAGGGTCTATGTTGTTTGTTCTACTGATTAGTCCTTACAAGTTGCATAGACCCAGATCTGCCGGCGCATTATGCGACGGCAGATCTGGGTCTATGCAGTTTGCAGTTGGTATTAAATTATACGCGAGTACATACGGTAGTTCACAAGGACTTTGAACACTGAAGGACTTTAAACATTCGTATTCTGTGTCGAATATTTTCCGGGACAATATGCAATGTTCACTATCTTTATGCTACAAGAGCGCATATATGCTTACACAACACAAGCACGAAAAACCGGCAACCTTCTTGGTAGATAAAGGAAATTATTGTCAAAATAATTTTTGTTTTCTTCACGGCGAATTTGCATCGTTTTGACATTGTAATTAATTAATGGGTGTCCTCAATCTGTTCACATACCAATGAACATCCACTATCCATATCTTAGTCTGTCTATTATTGTCTCTCCGTCTGTCTGTCCGTCAATCTGTCTGCCTGCCTGCCTGTCTGATTCCATTTCTTTGTCTCCATCAATATATCTGTCTGTCTGAGGTCATGTTGTTGTTATTGTTGTTGTTGTGGTGGTGGTGGTGGTGGTGGTGGTGTGTGTGTGTGTGTGTGTGTGTGTGTGTGTGTTTGTATGTGTGTGTGTGAATACACTCTCCCCTCTCTTAATAAATTATGTCTTCCATCGTGTGTAAATGACCTTTTATATTGCATCTGGGCTGACTAGCCCAGAAATAATCACATGTTTATACGTTCCGTGGTCAATGCGATAAGCATGCCAAAATAGCACAACTAATTCTACGACTAAACAGATATTAATCATGTCTCCAGCTATATCAGAAATGGTCTGGGTCCTAATATAATCATGTCCCCAGTTATATCAGAACAAGTACGGGTCATAATATAATCATGTCCCCAGTTATATCGGAACAAGTACGGGTCATACTATAATCATGTCCCCGGTTATATCAGAACAAGTACGGGTCATACTATAATCATGTCCCCAGTTATATCAGAACAAGTACGGGTCATAATATAATCATGTCCCCAGTTATATCAGAACAAGTACGGGTCATAATATAATCATGTCCCCAGTTATATCGGAACAAGTACGGGTCATAATATAATCATGTCCCCAGTTATATCGGAACAAGTACGGGTCATAATATAATCATGTCCCCAGTTATATCAGAACAAGTACGGGTCATACTATAATCAGGTCCCCAGCTATATCAGAACAGGCTTGGGTCTTAATATCTCTTTATGTTGCCTCGAAACATTTAGTAACATGTCTCCATCGATTGATGTGGTATTCGAAATATTTATCTTTAGTGAATTAAAATCTTAATTTAATTAACTATTTTTTATCAGTGGTAGAATGGGTGAATAAATTAATGATTAAATGAATAAAAAAATAATCTAATTATTGACTGACTCTTTGTGTCCTTACGCTGAACCAGGTAACTAACACGCTCTCTGACTGAACTCTTCAAGTACATCAGTTTACAAATTTGTGTACTCATCTATCTATTCCTCACTCGTTTCCTCATTACATCTACCTGTTAATCCATCTTTCCGTCTGTGTTAGTATACCAGTCTGGCAAAGTATATATGTCAATATACCAATCTGGCAAAGTATATATGTCAATATACCAGTCTGGCAAAGTATATATGTCAATATACCAGTCTGGCAAAGTTTATGTGTGTCAGTCTCTGAAAAAGCTGAAGTCTATTGATCATTTGCGATGAGGATCCTCTCGATTTTTGTGTCACAATGGAGCAACATCATATGTTTGAAATGCAATTACAATGTATTATCATGTACTATCCTACCCAAATATGGCTTGGTTTGGTTTGGTGTTTTACGGCACAGCAATCAGGTTATTTAGTGCCGTGACAATTCGAGTAAAGTGCCTTGCCCAAGGACACATTACGATAGCCAACCCGAGTTTATCCGATGACACGATTGGAACCGGCACCATTTTGGTTGCGAGTATGGTAAGCAAACCATTGAGCCAACAAAAGCAAGCTTATACACGTAGGTTGATCTTGGGTCCTTTTGGGCCCTAAGTTATAAATAATATAATTGTGGCATCTAGGTTGATCTTGGATCCGTTGGACTCTAAGTTATTTATATAATTGTGGCATCTTGTCACTGTGTGAATTAGTCTACTACCAATTAGTGTGTGTCATTTCCACCCTTTCGATGCAGGAGGAGAAAGTGTCACAGACTAATGGACAAAGGAACAGACAGACATAAGGAAGATATAACAACATCCCTGACGCTGAAGAAAATATATCGGACTTAAGTATGTCAAAAGTAGTCATAGTCAGCCGGGAAGAAAATGAGGGGATCGCAGCCACTTTTTATTGCAATGTCTGTAATTTATTTGATTTCACATTAAAACTATTTGCAACAACACAGCCACTGAATTAACTAGCGTATTCCCATTAGGATTATTACGTTTGTAATCAAACGCAAATTCTCTAGTTGTGCGTCTCACTTTGGCATAAAGAAACAATTACAGTTCCCAATGAAATGAATCACTTGCAGAAAACGAATTGATATGTGATACTAAAGCTGAATGTTTTTCAATCAGATTATTTTCGTTGTGTTTATGGTGGCTTACTAAAAACGACCAGACTGGGTCTAGGTTTCCTGAAAATTGTAACGATATAAATTTATGCTAAAATAACGAGGCTAAAGATGATGCAAAGAAAAGCATGGTTAAATACATATATCTTTCACAATCTGTGCAATTTATTTTAAAAACGAGAATGATGTGCCCATTGAGTTTTGTATAAGCTTCCATCCTATGATGTGTTTATTCACCATTGCTTACGGGGGTGGGGGTGATCAATTTTAATGTATTATTATTATTTGTGTGCTTTTGGATTCTACATGACATGGTAATTTTCGATGTTATTTCTGAGAGCGACATGCTTACGTTTATATCTCCTGCCCGAGTTAGAGACCAGCTGCAATAATTCTAATGATCTACTCGTTCCATATACATTGTTGGGGTGTTGTAGATCACTACAGTTATCTGTAGCGTACTAACGGGGGTGGGGGGGGGGGGGTAGGACGGGGCGGTTACCCCGGCGCCAGAGATCTTGCGGCGCCAAAACAGCTGATAAAAATTCGGGCCTCGTATTCTGGCCCTTTTGGCCATCATCGTCGCCCAGGGCGCCATTTATCCTTAGTACGCCAGTGACAGTTATTATGTAGATGGATTACAGACCTCGATCTCGTGGTTGGACAAACATCAAGGACAATGTAAGGGTATAGCCAGCAATGAAAGTGGAAATCAAGAACAATGTTAGCCCATAGCAGGCGATAAAGGGAAATCAAGAACAATGTTAGCCCATAGCAGGCGATAAAGGGAAATCAAGAACAATGTTAGCCCATAGCAGGCGATAAAGTGAAATCAAGGACAATGTTTGCCCATAGCCAGTGATAAAAACGCATTCATTACATGTTGCTCCATTGGCACATTTTTAAAAATTTATTATGAAGATCACTCTTAAGCAGAACACACACACACACACGCACACGACCTTGTAAGAATCATTAGGCTCATACAGGACGTAGTCATATATACATATATGGGGACGCAAGAGACACACACATGCGAGCCACAAAGCCCGGTGCAAGAGTTTTCAAACTGAGTGCGCTTTCAACTTAATTTGTCATCCATTAAAATGTTCACGAAGTAATATCTATGGACAATTCTCAATAACTTAACTTGGAATGATAACTCCGTTTTTGAAACAAAGGTTCAGTCCAGTGTCCCATATACACAATCCAAATAATGTAGTTACCATATCTTAGTTTTCACTCAAATTCAAGAAGGGATATTATGTTTCTAAACATGCTAGTCATAAAGAAACAGAAGGCATAGACTTTGCTGTTGTCCGTACGGCGATATATCTTAAAATGACATGATTCTTTCCACAAAGTACGGTAAACTTTCCGTAACGCCCATTCTCCCTAATCCTCTACCTGCCGGCGGCGAGTCACTTACCTGCAGCTTACCAAGCCTGCACAGGTAAGAGAGATAAGTAGGTGATACAGAATGCACTATGATGGACGAACTTGAATATTGTAGCGCTATGTGTACAGCTCAACTCAATTGTTCTCCATGCACTTGATTGCATTTCTTTCTGCTTGCGTCCGGTCTTCGTCAAAGTAATGGATTGTGAATGATTCAATTTGAGAAAGAGACTAGCTTGTCCGGTTGCCTTGCCAATAAGCGGACGGAGGCTGATTATTTCTTTCGGTTCAAAACATAATTACCCTAAACCAATATTTGATGGATTGTGGGTTTAACTTTAATTGGCGTACGATAATGAAGGTATTCACAAAAGAATTGTCACACGAGAAGGGGGATTGGTCTGAAACCTTATTAACAAGTCCTTGATGTAATAGACTAACATAGTGAAGAGATGTTAGCAATTTTGTCTAACAAGGTTTATCTCTTTCTTGAAAGTTATAAACTTCTGCTAGATAAAGTATTTATCTTACTTTTCCGTTACAAAATGGGAAGCCGAAATCGGAACATTTATTAGAATGATAGCAATAACTTTCAACGAGAGAATATAGATAGAAAACGTATCAACGCCACGATGATTATAACGAGCAGTATGTCGCACTACTATAGTTAATAGTCAGTTTTGCACTGTAAGAATGCAATTCAATTGCTTAAGACGCAAGGATTGCAAATTAATTATATATCTGACTAACCCTTATACAAATTGCAAATGCAAAGACATGTTCAGAAAGAATATATGCGAAATAACTTATTGTAACAGCAGGGAGAGAGAGAGAGAGAGAGAGAGAGAGAGAGAGAGAGAGAGAGAGAGAGAGAGAGAGAGAGAGAGAGAGAGAGAGACGACACTTTCAGAGTATAGTGATGATTAATTGACTATAATTGGGTTAGAGAAGACTTTTTGGCATTTGTTTTCAGACAAATTGATACTTTTCCAAAATACATCAAAATGCAAGATCTCGATATTGCCCGAACATTTTCTCACACAGTTCTCACTTGCGTCTCCATTCTTCTCCATTTCGTCATCTATGATCGTCTCTATGGTTTTTGTACCTTTGTGTATGTCTTCATCTACATCTATCCTTTTTTCGCTTTAAACTATTATTGTCAATTAAGATCAACAAGATCCAACAGCATGCTGTATATCAAACTAAACAATTTCCCCCGACATTCTACATAATTCTTGTCACAGTACAGGTCAAATCGATCATCGCTTTGAATATTGACAGTTTGACATAGTTTTTTCTCGGTCTTGATGAATTCATGTTCTTATTAGATTTATGCCCGGAGATCACCGATGTTCTAGTCAATGTGATATAGCTGAAGAAACCTTTATTAAAGATGATAAAGTTAGAAGTGAAACTGGGACAATAACGCGGTCAAATTGTGATGGAAGAGTATCAAAACGAACCAGAATTAGGTCTTGTCGACAGTAACAGCCATACTGGTTTTATTCCGTGAAATCATGCAAAAAGTCAGGAGCAAAATCGAAAAATGTGTGATGCAAGAGCAAATTTCTACATAAAACAGGGGCCATAACTCAGTCAAAGTTTGATGGAAGATGTGAAAATCGAACTTGACGAAGTTTTTTATATATCAGGCTTCAAACATTATTAAACGTAAACGAAATTTGTGATGCACGGGACCGAGATACGATTGAACAGACTTGGGTAAGTCTATAATATAATAGGATTCCGTGGCAATACAAATACCATATTTCAGACATTACTCATGGTGACAGCTGAAGAATGTTACATTTCTGCCATTAAACATAAAAATGTCAGATATTCAACATGTTCATTGTAGATGTAACTTCTTTTCAAAGCATTTTTATAGTTCATGGTGTTTACTGTATCAGTTATATCGTCGTTGGTTAGTGTGTGTTCGTGTAGAAATTCCATTATTGGCCAGTGTGTGTTTGTGTAGCAATTCCACTGTTGGTTAGCGTGTGTTCGTGTAGAAAAAATCCACTGTTTAAGTTTTGAATTCATACAGTTCATAATAAAATGTGTTCGTTTTTTCGGTATATATTCCCGAAATCTGGGACTGATATGATTGGTAATTGCATTTTTTTTCCCCTGCAGAACACAGTAGGAATCTATAATTGTTTCTCTATGCAAATGCCGCCTATTTCAAACAATTTAAAATAACACTTCGTAAAGGCAATGTACTCAAGGTAACTCAAGTTTTGTCGAAGCAATACATTTAACTAACCCATGAGATCGAGAACTTCGATATGCATGCACATTATTTGATCGCCCGGAACAATAAATTCCTTGGATACTTTCCTCCATTTGGAAGTAATGATAATCTAATCTGAAAACTTCTGGAAAATGTATGGAAGGGACTTTATGCCGAACAATAATGTAATTATTCTCATCGGTTTACTATTTATTGTGTTTTTGAAGGAAATATGTCTGAATTAGAGTTTAGCTAACCAATGAACACTGGTCTAGAGTAAAGAAGACCCTGATCGGATCTGCAGGACCTAGAGAGGGATCGAGAGTGTCTTTCGGATGTAGTGAATAATGGTTTGCGACACATAAGAATGCATTGCTTGCTAAGAACCAGGCAGGACCTTTCTGCTCTGATATTCCTGGCCTGGATGTTATAAAAAAAACAAAAAAAAAAAAAACAAAAAAAAAAACATGCCCATTCTCATACTCGTACTAAAGTCGAAAATCTGACGTCTGATAGGTTATGGTTCAAGATTGTCTGATTTACTTACGTCTAGGAATGGACCAATCAGTCATCATATTTTTAAGTGGAAACTTGGTTTGAAAATGGACATTTTTTAAAAATATTCTTGGGGACTAGTTAATATATGGATTGTTCAGGGTACCAGAGTCGGTTCGGACATTTATGTTTCTCCTTTCTAAAACTATAGGAATGTTGCTAATAAGTTTTAGCTGAAGATAAGCTGTAAAAAAAAAAAAAAAAAAAAAAAAAATCGACGCAATATGTACAACATGTTTATTTTAACCAACAAACCAAAATTGAAAAGTAATGACTAGCAGTAATTGACTTAAGTTCCCAATTGCGGTATCATTTGTAGAACTTTTCACATCTGTTTTAGACAGTGTTTAATAAAAAAAAAAAAAAAAAAAAAAAAAAAAAAAATTTTGAAGTCAATTTAATTTCATTTGAAACTTTCATCTTGTATGACTATTCCTTCTCTGTAATCGCTGAGTCTAAATATGCGACTAAAGACATTCAGCTTACAAATCAACTGTTAGATACTATTCAATGTCTTACAAAGGCTTACTTGGAAAAATGGGAACAAACATCATAGCTCGTAATTACACCATTGCACCCATTCTACGGCTCATTTAATATTGTTTAATCAATTGCTGCCTTGTAACAGATGCCAATGTTTATCCAATTCCGCATTCAAAGAGACTAAGAGGAATTAAAAGCTAAAAACCTTAGAAAACTATCCCGGTCCGGAATAAATATAAATAAGTATCTTATTTTTGCTGCACCGGTCATCCCGAGAGGGGTGTAATATACGTCCCGGCGCACGGCTGGCAAATGTTTGCTTGTAACTCCCAGGATCAATAGACTTTCATAAAGACAATGGGAATTCATAGCTTTTCTTGAAGAGATGATTAATTTTCCGCGCGTACAAAACCTTGTGGTATCCCCACTTGTCAAAATTGACCGGGAAATTGGATTGACTGTTCAATTAAACTCACCTACAGTGGCATATGTTCATTGATTACATTTAGATGATGGTAAGCCATTCGGAAACTGCTAAAATGTCTGGCAAGGCTTTTTGTTCGCGCGGAAAAGTGGCACAACCTTGATCCGCCAACCTCAGTCTTCAGTAAGGGTCAGAAATCATGTCAAAAGTTTGAAACTCGGAGCAGATTAAGCATAAAGTAAGATAAATTGCCTAAAAATCTATAATTATTGAGAAGGAGTACCTCTGATAAAAAAAATAATGTGAAACTTCTCTAAACGGAACCCAATGTAACTCGATATCCCCTACAAACTGGCCCCTCTGTAACCCGATCCCCTATACAGGTCCCTATGTAACCCAATATTCTCTACAAACTGGCTCTTCTGTAACCCGATCTCCTTTACAAACGTATCTCTTTGTAACCCGAAATCCTGTACAAACTGGCTCCTCTATAACCCGATCTCAAACTGTTCTCTCTTTAACCCGATCGCCTCTCCACTCTTTAATCCGATGTCCTATACAAACTTGCCCCTCTTTAACCCAATCTTTTCTCCAAACTTTTCTCTTTCAACCCGATCACCTCTCGAAACTCACCTGTCTTTAACCCGATCTCCTCTCCACTCTGTAATCCGATGTCCTCTACAAAATGGCCCCTCTGTTACCCGAACTCCTCTAATCAGCCTCTCTGTATGCAGATCTCTTCTACAAACTGGCCCCTCTGTAACCTAATCTCGTCTGCAAAACTGGCTACATATTTGGTTTTGATAAGACGGTTCTAATGCTAATCACACCTCCCGATACTTGCTACCTCCATAATTTGGAAATGTTTTCGGTCCCACCAATGTTCGGGTTTTGGCAGTCTCACTGTACTTCATCCAGAAACGACTATATTTTGTTCAATATTTCACCCCAAAAGTTGAATAAAGTTAATGTAGATAAGCTTTATTATTGATATTTATATTTATGTCATACATATCAAGGCGACATATTTCGGAATAGTCCAGTCTATTTACATGCAAGGTTAAACTAAATTTAAATGAAAAGAAAAATTAAAGTCGGCAAACTGATATAATATGATAAAGGTATATGATAAGGAGATTTCATTAATCATTTCATGGCATCATATTTTACTCCATAAAAAGTATATATTTTAGGAAATCCAGCATTTAGGAATTTGATTAGCTATTCTCATTCTTTCGAAAGGCATTCTCACCCTTCTTCTGTTCCTTTAATGGTCATAACATTAAATGTATTAAATTTTTTACGCTCCATATAATTATGACCCTACTCGATTATAAAGTTATTCTTAGACATTACTCCTGTGAAATTTTTCCACCGTGTTATTCAAAATTGTTGCCGTATGCTTCAATCGAGCAATCCTAAGCACTATGGAGGAATTACTACACATGTGTTACTCAGTAGATTTAACGGAACAATATGTGATTGGCTGCCATTTGACCTGCATGGGACTGTAGTGACTGTCATTTGACCTGCATGGGACTGTAGTGACTGTCATTTGACCTGCATGGGACTGTAGTGACTGTCATTTGACCTGCATGGAACTGTAGTGCTGGACATAACGATTTCACTGATTCTCCACAGAAAGTACATGGGTACCATTATTAGACCGGTTAATCCACGTTATTAGCCGTTTCTTCTGTCTGGACAAACATGTGCATTACATGCTTATAAAATTAATGCTGACCTATACACAAATATTTTAAATTGAAATTTAAAATTCGGTAAATGCACGTGTATGCTTAAACGTTTTAAGATTTGTCCTTTATTTTTTATATTTTTTTTTTTACACATTTTCAATTATATGGGCAGTTAAGTTGCAGTAAACGGATTATATACTTCTTACGAACATTTTATCAAGAGTTATTTCTCTTTTCAGGAGGATTTTGGTTGGTTGGTTGGTTCTTAACGTCACCTTTAACACATTATTGGCTATATCATGGTTGGTTGGTTCTTAACGTCACCTTTAACACATTGTTGGCTATATTATGCCGGGCAAACGGGAGCCTTGTGCCTTTTCCAAGGACATACAGGGGCAACCGACTTGGCTGGACAGAGAGGGTGTCGAACCCGCGACGCTTGGAATACGAGTCGGACGCTCTACCAACTGAGCTACTGCGGCTTTTAAGTAGGACAAAATCTACAGTTTCCTTCTTCAACTCATATAAATGAAACTAAAATGTCAAGTGTTCACCTTCATCTGACATTTATAAAAATTAAAAACATTTACAGTATACAAATCTGAATGACTTTCAGAGCTTTTAATGCAAAAGACAAACTGTTGACTGATAATTTTAGCGCGAAATTCGCTATATCAAAGAGCTACTTCACTTTTTTTCCAAATGGAGCAGCCCCAGCTTTATCTGTAAAAAACAAACAAACAACAACAACAACAAAAGTCATTGGATGTATACGGCGGATCGATTTCCCCATTTTGGACCTAAACAAAACGCAAAACAGTACATAGTTCTTGCGCAACAAAGTATATATATATATATATATATATATATATATATATATATATATATATATGTGTGTGTGTGTGTGTATATATATATATATATATATATATATATATATATATATATATATATATATATATATATATGGACTGAAGAACAGGTAAATAAATTATATTATTGCTAAGAATTAAACTGTTAACTAAAATCTATTTTAATTAACCAATCCTTTATCTTTCACATACACAGTGAGGTAGTATTACGTCATATGAAGCCGTGATATATTCGTTCTGATCAATGAAATTCAAAATGGCTGCCTCTGCGACATATCCGATTTTTTTTGTTGTTGTTGTTGTTGTTGTTTTTTTTAAAGGAAAATGCAGTAATGCAGTGCATGCTCGATCATGCACAAAGAGCGGTAACTCTATAAAAATTGCATTCAGCTGGTAATTAGCATAAAGTCTATTCCATACAGTTTATGCATTCTGCGTGCAAGTCACGATGTATCCATCACATTCACGATTTGGTTGCTGAAAACTTATCGGCAGATATAAGGACAAATTATTTGGCAGTGATGATAGGCTCAGCAGTTCGTTTTTATCGGGTCAAACGAATTTTTAAAGGGCCGATGCATGATGACATTGATAAAAAAAGCATTTGTATCAATCTATGTGAACCCTATCCACGCTCCCATTTTTTTTATTAAGTTGCAATATTCTCAACATATTTTGTTGTCGTAAAGAATGATTATTAATGTAAAAATTACTCAGTACAATCATATCATTGTTTAATATTACCCAAATTGAATGATATTATTTAGTTTGAAATTCTTTTTAAATCCAAGCTTTCCAAAAATATCTACTTAAACATTTCTTTTCAGAATTTAGTTTATGATTGAATGATTGGAGAGTAATAGAATGCGACTTGCCAAGACCATAAAAATAAGGGACAAAAATTTTAAGAAACGCTTAATGGATGTTTTGGAATTCCTGATATTATTGTCTGCACACAGTCTTTTTCCTTTTCTTTTTTTATTGGGAGAAAGACAAAATTTGTGATATTATTTGCTCAATTTCGGAAGACATCCTAATACAATTAGGGGTAATTAAGTTGCAATGTATGGAAGTAGTGATGAATTTGACAAATATTAGTCTTCATGTACAGCTTGTAACACTTGACCTTTAGTATTTTATTGGACTTAGACCTAAGTAATCACAATGAATAAGAAAGGAAACTCGCCGAAAGCAATTTAAAAAAATTATGCTAGTGATGTCAATATATGGAATTTCTGTCTCTTACAAGACTCTGATGCACGATAACAACATTTACATACAAGTAAGTCTTAGTTTTATAGTTCCAAAAATAAATGTGCTTTCTGAGCAGCATCACTACCGTCTGTACTCGCGTACAAGCTAATACCAACCTCAAACTGCATAGACCCAGATCTGCAGTCGCATATTGTGCCAGCAGATCTGGGTCTATGCAGTTTGTAAGGACTAATCAGTAGAACAAACAACATAGACCCTGATCTGTTGGCGCATTATGCGACGGCAGATCAGGGTCTATGTTGTTTGCATTTGTATCTGTATTATACGCGAGTATATACGGTATTACATGATATAAAAGCTAGCGATGACCCGTATGTCGAGCCCACCCCCCAACTTTTCAGCATGAGGGCATTTATATAGTTAGATAACGATAAGTGCATACTGAAACTATATTCCAAAATCCTAGAAGAGCTGAATAAAATAGTGTTGAAATAAAAGGAAAGCAAAATCTTTAACAAGGAGATTAATCTTGGGTGTGGATGGACGTACGGACGGACATACATGGGGCTGCAAAATGATCGCTATGTGGAGCTTCCGCCAAGGCTGGCTCGACAAAAATGATACTGTATTTATGTTTGAAAATCTAGTGTATATTACACATCTATTACTTATCTTATGTAGAAAAGATGACTTTTCAAGCTTTAATAGCCGTTAATCTAAAGATGTGGTGGTGCTGTTGTTTCATGGATCGTCAGAGGGTTTAATTTCATTTTCCCTAAACTTCATTTTGTGGTATTTGTAATTTACTCTATTTTTATTTATTAAAAAGAATAGCTTTATTCTGACACACACACACACACACACACACACACACACACACACACACACACACACACACAAATTACACAGCAGTCACTCCCTGCATGGTACATAGCACATCTTAACGCGTTCACACACAGACGACGGATAACAAACTATTTGACAGCCCATGGACGATATTTTTTAAAGTTATTGCTAGTTATTGTCTCATTGTAGGCGATGCGAAATTTCAAAACAGATGTACAAATTCTTTATTTTACCGTGACGTCATGCGCCACTGTTCATTATTTCTTTCACAGAAAAATGGCTCATTCGGGACGTGCAAGACTTTTTTTGTACCGCTCTCCCGAACTTTGAACCAAGACAATATGCTAGTTTAATTAGAAACACTAACAAAAAAAAAAAAAATTAAATAAACTATTTCAGCAACATTTGTTTTATAGTTCTTTATGATATAAACTGCTCTGAGATCAGACTCAAGGTCTTTTGCCTAGTAATCTCGTAAGGATAATCTCCGAGGCTTTCGCCCTTTTCGACTAAGTTAGCGTTGATAATACCCTGATGTGCTGAATTAGTAACAGACACATGTGTAAACCAGATTACCTTGACAATAGGTAGTGAAAGAGGAAAGGGCATTAACAGCTAATGTCTTCTTTCTTATTTTGTCAAGAAGAGATGATATTCAAGAAAGTTAGAGAACTTAATTCAGTTCTCGATCAATCACCATGTGAGTTCAATCAGTGTGAGAAGACATGCAATTAATAGTAACATATTCAGTCCCAGTGTCAGACATTGTTTATAACCAATGATTTAAATAGTTGTGTCCTGTCTCGTGCATTGAAACTTCATGGATGATAATGCATATTCAGTCCGAGTGTGAGAAATTTGTATAATGAATCATTTAAATAGTTTGGCTTGTCTCGCGCATTGGAGCTTCATGGTATATAATGCACTTCAAATTTTTACTATTATTATGTATTACTCTATATTCTTAAATATTTTTTTTCCCCCGAAACGAGTCGATTTTACAGTTAGGAATTAATTGCTACGGCCCCTCAGAAAAGTAAAACTTGTTCTTGAGTACATTTGGAGACGGGGCGTCAAGTGTCAAGTGTAAAGTGTTTATATACATATTAGGTCCTCTTTGAATTGAAAAGAGACGGTGATTAATGGTTCAGTTGAATTACATCACTAAGCTTGTCACCTTGTTTCAGCTAATCATAAATCAGATCTTAATTTAAGATCTTCAAGTGATAGATCGTGATAGACCATTCGCACGTTTTGAAGTGGTACCAAATGGGTTTATCATACGTACTCAGTTTTTATTAGTATCTGTAATTACTGTACTCTTTTTAACTACTAACTGAAATGACTGTATTCGGATGACCAGCAAAAAACACATCCACACACACGCACGCACACACAGGTCGCATAGGTTAAAAAGATCTAATTATTGTATTCCGTTCCGCAAGATCCAGTTCACCGTCAATGCAATACATGTATCTTAAGTCCTTTATTATAACATTTATAATGTATCTCTAGTCCAATGAAGCATGAGTAATACGAAATTTCAGATATTTGGAATCACGAATTATGCATTTTCTACGCGTATTTTTAGCTTTTAGAGAAGAAATGCGATTCTAATCAAACAAACACCATACAAGCTGAAATTTCTACACTGCTACATGTTCACGATATTTTCAGTTAAACAAAAATTGCATGCTAAATTTTCGCGATTTTAAAGTATAATGTACCTACATAAAGAGCACACAGGACGATGATGCGAAAGCGCTTAAAGGAATAAAGTGTGAATATATTACTAATTTCCAGTTGAATTAACACATATTTCTATACATGACCCGGCACATGGACATATACACTTTTTCAGGGTATTATTGACAAATTACAAAATTACTAGACCAGTTAGTCTATCATGAATCTCTAGGCGTTATAATTATGCTATTATAAGTTACTTCCCTTGATGAAAGTTATTTATAGGCTCAGTACAATATATGTAAATTTACCGAAGCCGTGAACATAATCTATGGTACAGGATATGGTATCTATGGTACGGGATATGCTTTATATATTAATCGCAGATATAAGTTAGTATCAAGGCCGACGTACATGGCCGAATGACCGTACAAGTTGTTAAATCAAAAAACAATAAATCAGTAGAAAGTAGAAAACAATGTTGGTACTTAGGGAATATGGTCGGGGTGAACATTTTTTATAATGTGGACTACATCACACTTTCGAGTCAGGTCGGGCTAAGCCTGCTACCGTAAGTAACAGTAGACTATCTTACCTGTGACTGTTGATCCAGACTGGACAGCTACACCTAGCTCCCTTTGGAAAGTCTTCTCTGATGGATCAAGCTGCCGAGCAGATATGCTGATCCCCTCCCGCCCCCCCCCCCGCCCCCGGCAGCGAAGGAGATGGCAAGAGCTGTGTTGACAGCGCAGGGCATCAGCTCAGGCGCAGTAGCACCTGATGGCCATCAACTGCATCCGGACTCGTCTCCAGACGTATCGACATTGTTGTGCCACTGAATTCAGAAAGGTCTGGACAAGAGAGTGAGAGTGACTCTGCGCAACTTTCCCTCACTTAAATACAACTCATGCGCACGTAATGACATTATTCCCATCACTCCACAAACACCTTCAAGTCCTGTGGCGATGGGCGAGCGGCAAAGCAGCAGGTGTTGATACACTGGAAGCTGTAGCAAGACCTGCACACAGGCGGATCAGGGCATTATGTCGCTTTTCACTGAACCGAAGCAGCAGTGGAAATCGGCAGCCTTCTAGGCGACTGAGCAGCACATTTTAGGATCACACTGCTCACCTCGATAGCATGAGGAAGAGCCTAGAAAAGGTGATGTAAACATTGCCTGATTCACCTTAACCCTGAGCAGCATACCGCAGCTGATGAGGATCCCACTTTAGTGTTCGAAAATCTAACAAGAAGACAAAGGTTACCCAACTCACCTTCGGTACCTGGAATGTGCGCACACTAATGGACACTACATCATCAGATAGACCAGAGAGAAGAACAGCTTTAGTTGGTAGAGAACTGGCCAGATTCAACAGATAGCAGCCTTAAGTGAACCTCGCCTAGCAGAGGAAGGACAACTCACTGAAGTAGGAGCCGGCTACACCTTCTTCTGGAGTGGCCGAATAAAGAAGAGCGACGCGAAGCTGGTGTTGGGTTTGTCATTAAATCACAGCCAGTCAACAAGCTCACAAGTCTCCCAAAGAATGTGAATGACAGATGAATGCAAATGAGACTCCCACTGACGGGAAAAATACATGCAAATATCATCAGCGCCTATACACCCACAATGACCAACCCAGACGAGATCAAGGACAAAAGTTTAGTCAACGGCTTTGGCAAATGCAACAACAACGGACTCTTCCTACTAAGGGAAATGCGCTGAACACGACCTCCTAATCACGAGCACAGTCTTCCGCCTGCCAAACTGCAGCAAGACGTCTTGGATGCACCTACGCTCCAAGCACTGGCATCTCATTGACTACGTCATCGTCAGGAGAAGAGTCAGACAGGATGTCCGAGTGACGAAGGCTACGAGAAGTGCATAATGCTGGACTGACCACAGGCTCATAGTCTCCAAGATCAATATCCAGATTGAGCCTAGCAGACGACCGTCTCCAAATTGAAACAGGAGAATGTGAAACAGGCATTTGTCGAAAAACTGTACAGTCAACCTTCAACAACCTCAAGAGGACTATGCATTGCTAACTCAGAGAGTTGCAAGACTCATGACTGAACAACAAGGCATATGAGATTCAGTTCTACGCAGACAGGAATTACATGAAGAACTTATATGATGCTTTGAAGACAATCTACGGGCCACATTCATTAGGAACATCTTCAGTACTGAGTGCTGACAGCACCACACTGCTCTCGTACACAGAAAAGATACTACAAACATGGGCAGAACATTTCAACAACATCATCAGTCAACAATCATCTATCAGTGAGAAGGCAATTGAACGACTGTTCCAAATGTATAATAACACATCACTTGCTGATCATGCAACGCTGACTGAAAGCAATTGACCTGCTGTTAAATGGCAAAGTACCTGGAGCAGATGCTATACCAGCAGAAGTCTGCAAAGCCGGAGGCTCGCATATGGCACATACTGACTGAACTCTTCCAGTCAAGGTGAACTCAAGGACCTATACGGGGGAGTATACAGATGCAACCATTGTTAACTTGTACAAGCGAAAAGGCAACAAACAATCCCGCGACAACCATCGGGGCATCTCCTTCTTGTCAATAGCCGTCAAAATATTCGCCATTATTCTGCAGAATCGCCTTGTGAATCATATTGATCAAGAGCTCCTGCCTGAGAGGCAGCGTTGTTTAAGGAAAGTTCGAGGGACCACATACATGGTGTTTGCAGCTGGTCAACTCCAGGAGAAATACAAGGAAAATAGCTCTAACCTTTACACGACGTTCATCGACCTGACAAAATCCTTTGACACAGTCAGCCGTGGGGGCCTCTGGAAGATCACGCCAAACTTTGGTTGGCCAGAGAAATTCATGGTAATGGTTCAGCAATTCCATGATGGCATGCTCGCTCGTGTCGTGGACGACGGTGAGTCATCTGAACCATTCCCAGTCACCAATTGAGTCAAGCAAGGCTGTGTGTTGGCCCAACCCTCTTCTGTATGATGTTCTCTGCCATGCTTACTGACACCTTCCGCGACAACGACACTGGGATTGACATCATATACCGGACTGACAGCAAGCTAGTCAATCTGAAGAGACTACGGGCAAAGACGAAGTTACAGGAAGTGACTGTTCGTGATCTCCTATTTGCTGAAGACTGTTCCCTGCATGCCAAATCTGAGTCTGACAAGCAGCAGAGTATGGACCATTTCTCTTCAGCTTGTGACAATTTCGGTCTCACAAACAGTATCAAGAAGACAGAGGTGATGCACCAATCTGCACCAGGAAATCCTTACCTAGAGCCTACCATCACAGTTAATGGCCAAATCCTACTGGAAGTAGAAAACGTCACCTATCTTGGCAGTACACTGTCATGTGCAGTCCACATCGAAGATGAAACCAACGCCAGAATTGCTAAAGCAAGTGTGGCCTTTGGCAAACTATGTGCAAATGTGTGGGAGCGCAGAGGCATCAGTCTGCAAACAAATCTGAAGGTCTAGAAAGACATTGTGTTGTCGACCCTGCTGTATGCAGGCAAAACTTGACGGTGTACATATGCCATGCCAAGAATCTAAACAATTTTTATATGGCTGCCTGAGGAAACTAATGAGGATAATATGGTACGACAGGGTCCCAGACACTGAGGTTCTCACACGGGCGGGCATTCCAAGCATCCGCACTCTGCTGATGAAATCACAGATGAGATGGGCCGGCTACGTCACGAGGATGTAAGAAGAGCGACTATCAAAGAAGATCTGCGCTGAGCTGAAAGAGGGAAAGCGATCTCAGAGTTGTCAGAAGTAACGCTTCAAGGATTCCCTCAAGTCATCCACACGTCAGGATCTCTCCTCCTGGCGCAGTCTCATCCATACTGAGGAGAATTTCGGAGGCAATGCAGAAGCGTGAGCAGCGTAAATCTCAGAACTGGACCACATTCTCTATTGATCAAGCAGCCCCAAGCGGCATTTCCTGTTGAGTATGCTACAGAAAGTTCAGAGCACAAATTGATCTGATCAGCTAGCTACTCACATAATAACAGAAACCAAACCAGTTAGTGATGTCATGGTCATCTTCGAACTCTAAGGACGAAAAAAAAAACAAAAAAAAAAAAAAACAAAACAAACGGGTTAAGATAGATACATAAGACGTTAAATCATAGCATTATTTCAACTTGCGTAATTCGTTTCGTTGGAATACATGGATTTAGACAGTGATGCAATACACAATTGCGTCTGAAATATTAGTTGAATACATTGAAATATTCTTAGTTTAATAAATCAAAACGAAGACTTTGATACTTGATATGCCAATACCAACCATTAGTTAACACGTCTTCAGACTAGAAACGAATTAAGGTGTGTGTGGGGGTAATAATAAAAATTTACAGAATCAAAACGAAAAGACTGAGTACAGATGTAATGGTGGCAACAATTATGACATGTAGGAATTTTTCAAAAACGCTGAGCCATAAATATTCTCATATGGAAAATTCGACAATTTAATTCTTTAAAATACAGGTAGACGTAATGATCAGACTTGTAAAGAGACCAATTCACGAAGATAAGCATGTTGAGTATATAAAGTTTTACCACAGAACAAGGCCTCTAAATATACTAAATACGGGTGAAAGTTGAAATGTGATAGAGACATTGTTTGAAACACATGAAATTAATAAGCGAAATTACAAGATGTATGTTTGACAGGATTGAATACAAACATTGCTCAAGGATAGGTATCAACGACTCAAAAGAAGCTCATATATAGATTTGTCCAAGTGAGTTAAAAATCAAAAAGCTTCAAACAGTAGGAAAAATAAAGACGGTCGATATTTCGTATCTTTTATGTTGTGGAATCTGTGTTAATGAAACAAGTGATAATGTAGATAGATATGGTCACTGATTTGATAGATGTCACCTAAACACAGAGGGCATGGGATATTATGAAAATGAATTTGATATATACGCAAACGTGTATGAAATATTGGGAAGGGGGAGTCATCAAAAATGAGGGATACTACATCAAACCGTTTAGAATAACTGAAATAGAAACAGAAAGGATGCTCATAACAAATGCAATCTGAATTTTATACATCCAAAATATACGCCATTGTTTATTCATAACTTGTCTGAATATGACAGTCACTTATTAAGAAAGGAGCTTGTGAAATGATCCAGACGAAGATTTCAACAACATACTGAAATATATATTTCATTCAGGAAGGATTTCATAGCTAATAGGTTTATGAAAGAAGGAAAAGAAATAATAGTGGAAAGCACTATCAATTTGTAGATAGCTTTAGATTCATGGGACAATGAATCGGATAGCTGTTAAAAAAATGTAGGTGATGAAAAGTTTACAGAAATAGATACACGTATGCAGTGTAAATATTCGAGTAAAGACATTTACCAGTATGATATATTTGTAGCCTTTAACGGTTTAACGAAGTAATTCATTATGTACTGAAATAGCAAGAATCTTTAGTTGTGGGCCATGAGCTAATACAAGACTGCAAAACAATTTAGATGGAAAACTGAAGGATACATTAGATGGATGGCGAAGCAAATGCAAGGCACGATAGGGAGACATCTGACTGAATAGCAGACGAGTACAAAGAAACAAATATCATTTACTAAAGAAACTTAAAACTTTACATACAATTCGGTTTATAAATGAAACAGATACAAACAGTTGTCTTGTTTGATCAACAGCCGTTGTTAAAATCTTGCATCAAACTGAATACAAATCTGAGGCAAAAAGCAACAAATGATTTTGAAAAGGATTTTGTCACAAAAATGAATTACGTTGTGTTCGTTAAACAGATGGAAAACGAATACCATTTAAAATATGTACAGATGAAAATAAGTTACTAAACATCAGAAAGATTTGTCGTTTGCAAGGGCAATTATTGACGATGACTTAGTGTTAGTCTTTTTAAAATATACCAAAACAAACCGCAAAGAAAAATGAACTAAGAAAACAAACAACATATTTCTTCTTCCGTGACATGAAGGATGACATTAAGTTTTAAAACACTACTCATTATATAAAGGGCAACATATCTGGTTTACCACAAGTGTATAAGAAAGTTTCTGGACTTTTTAAAGATGAGTTAAATTGTGTTCCAAATAAAACATTTGTGGGTTAAGGTCAAAACGTTACTTTTTTGCAACAGACAAGAAGAAAATTTTACAAGGTAATACAAACAAGTGTGATTTAGAAAGAATTAAAAATTTTGAATGTACAAAGGTTTTAAACTTTTACCAAACTAAAAATTACCAGGAAATTAATTTACTTACATTATACAATCATGAGATTACAACTTCAAAATCATTCAAGTACCATAGTCTGTGTATGACGACAAGCATGTTTTGGTTTACATCATAAATACATTACCTTACCGACACGTAATCACTTTGTATTAAAAAAGAAATTCGAGAGACACTAAATGTTTGTTTCTATTTATTTTGTTTTATCTTATTTGTTATCTCTCTTTGTACATCATTTATGATGAGATTATTTTCAGTGAAGATTGTTTTCATTCCTTTTTTTGTTGTTTTTTGCTGTAGTAGACATATATAAACTTAACATTCTCACGCAGGTCCCTTATTACACGGTTGCTGCTCTATCATCTATACAGACATTTCAAAATATCTACCACTAAAAGCTGGTTTGGCTAGGTTAGGTGCTTTTTTTTCTTGCATCATTAATGTTGCCGCAATGATCAATTAGAAACAAAATATTTGTTCCTTGATAGACATCAACCGGTAACTCTTACAACTTATCTAAGTTATCTTTAGGATCTATCTGGATTGCCTTACCATCGTTTAGAAAACACGTCCTATTATAAGCCTTTTTAAACTGTTTAGTTGGGAATATGATAATGATGTCATGAAAAATATATTTTTTGAAAATTCAGCCTGAATTAGATTTGGTGTAAACATAGTCTTCCAGAATTAGTCACTACACAAAATTATGAGGCTTATTTAGGCACATTGTTCGTAGGCAATAGCTATACTGTTTATTCATGTCCAAAACATAACTGATTCAGTTGATTGTTTTGAATATTTACATTGAGCATCTGAAACAAAATAAAACATATATTTTGTGAGCGTGTATATTTTCTTTGATGTTTATATGCAGGTGGATACGTTGTTTCGCATTAATCAATTTATTGCTATAGTCAATCTTATTATCATTTTAACTTTGTTCACCTTGAATTCATTTTTTTAAAAATATTTGTAAGTTAGCTCCATATAATTTGAAAGTGATAAGAGGTTAGTTGTAAACTATCTTTTAGTTTTACTTTGCGTAGCGAACAAAATAATTTGAAATTGAATTGCTTCGATAAAAGAGATGGATTTCAACACATGTCATCTGTGTGGAGACGTTAAGACAAATTAACTGAGTTTACAGAATTAGTCATTACTGCAAACCTGACCATAATAAGTACATGAAAAAGTGGTATAGAGAAAACAGAAAAGACCATGAAAAAATTTTTAACATAGAAAAATTACAACAAAGAGCACCGGAATGAATACAACACACAGACACACAAATGAAACAAAGATGACGTAATGACGAAATTTTGAGATTAATTTACAACACAAAAAAGAATGTTATAAGCAGTAAAAGAAATCATTAAATCAGATACCACATTAAAAGTACTCGGTATTCCATCAATTGACCGAGAGTGACTAAACTTCAGAAAACTTGAAGGTGTAAGCAAAAATGATTCAGACATTGTTTACGTTATTATGTGCACCTCTTAGGACCTTTCTGATCATGAATAACAAAGACAATATTTTCGTTGGTCAAATACAAGGTATAAGACAGCCAGTGAAAACAGGTTATAAGATGTCTTTGATGAAATAGATAAAAGAGTACACGAGAAAGGCTGAATCATTCAATATGGCTAACTTCCTTATTGAGGATATCTTGAACAGCATTGTCTAATTTTTTTTTCCTATAGGACTTTATTGCATAGTAGGCATTTATTCCTGTAATGATTACTATTGTAACAGTTGTGTTTAAAGGCGCAAATTCATCAGTAACAATACAATTAGCACACATTTATTGATTATTGATTATGCAGTTTTTAGTATTTGCTATTTCCTCCTTTTCTCTTGTCGTTTTGAAATCAATATGTTGGACTGAAACCAATCCTGCACTCAGTGCATACAGACGTAATCCCAGCGCGAATGACAAAACTCCAGCGAAGTATCTAATTCCATTTAAAGTCATGTGATCACATTTCAGTTCATTATGTAGACTGTCTCAATCATTGATCGGTATAATTTCCTAATTAATGATGTCAAAGTATAAACTACAACTTCTGACAATGATTTTGGAAATTTCAGGAGCTCTAGATTAACAAATATCCCATATATCTTCTTCCTGTTTCCCATCCGTCTTATCCAACTCTATGTCAGATATATTTTTAAGTTATCTCTTTGCGTATTCCATTTGTAATAGCTATGTTCAGTTTCTGTTTGTACTCTTCAGTTTCTGTATACTGTGCTTTTCGTCGTCATAAGCGAGGTTCACCTTTGGTGCATCACCCCAAAACCCTAATTTTATTCCAGTTGACTTTCATCTATTTATCAACGATAAAGTTATACCGTTACACGAAAGTAGCATCTCGCCTCTGGCGACAAAGGTCTGGTGAATCACTTTAGCAGGCCAGACTGGATAATGAGTTGTTGGTCGCATTAAGTTGGACACAAGAAGGAAACAAATGGGTACATCAGTACAGGGCAATACGGAACCTTATATTCGGCCTAAATATCTATTATAACCAACTGTTGTTCAAAGAAGAACAATACAAGTATATGAGAACATTGCGATACAAATAATAGTCACAAATAAACAACCGCTTGGCCAGCAAGTAAGAAAAGCAGAAAACTTAATAGATGATTACCATGAAGAAATTTAAAGTGTAGAACTTACACCTGCAGTAAAAAGCTTATTCACTACACAAGAGGAAAGATAATTAGGGGGCTATCTAAATGCTGAATAGGTTATCAATTCGAAAACAGATTGTTTCAGATCCAGTGATAACATGTGAAAAGCAGATTTAGGGGTTTAAGAAAAAAAATAAAAATAGTAAAAAACTAGATTAGTAGAAACAAACGCAAATGCTGTATTGCAAATACAGTTGGAGAGTGTTGCAAGTATAAGTACACACTTAGTAGGACACATAATATATAATACAGTTGCAAAGATATATTAGTTAAAACATTGAAAGAATCCATTCAAAAGTTAGAGAAAAATTGCCACTATGTGAAAGACTTAGAGATTGTAACAATAGCTGCTGTAGCCACTGCTTTTCGGAATACGCTATCAACTGTTGGTCTGTCCATAGTAAATTTTGTATATAGTTTAGTAGAAGTAGGCACAGACATTCTATCAGAGGGCAAAGATGATTTGTTCGTTGACAAAATTTTAAAAAAAGTTTAATAAATATTGGTAATTATTTTATTAAGTTATCCAAAAAGCAGCATCAGCTTTACCAGATGTTTTTTGCAGTGTAATAGGCTGGTTTTGTTAAACAGCTGGACAGGTTGTTTCTTTCCTTACTGAGCATGTTATTTTACTTATTTTGGCTTTGATAGTTCTTTTATTTGGATTTTTGATCGGAGGTGTAGACATAACGTCAAAGAAGATGAGAAAATTCATAACCTATTCCAAGAAGTAAACAAATACAGCTCCTGTAACCATTAGTATAAATATAACTGCTAGTTTATTTCATGATCAATATTATTTTTTTAATTTCAAAATTGTCATGTGTCATCGTGCTCTGCGCGCGTGCTGGATGAACTATCGTGCTCTGCGCGATCGCATAATCATAATCCATCTTCTCCACATAGCTTTTACTCAGGTTGTTTTACTCCATGCTGTTATCGATTTCTTGTCGTAATGTTACATATTGTTTATCAGCCTTTGTATTAATATTATTTATTACCTAGGCATTAATAGTACTGTTTAATTCGAGTAAAAAAAAGAGTTTTTGGATTTATTGAAATTGTTGTTGCATTCTACTATGCTACCCATTTACAAGACCATGTTACTTTGTGTAAATAATACACGGTCATCACCAACAGATTAGTTCTGTTTTATTCTTAAAGCTGTATTGTTTAAATCATGTCATTTTTTTTTCTTTCCATTTGAATCGTAACCTTGATGACCCAAAATCAGTTGTTCCGTTACATTTTAGCAATGTCTTCAACAGTGGAAATATAATGTGTAGTCGATGTTTTCTTTTCAACTTGTGCACCTAAGATGCAGATGAAATAATTCCTGATACTTTGATTTAACTTTGCAGTATCTCTTCAACCTGTTGGTTCATCTTTATGTGTCATAAAATTAACCATACAATAGTTTAATCGAAAAATACCGCCATAAAAGTTCCATATCTTTCTTGTTTACCAACTAAATGCTTTTTATCACAGTTATTTAACTAGTTCTCCTTTTTGACAGTAAAACCTATAACGTTTTTATTTTTCCGTAATGTATCTCCAATCTTGACGTGGTGGAATGTTCAAATTGTTGCAAACCAAATTAAATTGTTTTATGTCAGTTTTGTTGTTAGAGTTAACTAATTCCTCGCCATGCAAAGGTATTTTGCATTCAGACAAGTTTTCTGATTTCAAAGTAAACATGAAATGTGTATAATGCTTTGACAAACTCTGGTACGTTTTTGTCCATCGAAAGTCAGTATAACATTTCCACAACAAGGGTTGCCATCTTCTGTCTAATTTAACTGATTCTTTCAAAATCGCATGTCACAACGAGCTCCTTATATATTCATGGATTAATCACTGTCAAATCTTAAAGTAGTTATAAAAAAATACTTAATGGTTAGTATTTGAAAAAATGCGTTCGATGATATGTAAATGCCATTATGAAATATTTTGTAAATATTATTATAGTCAATATAGTCGACATAGAAGCTTGGCATGGTTAAGATTCACTAGTATTTATTTTTTTGAAGAGAAAGAATCCATTCCAGGCGGTTTGACTGGTCTTGATGTGGGCGGGGTGGGGGTGGTCGTAATTGAATTTATAGAGGTTATGTATTTCCTAGCAAAATATATTTATTACCATCTGGTCCAACTTTAAATGTAAGATCTCCAGCATCATAATAGTTTCAAGGAATATAAAAAGCAATTTTTAAAAGTGTCTTTACAATTCTATATATGTTATACTCAAGTCTGCAACAAATATGATAAAATTCTTACCTTCCACATGAACCTGGCTGGTTTTATTTATGTGTCATGAAATTGGGTGAAAATGAGTTTCTTTGCAAACACATATGTTTACTGTCTTTCCAAATGCACGTGTACATCTTTGACAAATTGTATCTACCTCTCTGTCTGTCTGTCTCCCTCCCCACTCTCTCTCTAATATTTTCTATTCCTCCACTGGGGTACGATTTTAATCTTGTTAATTTCGCAGACACTTTGCATCCCTAGTATTTTGTACTTTGTTTTTCCATTTCCTCTTTTTGCTCTGTTGCATTTCTATCATTTTACAACTTTCAATCATTTTAAAACTGATTGTTTCATTTGTTGGGATAGTGCAAGTTCAATACTAATAGATGTCTAATGAAAGTTCTGAGGAGACTGCTTCTTCAACATCTGTATATTTACACACAATGAAATGTGTATTTCATTTTGCTTGATCCATGTGGTGTAAAAAGTCTTTCCATATTAATCGGTTTCATATTATTTTGTTGTAATTCGTTATAGCAGAAGGTTTTATGGATGCAGTTAAATTGTTTAAGATAAGAAAATATTCTAGGAAAAATCATAATTTATGGTGTAGCCGTTTTGCATAAAATTCGAGAAACGTTTAAATGTCCTTATGAGTGCATCAACATTTATAAGACTGACATTACCCCTTAATTTATTCAAAATCTTATGAACAGTTTGTGTTTTTTTTATATTGTATCTATTATTCAGCTTTTTTGAGATGCAGTTGGAATCGACTTCGTATTTTTGACTGCTTATCTCTTTTAGTTTCTTCCGTAATGTCATTTAATACCCTGCTAGGATATTGTGTGGATTATAACTACGTTATCACGTTTTTCATGTGTACCATTTGTTATTCACCTGTGATGTTTTTGGATGCAGTTTCTTTTTCCCTCTGGTTTTGTGATAAATAGAAATCCACATATCACGCACGCTTTAAGTCCCCCATGTTGTAGTATATCATTAGGTTTACATTTGTCAGAGTCTAGAAACTAGTTATTTTTCTAAATTTTGAAATTGTCATGCTTAATATTTCTATCTCTGTATTGTGCTTTATCTATTTTTTCAATAGCATAATGCTTTTAGCTTGTTCCTAGGTATGAAACGATTCATCATATCCTTTCCATTTAAAAATTACGTACTTTTAGCCATTCAACCTTAGGGTTTTCGTTTTTTTTCTACTCTGATTATTTGACATTGCTTGTCATACACAGATAACTCTTGTTTGTAAAACATACCCTATACATCATCTATCTTCAAGTCTTCCAGTTTGCAAACAACTGGATCACCTAAAGTTACTTACGTGACTTTATTTCTTTGGTAAAGTTAGGAAGGGTAGCCCTTTTCCAAATATGTTTTGTATTTCAAAAATTTGACTATTTCACCTTATTTAAATTGAGGAGTTCAAAATGTATCTGTTATAAGGTAACCATATAGGTTAATCTATACTTTCGATCTGTTTTCTTCCTTGCTTGCTTCAAACGGAGTCCTGTCTATGGATCTGTGACGAGTGTTATTGTAACCATCAATTAGATTTAGTAAAACATCAACTCATCTTCTGGTTTGATTTTCAGTAAAATGCTTCCACATTTCTGCTACACACGCTGTTTTGTCTGAGTTAGTTGAAAAGTATTCGATGCTTTCTTTTGCCAGCAAATCGCTAACTTTCCTATTGTAAAGTTCTTTTCTTTCATCAAACTGTATCTTTTCAGGTTTTTGCTCTGTAAAGATTTCTCTGCAAGTATTGGGCATGTCATCTCCTTTATAAAAATTTCAGTCCAAGCGTATTTTGAGAAAATATATATCCTTACCAAACTGTATTTTTATCTGTTCTTGTCTTTTTCGTATACTTCGATGTCAACAGTGTCAGCTTTCCACTTGTCATCCACATAACTTACATATACCCTTCTGCGTGAAAATTGTTTTCTAGTTTTTCTGTAATGTGTTAGTACATTATTAGTTTAACCATTCTTTCAATTCAATGCACGTTATTTTATTTTTGTCCCGTTTGATTTGTTACCATAAGTGATTGGTATTTGTGTAAGCAGCTTGACTTTCATGATCGTAACAAGGATGTGTTAAATACTATTCTTTTTCAGTGATTTGAAATAATATAAGAAAATGCAGAGAATACTTTTGTGCCTCATAAATTGTCTGTAGATGTTATCAAGAAGCCAACAGGATGACTGTCTAAAACAGTTATTTTTATTTCCGCATTTTACAACCTTTCTTCAATCCTTTTAAACGCATAAATGATTTCAGATTTATTAAAAAAATTTGAATATGGTTAAATCTAAAACAGCTACTTCGTTTACTCAATCACCAGATGCTGCTTTAAATCTAATTTTGCTTTTCCACAAATTCTATCTCCGTTGATGTTGATTCATTGTAAATTGACCGATACAGTTTACGAGATCTTCAATTTGTACTGTAAATTAAGCCAAATATAAATGTGTATTCACCCACCTCAAACACTAAATGTATTCCTGCCTTGTACTGCACTCTTTGAACAATTATGCTGTCAGGACTGATGCTACTTATGTAAATGTTATGATCAATGAAAGTAACCGCTAAATCTGTAACGTGTCTGAAACATTGGAGTATATGTTTTTTGATGCTTGAAATCAACAAATTACAATTTGTATTATCTTTAGGTCATTCTTCAACACAAGAAGATTTTACCACACTTTTATCCGGTCTAAACTTGTGAACAAAACGGGCATTATCTCTAGATCGAGACATTATTGCTTTTTTATTAAACTCGTCTATCAACACTCTGAAAGCTGTTGAATTCAATATATTCTAGTTTTGTTATCATTTATGATGTGCTAAAATTTCAAACTATTATTTATATTCGCTTCGGTAAAGATCTTCATAGTGAGACTGGTGTAGTAATATTTTAATATTTGTGAAATAATACCCTGTAGTCTGACTGGTCTAGGAATTTTTTAAGTAGCATATATGCGAGTTCTGATAGTAGAGTTTTGTAGTGAGTCATTTAATTAACATTTATTTGAAGACAAAATACGGTCAATACCACTATTATGGTTGTAATTAAGACTGTTAATTCAATAATGTACTAAGTTGTGCATATCAACCATATATATATATATATATATATATATATATATATATATATATACTGCTTTCCATTTATTGTATTCCATTCCGCGAGGTTACTTTTTCGCTAGTATTTAACCATTCAACATCACGGAATGGAATAATGAAAATAAATCCATGCGGAAATTTCTTAATAGCCGTTGTTATACGAAAATTGTAAACTTATCACTGCAATCTGCTTGATCATCTTTGTCGTTAAATCATTACATGTAAGGAAGGAAACTAATCTAGACATTTAATTAGTGAGTTTACGTTTTCAGACTTATTAGTTCTAAAGTACCATATGTTTGCAGGTGCATGTAAGCTTAAAAAGGAAGATAATATGCATGTGCTGGTTTAATCAATCATACGGGTCTTTTTCATTTAAAAGACTGCTTTCACCCACTGGCTGGCATGTAACTGTTGTAGTGCTATATACTTATAAAAAGGCCAATTTAGTGTACCAGTCACCTCAGTATTTGGCTAATAAAGCTTGTTAAATTATAGAGCTATACTGAGAATGTCCAATTTTGTCTGTATATGCAGTCTCGGAATGTAATCATGGCATAATTATCCCGGAAAATGTCAAGTGGCAAATACACATTCCCTATTAATACTCTCCCTCCTTCCTTTCGTCCCTCTCTTTTTCTCAGTGCCAGTTTTTCGGCTAACACCCTTATCATTGTTACATTCAGAATTAGACAAACGGTAACGCCCATATCATTGTTACATTCAGAATCAGACAAACGGAAAAGAAGAATATCAAGCCTCTCAAAGATATGGATTGATAAATGCGTTTAATCCAAGTGAAACAGAAACTTAACGATTAGATACACTTTCTGATATCTATTGACATGAAATGATAGTTTTGCTAAGTGTTGGATCCATTAAGTGAATATATGAATACGTAAAAATGTTTAAAGTAACTTGTTTACTCCTGTTGGACACAGTTTCTCAGCGGTAAAAAAAAATACAATAAACTATATCCGTATACAATTCATAAAACCTAAAATAATCCTAAAATAATCATAATATTCTAGTATTATATTCGTTCTGCTTATCCTCGAAAGTAGTTTGATTTTCATTTCAATAACATATCATCTTCATATGTTAAAGGCTTTTTTAAATTTCAAAACATTTTCATTTTATATCGCAATTTATATTTCTCTGCTCAAATTTTATTTACCCCCCCCCCCCCCCCCCCCAAAAAAAAAAAAAACAACAAAAAACCCAACAACATCTTACTGGTTGATTCTGACATTTTCCCGATGAGTAAAACATGCGCAGCTCTATTTGTTGAAGTTGACATCTTGCCTCAATGTTCCCTGGAGAATGCGCCAAGAATTTATTCTGACTCGTATCCATTTTCTTAACCATACTAAACCCTGCCCAACCGTAGTAAACCATTTTCTTAACCATACAAAACCCTGCCCATTTTCTTTATCATACGTAATCCTGCTCTATTGCAGTAAACCATTTTTTTAAACCATATTAAACCATGTTCAACAGTAGTAAACATTTTTTCTTTATCCAGCTAACCAGGGATGGATTCATCATAGAAACAAAATATGACACAAAATAACGTCTTGTTCTGTCTAATAAAATAGTTAGAGAGCCAATTTCTTCAATATTTGTAAGAAATATGATCGATTAAATGCTATACAAATGTACACAGTGAAAGAATTAAAAGTATACACGTAGTTAAAACAATGCAAGAAATTGCATGACACGGAAAAGAGAGGTGTTAAGTTACATATTCTCCCAATCGCTGGTTTCATTATATATGAAAGCCTTCATAAAAAATGTATACTCCTTGGCAGTGCTTGGGCTATTAATCTTTAGGAGAGAGAGAGAGAGAGAGAGAGAGAGAGAGAGAGAGAGAGAGAGAGAGAGAGAGAGAGAGACAGAGAGAGAGAGAGAGAGAGAGAGAGAGAGAGAGAGAGAGAGAGAGAGACAGAGAGAGAGAGAGAGAGAGAAACTAAAAACTTCCTGCTTGACAGTAATCAGCGGTGAGAAATGTATACGAGGAGTACTTGGAAAGTTCAGAATATTTTGTTACAACTGTTTGGGTTCTTTGAACCAGTCAATAAATTTAATTGCCGATCGATAGAAAATATAACCCGCTAGACATCTGCAGATATATGCGTGTGACTAACATTGGTAAATGAAAGTGACGTACACATGTCGGAGAAGGAGAACAACTCTGCTACTGAGCAAAGAGCATACTGTAAAATCCGGGCGCTCTTCGTCTACTCTTCGGCTGATATTAAAGCCGATTCGGATAAAGTTTACAGATGTCATTCTCTGTCATATCATCCAATTCTTGGGTGATTTAATCGTTTTATGGAATATGACCCACGTTCTGGATGACCGTTGTCTGCGATTGGTGAGCGGAAAGTGGTTGCTGTGAAGAGAGCGATTGATGAAGATGCTCGATACATAGTGGAAGATATTTCTATTATCACCTGCATTAATTCGTCAGCGGCTTTTAAAATATTGAAGAATCGTTTGCAGCTTAGAAAGGCAGTCGCCGATCATGTCTTTAAAGTACACAGGAAAATAAATCATTCGTACCTTAAAATGTTCTATAGTATTCGTTCACCATCCTGTTTGTTTGTGTCCCCCTACCGATTTCAGAAACAAAAAGCATAGTTCATGCCCTGCCACATTGTGCACGCACTATACCATGACGATCGGGTAAGTCTATGCCCTGCCACATTGTGCACTCACTATACAAATGATGATCGGGTTAGTCCATGTCCTGCCACATTGTGCACGCACTATACCATGATGATCGGGTTAGTCCATGCCCTGCCACATTGTGCACGCACTATACAACTCTCATTGATTCAAACATTCAAGTATGGACAATTAGAAATTAGAATCCCTAATATATGACTCCACCTCAGTAAGTCTTCGAAAGATGAGAACAGTTTGATTGACAAGGTAAACCTATTACCTTATGGTCATGTCAATACCTTCAATTGAAAAGGAAAGTCGAGACTCATTAAAAGTTTGTCTTTGCTATTTATGTGCTGAAGTTAGAACCTCTGATTGCTTTGTTGTATATATTGTCGAACGTTAGGCAAATCATCTGCTCTTTCTATCACTGATTGTTGGGCTTAAATAACAGTATATAAAGTGTTGAGTCTCTCTTTGAACAAGTCTTGAGCTTCTAAATTCTTTCGTTTGTGTCAAATTTGCTTTTGCAGCTCTGAAATTTTTTTGCAAGATCTTTCGTCGCCATTCTTTTCAATATCAGTTAATTTATTATCAACTTTTTCCTCGACGTCTTGATGTCTTTCAAATTGTTCTCACTAAATGTGTTTAGTATTTATTTATTAACTCTCTTCAATACAAACCTTTTATTTGCTGCATCAGTTAATTCGCGCGAATCACGTAAATTGGAGATATTCACTGTTAATAATTGACCTGCTGTCGTATTGGTTTGATCTGTCTCTGTCTCAATACATGAATACTATGTAGTGTTGTCCATCCAATAAACCTCGCCGCAAGTGTCGAAGACATCGTGAAGCACCTTTGTGTTATGGTTAAATGAACAGAATGCGCAAAACACAACACCAATTGCTATCAAGTAGTAGATTGTGTTGTTGCACACATAATGTGATTTCACGTAGTGTTATTTTAAGTACTGGTCAGTCATCGTGTTCCTTCTTTAATCGTTCCGCTTGGGCTCTTTTGAATTCCAGTGAATGTTTTCCAAGTTACCTACAAAATTCAACGCTTATATGATCCTTTGTCTTTTGCGAAATTACATTGTCAGGTACTGTTTCAACGTTGTTTTATCTTGTTTTTTGCATGCGCACCTTCCATTTATTTTACAAAAAGTTTTAGAAGATAGATCAAAACGATATCAATATGTTAGAAAAATTAGTTTTAAGATTTCTTACAGCGTTACAATTTATAGTGAAAAATAATTTGAAATCGAGCTGGGTAAATAAAGATATGGATTCCAAGACATGCTTAGAATGTGGAGAAGATAAAGACATGAAAACGTTTTGACAAAAACAAAGTAAATGTAAACCTTGTAAAAGACAGTGCAGCAAAAACTGGACAGAAGAAGACAAAGAACACTATAAAGAGTACTTAAAAAGGTGTAAAGACGAAAACAGTGAGCAATATAAATGATACATGAAACAAAAGCACAACAATGATGGAAACGTGGCTTGAAATACAATTTTGTAATCGTTAATATAGAACATTAAATAGAACACAACAATAAAAGAACTAGGTGTACCATTTTATAAGAGGTGGCTAAACGTTACAAAAACTGAAGGTGTAAGTGAGTATGAACTTTACATCAGTCAAGTCATACCGTGTGCCTCTTTTAATTTGTCAGATCCACATCCACAAAAGAGATGTGTAAACACAAGCTACATGTTTTTCAGTGAAAACAGATGAAAAAGTGATAAAACTCCATCGAGGGAAGTGAATGAAGAGGACGAAAACAAAGGTGAATCATTCAAGATAGCTAGCGTTATAACTGAGGAGATTTTAAACAGTACTGTCTAATGCATTTTCTTGTTCGTTGCCTTGAAATCGATATTTTTGAATTTTACCAAACTAGCATTCAAAAGTGGACAGAGGCAAACCTATCTTAAATAACAAAACTCTAGTGAAATATATACTTCCATTAGATGACATGTAGACACATTGAAGAGCTAACAATGAACATCAGCAAGTAAAAAGACTCGAACAAAAATGCTGTTTTGCACGAGCAGTTTGAAAGGGTTGAAATTGTGAAAGCTTAGGTAGTTTAACATCTAACAGAGTTTGATAGCAATTTCAGAGAAAATATTGGAAAAATCAATTCAAAAGTGTGTGAAAAATAACCACTATGTGAAATACTGGAACAACTGTTCAAACAAAAAGGTGTATCAACTGTAGCAATTCTTACAGCAATTACATGGACTGTATCATCAGTTGTTCTGTCCATAGCAAATTTAGCACGAAGTACTGTTTTTCCCTCTCCAACTCCACCTTCTTCCCAAACTCACTTACTCTTGGGGAATCATTTTCTGAAGTGATAACAAAAAAACAAGGCTTGAAAAATGTAGCAAACTATTTGTTTGACTTTGACAAAAGAACAGCAGCAGCATTACCTGAAATATTGTTAGTGTGATAGACTTGTTGCTTAGGATTGCTGGGCAACTTGTTTCTTTCCTCGCTGAACAATGTTCTTACATTTCCTGGCAGAAGTAGGACTATTACTTGCATTTGTAGTCCAATGAATAAACTTAGCATCTGCCAGAGTTAGAGGCTCGAATATTATTTCAAAAGTAACCATACCAGCTCCCACAATCATCAGAATACAAATAAATGATTGTTTGTTTATTTAGTGCTCAATACTGTTTGCTTTTTGGGGGGAGATTGTTACTTGGAATTAGTCCACACGTACGCTTCGCGTTCTTCTTTCCAAACTTGGTGATTGGCAGGTATCCTTTGAACGCCTTAGACTGATAGAATTAGCAGACACGTCAGTAGGACTATCGTAATCGTAGTTCTTATTTTCTACATAATTTGTACAAACTGTATCTGCTTTTCTACGCTCTACAGTTTTCTTGTCTTACTGTCAGAGATTGTTTATCGGCATTTAGAAATCATCTCTTTGATGTCCCGGTATGGATGGCATGGGTTAACTCCAGTTTGAACGAGTCTCTTGATTTATTCTATTGTTGTTGTATCCATCGATACTACCCATTTTTATGAACATGTCACTCGGTAACAAAATATACCTTGATCACCAATAGCACAGTCCAATTTACCTTTTGAAATTTTGCTGAAATTTAACATGATGTTCTCATCTTTGTCATTTGTAACCTTACTGTCCTAGTATTAGTAGCTCCAATAGCTTCTTAACATTGTCTGATTCTGTGGAAACAGACCGTGTAATGTATGTTCTGTTTTGAAACTGTGCACATATGGTCTAATGCTTTAATTTAACATTGAAATACTGTAAGGCCATCACTATCTCGCAGAAAGAAGTTTGTCCAACCTGTTGGCTCTTCTTTCTACTATATAATTGATTTTATAAGCTGGTCATATTCTCAATTACTCAACAGTAACTGCTCCACAGTTGTATTTACGTTTGTAAGCAGCAAGGGCATCAGCAGAAGTAGACTCCTCAAAACCTTGGTGCACAGCTTATGTTTTTTTGGACTATTATCAGTTAAGTATTTTTGTCTATCACGGTGTCTTCAGTCATGCTGTGGTAGAATTCTAAAATTGTTGCAGATCAAATTAAATTGTTGGAAATCTATGTTGTTGTTACCTGATTTGAATGCATCATCATCAGGAATAGGTATGTTACATTCGGACAGCAGATGTCTCAAATTGAAATAAACTTGATCTTTGTATACTGAGTTGGCTAACTACATCAAATGCCAGTAGGAAATCCCACAGCCAGCTGTTTCCATCCACACTGCCAAGATTAGTTGATTCTACCAGAATCTCACGCCACACTGTGCTCTGTACTTTTTCATATAATCAACACTGTAAAATATTAAAGTGTAGTTTTATAAATGTTAAGTGGTCCATATGTGAAAAATTGAGTTTCAGTGTAATAAATTTTTATTTCGTTAAATTCATTTTCTATGTTACCTTGGTTAAGGTGAGTAAACCAATTATATGCATCAAAATGAGTTGCAAGACAAACGTAAGGTACTTCACAGGTTAGTGTTTAAATCTGAAGTCCATTATTTAAAAGCAAGAAATTAGTGTGTACTTGGCCTTTTTATGCAAATTCATTGATCCTCTATTTACTTTTTTAACACAATCAGACGTAATTCTCTGTTGATTTTTCACTCTCATCCTTTCAGTTCCCCTACTGTAATACCAGATGGATGTCTTTTGTTTTACGGAACCTCTGCACCTTTGGTATTAGGTATTTCGTTTTTCCATTTTCTCCTCCATTGATATTTATAACATTTTACAGCGGTTGTTCAATCTGTTATTCCTTCGTCGTTGGCATAGCCATCTCCAGAGGAGAAGTCGCCAAAGGCAGAACAACCAAGTGCTCTGAGGGAGTAACAAATTGTGCGATTTATTTCATTAGCTCAGTTTCAGTTACTACTGAATATCTGTGAAACCTAGATATTCAAATTTTGTATACCCACACACTGTTAAAGGTGCACTGGTTGTTACTTCATGGTATGAAAACTCTCCCCAAATCGGCTGATTTGGGTTAATGTTGTGGTAAATTCTTTGTGATTAAAGGTTTTATGAATGCTTCAAAATAGAACACGGTAAATATTTTGTCCAGGAAAAATGCATAGTTGATAGGATAGTTGTGTGAATCTCTATCAGACCTTCTGTGAATTAAATTTGAAAGACATTTTTATGTACTGATGATTGTATCAGTGTCTATGCCGTTTTAATTGCCTTTTACCCTGTCTACTGCCTCAAGACCAGCTTGTAGTCTTTAACATTTTATTTTTTTCAACTTGTTTGTGATGTAGTTTGAATCAGTTTCACATTCTGTAATGTTGCCTCTTTTCCTTTCTCCTGTGATGTCATGTATTATAGTGTTAGGGCATTGCCTACACTGTAGTCGCCGTATCACATCTGCATGTGTATACCATGTTGTTGTTTAACTGTGATGTTTTTGGACATAGTTTTTCACCATCTGGTCTCGTGATCAATGCAAATTTGCACGACGTACATGTTTTATTTTCTATATTTTCTAATGCACTGTTCTTGCCTCATCCACCACATTTGAAAACTTCTGAGTTTTTCTCGTGCACTTTGATTAGGTTATCTATGCATTGGGGTTCCACCATTTATTTAAGCGAATAATGCTTTTTTCTGCTGGCTCCCAACTGTTAAAAGATTCATCATATCCCTTCAATTTGACAAGTACATATCGTTTTACCTTTCATTTTCATGGTCTTCAAAATATTTCCAACTTTGTAGACGTAATCCTGGTTTTCATACAGAGATAGTTCTTGCTCGTAAAACATGCCTTAAGTATCCTCTCCCGTCAAGTCTTATAGTTTTTAAGCAACACAATCACCTTGTATTACTTGCCTGGTTTTAAATATTTCCTCAGAAAAAGTTAGGAAGGTAGCCTTTTGCAAATATTGTTTTGCAATTTGAAATTATAACTGTCTCACCAATGTTCAATTTCGAAGTTCCAAAATGTATCAGTTTTATATATGTTAGACCTTACCACTACATATGCTTTTCTGTGTGCATAAGTTGAAAAGTAGACAATGTTTTCCTTGTCCAACAGATCCTTGAATGTCATGTTGAAAAAATTCTTTCCCCTCACTTTTTCAGGCTTTCTTTCTTTAACGATGTCTCTCATTGCGTCGTGTATGTCATCTCCCTTGTTTGTTTTACTGTCTAAACCCATACGTATTTTGAAAAAAACAAAACATATTTCACCGTCAAGATGTATTTTGTAACCATCGTTAAATTTTTATTACGCTTGCATGCCAGCAATGTATGCTCGCCACTGGTCACCCACGTGAAACGTTACATTGACCCTTCTGTTGGAAAATTGTTTTCTCGCTTCCTTCTGCAAAGTGTATGTAGATTGCGCATTGAACCACTCTTTCAATTCAGCAATGTTTATTTTATCTTTGTCCTGTTTAATTTTTTCAGGATCGTAGTATATAGATGCCTTAAATAACGTTCTTTCTCTGCCATTTAAAACAGTACCAAAATATCCAAAAAATATACATTACGCTTGACAAATTGTCTTTAGGCGTTATCAACAAGTCAACAAAAGAAACATTTACAACGGGATTTTTTATTTTCAGCAATTTTGAAATCAAATTTCAATCGTTTCAAACTTATGAATGATTTAAAATTTATGTCAAATTTTTCCATTCTTATGGCTGTTCAAAAAGAGTTATTTCAATTAGTCAGTCATCGTGTGCCGTTTTAATTCTAACTTTGTTTTCCATATATTCTATCTCTGTTTTTGTTGAATCGTTGTAGATTGACCTTGGAAAGTTGACGAGATCTTCGAATTGTACCGTAGATTTTGCTGAATACTAACTTGTGTATTTGTTTATATCAAATACGTAATTTCAGCCTTCCTCATACCGGATAGTTTTTATCGTCTAGCTATCAGGGTTGATGATACATATGTGGATGATATTATCATTGAATAAAGTCTGTACATCTGCATCTTTTTTGAAGCATTGCATGATATCTTTTATGTTTGAAATCGACAACTCAAACATTTTACTCTTGAATTTTATTTTGTAACACAACTAGTTTTGACCATGCTTTTATCCCACCCAGACTTGCGAACAAATACACGTTATCTCTTGATACTGAGATTGTTGTTTTTATGTTAAATTCATTGAATGTTTCTATCACCTCTCTGAAAACCGATGAGTTTATCACACTATAGCTTTGTGTCATTATTTATGTTGTTTAAAAGATTTTAATTTATTTGATCAACACCATTTATTTCTGAAGTAATGTTTGAATAGCACAGAGTGTTTTCTGGAGTCGAGGGTGTTTTTTTTTTTTTTTTTTTTTCAATGAGTGTTGTAGGGAGCTATTGAAGTCATTTACTAACACGGTA
Organism: Margaritifera margaritifera; assembly: GCA_029931535.1. Lineage (NCBI taxonomy): Eukaryota > Metazoa > Mollusca > Bivalvia > Unionida > Margaritiferidae > Margaritifera > Margaritifera margaritifera. The sequence goes on from JAQPZY010001622.1 coordinate 1,183,362, forward strand.
ATTATTGAAGAAGTAATGTTTCAATAGCACGATAATATGGGGGTGTACTGATTAGGTAAATAACGAGAGTATGGCAATTTGCATTAAATAATACATCATTTTTTTTATCTTTTTTTCTATGCGTAGTCTACGTGGGCGAAAGCCCACTCGAAAAAGATCATACTTTTTTAAAATTAACCAGTGTTCTCACACTTCCGTTACTTACCCGCTCGTTTTATTTTCATTGTTGGAGGGAAAAATCACGTGACTGTCTTCAAAAATCGAATACACTTCCACAACATAAAATACTTGAAATCAAGCAGGGAGGCAAGGTTTTGCCTAGTAAAGTATCAAGACTAAAGCAGACGTCATCTTTCATCAATTTTGGACAAAACCGCCAATTGTTTTAAATGTAACAATAGGCACGTTATAACACCAATCTTCCAATTTTAGAAGATAATTGGAAAGGACAGTGAGTCATTAGACACCTCAGAGGGTTATAAATGGATGTAACACTGCCCGCTTCAGAACTTTGTTTCAGGTGATAGCCGAGATCTAATAAAAAGTCAGCTTAGGTCACTAACTGCAGATTGACCTATCTACAACTATCTGTCAATTAGCTTACAAACTCAGCTAATGTATGGAAGATATACTGCACTTAGTTTTAAATTGCATGCAAAGGTATACCTGACACTGCATCCAAAATGTATTTATGCAACTGGCCCCCAATAATGATTACAAAGTCTTCCTTCCAGTCTTGCTTCAAATACTCTGGACACGTCACACTGCGCATTCGACAAATCCTCGAATCGCAGGTCCCGAAGACAAATATTGAAGTAAAATCCTTCAATTTTGCAAAAGCTAAAACTGTTTTTGTAAACTTTAAATTTGTATTACAAAACCTTACAACGAAAGAATACGTCAAACGTTTGTATTTAGAACTAAAACAAACTTTAAGATTCAGAGGATGGCTTTCAAAAATAAAAATAAATAAACAACAAAAGTTTGCGAACACTATTGGTTTACATGAACTATTATTTTTTTCAATAAATTAAGTTTATAGCACACTTATCCAATATTTCAGTTTGCCAAGTCTATTCTCGAAACATTGTTAGCAGTATCTCTAACATAGGGTCAACTCCTCCTCCAAATAGGGTCAATTCCTCCTCCAAATAGGGTCAACTCCTCCTCCAAAAAGGGTCAACTCATCCTCCAAAAAGGGTCAACTCCTCCAAATAGGGTCAACTCCTCCACGTAAAAAATGATTTACTCCAAGTGCATGTATACCATTGCAATTATGTAAGCAAGCTGATTTTGTAAAGTGACGAACATTCGGAAATTTCTATAATTGTAGTTTTATTTCAGATGCAGATTTTGTTCGTTTGCAACTTGAGTTCGAACTGCGTGCTTGAAACGTGTTGAATAGTTGAATTCTCTGCATATTAACTGCACGTGAAACTTACGTTATCTGTTCCTTTATTCCAGCTTATTTGACGCGTGCGATTTTGTGACGTCTGTTTGTTCAAACACCGAAATTGCATGTGCCGTTTAAGCACATTAAAAAATACTTATAATATATTTAATTCTTATTCACATAAGAATAGAGAGCATATAAAACATTTTAAGTGCATAAATGTTCCGGAACAATTGGAAAAGATTTTGAACCATTAGACTTAATGTACCGGCACACATTTGGACTTAAGCGAACCATATATCATCCCCTAGAGGAGCGGTTCCCAAGCTCAAGTCGCGACCCAAATCAGAGTCGCGGGTGGTCTTCAGTAGGGTCGCGAAGGGTCATCAGAAGAAACTTTTTAAATCATATCATAAGCCTGAGGGTCGGGAGGTCCTGTTGGTGGTCAATTTAGGGTCGTAGCAAAAAGGCTGGGAACCACTGCCCTAGATAAATATTCAGCAAGTGGAAAATGTACATAATATCTGTATCAGCTGCCTGTAACCAGTGCTTTCTATTCAGTCAAAATCAGGTGCTACAAAATGAAAATTTTAATAAACATTGAGACCGACTTTGTAAAGTATCTCATTTTAAGTTTGATCTTGGCACATAATCTCGTTTCCCCCCTGATTTTTTTTTCTGGAAAGAATGCACAAAAAAAAAAAAAAAAAACAAAGATATTTTTGCGCACAATTTTTATGTAATTTCACTTTCCGTTTAGACTATTCTCTTCTTACTTAACTTAAACCTGAAGAGAGGCCAAATTCAATTTATCTAGTCCGAGTTCCTCTGACCCTTCCAAAGATATATTAGTTACTAGTATTCTAGTATTTGGACTGTTATGATGGGGTCAGTCATACAAGGTAAATGTCCAGCTGCTATATCTAACAGGGTGGGGGTGGGGGGGTCGGTGGGGGGGGGGGGTCGGAGTCAGTCACACCAGGTAAATGTCCAACTGCTATATCTAACATGGGGGTGGGGTGGTTGTCACATCATAAGTTAAATGCCCAAGTACTGTATCTAACATGGGGTGGGAAAGGTCAGAAGAAACTTGCATTACATTTATCTTAGTCAATTAAAGGTTAACAGTGTCGCTTAGAATGCTTCGTAAGAAAGTAAATTATTTGTATTCTTTGACTCACCATTCCCTCACATACATGGGACGTGTTAATATTAATCAAGGTTTGATTTTTCTTCTTCGTTGCATAATTGCAGATGATTCTGGGGTATACGATCAATTATACTTATGTACATGAGGGACATTTACAGGATTAAAACAGAGTGCATTTTGCGTATGTACACTCTGGTGTTTAGACACTTTGAAGGGAATGTCAGTGGTGTATTTTTATATGAAATAAGGTCGATATATTGTACCTACAAGAAAAACAGTTCGTACTTTAGAACAGTACCAAGAAAGGACGCGAGTGAAATTGCATGAAACAGAGTTGCTACTGTGTTTCCTATTCATGAACTCAATCCAAGTTAAAGATTTGTCTTCTCTTTCAGGCTTATAATTGATACAAACTTGAAGGTCTGTGCTAAGAATTAACCAACAGGAAATTCTGTACAATGTTATGTCTCTCCTGCTTTGGCGGTACATAATCCAAAAACTTAGCATAGCCACATTAGCAAGAAAAGTAGGTCATTGCAACCACAATTTACTTTTCGCGGGTGCTAGCATATATCACAGAGATGAATGCACACATTAAGTTTCATGACCATACATGTAAGAGCGTTTATAAAACTACAGAAACAATAATTTAAAAAAATAATAAAATAAAACATTTCATGACTGTATCTACGATAATGTCTGTGATTATTATGATCTTCTTTTGCCGATATTGCCATCCCCCGGGCTCGTGGGTTGGGGGGATATAAACTCACTATATGTTCGGATATGTGCATTGCCAGGATAGAAATAGGAGTCTTTCGGAACTAACGGGCACTAAAAGGGCTGGTCTTTTGGCACTGACCAAGCTCCAAAATAAAAACCTGTTGGCACTGACAAAGCTCCAAAATAAAAACCTTTTGGCACTGACCAAGCTCCAAAATTAAAACCTTTAGGCACTGACAAAGCTCCAAAATAAAAACCTTTTGGCACTGACCAAGCTCCAAAATAAAAACCTTTTGGCACTGACCAAGTTCCAAAATTAAAACCTTTAGGCACTGACAAAGCTCCAAAATTAAAACCTTTAGGCACTGACAAAGCTCCAAAATAAAAACCTTTTGGCACTGACCAAGCTCCAAAATTAAAACCTTTTGGCACTGACAAAGCTCCAAAATTAAAACCTTTAGGCACTGACAAAGCTCCAAAATTAAAACCTTAAGGCACTGACCAAGCTCCAAAATAAAAACCTTTAGGCACTGACAAAGCTCCAAAATTAAAACCTTTTGGCACTGACCAAGATCCAAAATTAAAACCTTTAGGCACTGACAAAGCTCCAAAATTAAAACCTTTTGGAACTGCAAGTGCCAACAAATCGACTATAGTATGATCCTGATGGATTCTGAATCGTACCCAGGTACTAAATCTCAGAAACTAACAGCATGCCACATCTGAATCGTACCCAGGTACTAAATCTCAGAAACTAATAGCATGCCACATCTGAATCGTACCCAGTACTAAATCTCAGAAACTAACAGCATGCCACATCTGAATCGTACCCAGTGCTAAATTTCAGAAACTAACAGCATGCCACATCTGAATCGTACCCAGGTACTAAATCTCAGAAACTAACAGCATGCCACATCTGAATCGTACCCAGTACTAAATCTCAGAAACTAACAGCATGCCACATCTGAATCGTACACAGTACTAAATCTCAGAAACTAACAGCATGCCACATCTCAATCGTACCCAGTACTAAATCTAAGAAACTAACAGCATGCCACATCTCAAATGCAGATAAGAATATTAAGCTCCTTCCATACCTTACAAATTTCTTTCAAATTTTCTTTCTCCGGTCTTGCCTGCATAAGCAATCTAAAGTTGCTACCCTAATATGCTGAATGTTCTAGTCTTGTGTGCGTAAGCAGTCTAAAGTTGGTACCTTAATATGCTGCGTGTTCCGATCTTGTGTGCATAAACAGTCTAAAAGTGGTACCGTGATATGCTGCGTGTTCCGATCTTGTGTGCGTGAAAGTTGGTACCGTAATATACTGCGTGTTCCAAACTTGTGTGCGTAAGCAGTTTAAAAAGGTGATACCCAAATATATTGCGTGTTCCGGTTTTATCTGCATACTCAGTCTAAAGTTGGTACTCTAATATGCTGAGTGTTCCTGTTTTGTCTGCGTAAGTAGAGAGCCATGTCATAATACCGTCATTTACAAGAGAAATCTTTTTTTCAATTCTATTGCAATGATTGACCCCTGAACTATATGTTCTTAGTGGAAAAACCAATCTACACTGTTTGGTATGGCTGAACTAACTACAAGAAGATAATTACAAAAAGGTGCAATTAAAACCTAACCTGGTGCAAATCTGTCTTTGATAGACATAAAATGTAAAACATAAACAACAATGATGGATATATATTTATTCTTCGTTAACTATACCTGATGTGAAGCACGTCTTTCTCATGTGTATGAGTAAAGTTTTGAAACCAAAATAAAAAAATTAAAAATTAAAAAAGTTAAATTAAAAAAAAATTGGTATCGTCTTTAAAATAGCACAGTCCTTCACAAGACAAGACTAGCACATATCTACCGTATCATGCAGCAATATTATCAACAAATTGTAGGTAATGTAAATATGGTGTACCGGTATGACTGTCGCACAATATTCGTTCAAAAAGTGGCAGCGGGTAGCATACTTCTTGAATCAATCCATGGTTGTCGGAAATGGACACATGTGTAACTGTCCATATGGACCATGAAGCATGGTGATAACAGTAACACAAGGACGTCTATCACAATGGACAGGAATTCTTGAATGAGATGATGCCATTGTATTGGTGTGAAGAATATGTTATATTTCTGTGTCGTGTAGAATAATTGGAGATTTGTGTTGTCCACCTTGCTAGAAATTCGACGAGGATGTTAGCCAAAGTCATTTTGTTTCTTAATTGATATGTAGCCAGTATGCTCCTGAATTTTGATTACCTGCTATTTTCATTTCCGCTAATCTTAGACTTTCTGGCAGAATGCGGTTTATATAAAACAAATACGCCCATATTCTAAAGATTTTACTTTTTTACCTTAATATTTTATTTCGTATATCTATTTTAATGAATTTTTACATCTTTACCTTGGACCTTTTATCTTACATGAACACATGTTTACTTTGATTCGGAAGTTTTTTTTTGTTTTTTTTTTCTTCTAAGAATTTGAGCACTGTGTTAACTTTATCATTTTTACTACTTACTTTTCACTCAGAACTATATAGCCCAAATTATTCTAATGTGCCATCAAACCTATACATATATACGTTGTTAAGTATGATGTTTATATACTTAACTTTTGTCTATGATTGTAAGTTGTATAGTTATTTGAAAATACATAATTAACTTTTGTCCAGTTGTTTACATAGTATTTCGCAACATGACATGTTGTGAAATGGGTCAGGTAGGCAAGTATTTTTCCATTAGAATTACTCATATTCTGTTGTGACATAGGTCATGTAGGCATGCATATATATATATATATATATATATATATATATATATATATATATATATATATACAGATTTTGGTAAACAATTGCATTCCTGTTGTAGAATTCAGGTTCCAAAGATCAGTCTGTAAGGGATCTATTTTAGTAATTACAGTTGTGTTATTGAAATCAGATATAATTTGAGAGTAATTATTTATTTAAAATATTCATTGGAATTACTAAAGAGCTCATTGACTTTTGGATTAATACGTTATTTGGGGATTTATGTAAATACATTCTTTATTACATCTTTGTGGTACATGAGAACATTCACAGCTATTGGAATTTATTCGTAACATTCTATTATTTTGGACTTGTGATTAGGGCATTTAGGATTATTTGGAATTTAACTCACAAATTGTATGTGTCTCTTGAATTTTCACTTTAATTGTCTGGCAATAAATTACTTGTTGGTTGTACTTGATTTTATTGGTTTCACTTTCTTTCTGTTAAGACCTAGACTAATAACAACTAGGATGAATTTGGAGTAACTAGTTCTATAAACTGGTCGAAGTTTACAACATGTCTAATAAATTTTACCTAAATATGTAGATCAAAGTCATCATCTTTAACCAAACAAAACAGCAAAACCAAAATGCAACACCTTTGAGAAATTTACTGTAGTCTTTAAAGCTTAACTTCTACCAATTTAGCGACATTTCTTACTCATATTCTTGATTTTTATAAAATTTTATCGATTTTTGGTCTGCAAAAAGCCATGTTTGATCTACAAAATGCCCTGTTTGATTTGCAAAATGCCTTGTGTGATCTGCAAAATGAAATCTGACTTCATAAAATTCATATCATTCAGCTAGTGTTTATTTGTGGCGTTATAATTGTACAACATATCCAAAACTTCATCGCGCAAAGACTTAAACACAATTTTTGTAATATCGTCCGTTGAAACGTTGATGACTCAAATACATTTTGACAGCTGGTTTCTTTTTGCAATGACGTGTATTAGTTAGCAGATAAAGTTAGCGATTAAACACACTATATTAGCTCAACGTAACAACAGAACCTTGATTGTTTAAGACCCATGAAAACCGAGAAGAAAAAAAAAGAAAAGAAAAGAAAGAAAAAAAAAACACTTTATTTCAGAGTGAAGCAGTAAGTTGTAAAACAAGTTTCATGGTATTACTCCATCAAATACTTAATAAAGTATTCGTTATTATACCCTATTGGTACCCCATCATTAAATAGTGAAAATTGCAATGAAATCGGGGTTAGAGATGTAAGGTATATTTCTTTTTCAGGCTTATTTTGGAAATATCTTTTTCGATTTCACTCCCATGCGCTTATTTCATTGGCAGATAAAATGGAAGGTCACAGAAGATATACTTGTGCTATATATATATATATATATATATATATATATATATATATATATATATATATATACATATATATATATATATATATATATATATATATATATATATATATATATATATATGTGTGTGTGGGTGGTGAAACATAATCTAATATGTAGGGCTATATTATGAAAGTAATCGAGTCTTATTAATTCTCAGGGTTGCCATAGAAACGGCTAAAAAGTTTTATTGGGTAGTAAAGCTGTTAACTCGAACATCACTTTGTCACATTATTACACTATGACACAGGTGTTCTTTTGTTACACCATAGGTAGAACACATAAAGAGCGACACGTGTAGGAGAATAAATATTTACATTTTGGCACAGAGAAGAAAAACTATACAAAATAAGAAAAGGTCTAAACTAAATAAGAAAAACAAAATAACAAGAAATAATTAGCGCATGTCTAGAAAGGGACCTATTTATCTATGAAAAAGGTATGCGAGATTGGATGCCAGCTTGTACCACAATAGATGTATGTGCTGTCTAGGCTGACATACTTATCTACATCAAATTTATATATATATATATATATATATATATATATATATATATATATAATTTTTACTTATATTTATAGTTGTATTTCTCCGCTCAATACACGGCCAGTGCTCAGAGGTACACAGACAAGCTTGTTCACGGCCATTGGTTCAGCTGAATGACCTCAGCAACCAAATCCCGCCCCCTATCCGCTACATCCCAGACTACAACCAGACGACACTCGTGCATGTGTGCAGGTACGTTGTTTGAATTCCTTTGTAAAAAGAACAACAACAACAACAATAATAAAATTCTGTGTAGAAATTTGTTGTATTTAGACTTTGACTAAGACTGAAAAACCTTTTTATGCTGGGCTAGTTAATAATAGATTTATCCCATAATAAACCGAGTACAATAACATCATCGTTAACACAATGATTACTTTTTGTTTCCTTATGTCTACAGTTAAAATTTTGCTAACAGGACCACACCAAACACGATCCCTCCGTTCTTCTCTTTCCTTCTCTTCTTTATTTCCTTCATATCTCTGATTTCATTATATATATATATATATATATATATATATATATATATATATATATATATATATATATATATATATATATATATATGTCACACCTATCTTGAATTTCTATCCCACATTCTTGCCAGCATACTCATTAATTAATTAAGTTTATAATGGAGAGGAACTTGTAAATTGAAAAACTTGTTCCCAATCCCTTTGCCATTTATACATATTTGTGATCTTCTTGCTAATAAAATATGTTTAAACTAAACATGGTGAGGTATCTTTCCTCAAATCTGAGGAATTCCTCAATTTTTGGAGGCAATGAATGACGGTCAGAGGAATTAAAAAATAAAAAATCAACCATTCAGAGGTTTGCATAATTATCATTTGCTAGCTTTTTATCTGAAAAAATGATCTTAATTTTTTCGAGAGTTTCATTGAGGTAGTATATAAGTGTGTACATGTACTTTAACATCGACTTTGCCACGGCAGTCCTTAAACATGGGTAGACATTAACTTCAGTATGCACTCAAGATAATAGCTTCATTGCTAAATTTACTCTATTTTTTCAGCTTGTATATGGAGTATAAAAATTGCTCAGCGCCTTTCCTTCCTTCCTGTGAAAACAGTTCCCTTTTAGAATTGAAAATGCTGGACTCTGTTCTTGGACTTTTGTGTACAGAACTTATTGAGGGTAAGACATTTGGTCATCAATCATATACTCACACAAAGACATATCGGCAGACAGATGGATAGACAGTCGGATAGATCAATCGAGAGATAGATGGAATTATAAATAGATAAATAGATAGATACACGTTTCTTGTACACCTGTAAACGATATTGAATGCACATGATGATCACAAAAACTTTCTTATCGTCTATATGAAGAGACTCTGTCTTAAAGACCTCAATTTTTAAAGAGAAAATTACACTGGAACAATGAATATATAAATATAAACCAATAATTGTTGTGCCTTCTGTGTCATATTCCAAAAAAAAAATTTGTTTCCTCAAAAAAGATTTGGATATCGCAGCAATGCTTCAGTGTTTATAGTAAATAAGACCATAATATCATTAAACATTCTCAAAATCAGATTCAGCCAATTTCTGACGTCTGATTGGTAAGTGCTTTGATACATTATCCAATCAGACATCAGCAAGGCCCCACTATCATTAAACATTCTCAAATTCAACTCCGACTTAACTCACGATTCTGACGTCTGATTGGTCAATGCTTTGATACATTATCCAATCAGACATCAGCATTTCGAGTTAAGTCTGAATTTGAGTGTGAGAATTATTTTTTTAAGCTCGAAGGCAAATATTATTGTGTTGTCAAATAATAAAAAGAGAATGCTATAATTTAATCTGCGTTTTCCATCCTTGCTATTTATCCAAGGCGTGTTATTATTTTCTGCTTTTGTTTAGAATTACACGAATGTCACCCGCATGTTTATTTAGTTTGACGCGGATTTCTAAGCCTGGAATTCATAAAACCTTTCAAGCAAAAATCTGTTTCAGAACCAACGTCTCGGGCATCATACTTTTACATACGCTAGAACTTTAAAACTCGGCGTACCTATCAAACGTGAAAGTAACAGAAATTAAACATTTTGCGCAATAATCATCAGTTCCGTTGTTCTTCGTCCAAGATTTAAAATTGTATGAAATCAAGCAATAGTAGGCGGTATCAAGAATAAGATTTAAGAAAACTAAAAGAGATCTACCTACCTATTGATCGCATAAAATAACTTGACACAACGTAAAAATAAAATGCCAACATCGATTCCGCCTTCGAATGATATAGTTGAACAAAGATTTCACGATTTCACGGAAATTATAGGTTTTCTAAGACCTTGTGCATAAATTTCACAAAATTCGGCACACATCTACCACTTCACAGATGTCAATAATAAATAGTGTGAAACCAAATCCTAATTTACCGAGTCTAAGACTACGCTTTTTACAATATTCAAATTTTATTGGAAACAAGATGTTTCAAGTAAATTTCAAATAATAGGATCTAATCGGTGTGCATGAAGTGTAGAAACAAAAATCGCCTTTAAAACTGCTATTTCATTTTAATCAATAACAAATGGTCGATATCGGCATTTAACTTTTCATACGTCAACCACACTCAGGTGCCTTCTTCAAAGTTCAAAGTCAAAGTAAAGTGCAATATTATTTTTGAACCATGTCCACTTTGTGCTTCTTCATTTGGAGCCGCTGTGACTCCGTGGTTAGCGAGACGATCTCGCTGCCAGAAAGGTGCGTGTTCGAATCGTACAATCAGATCAGTTTGGGTCAGTTACCTTGGTGAGTCCGTGGGAAAGGCACTAAATAACTTTATTGGGTTGCTGTGTCGTAAAACCAAGCCAAACATAATCAGTTTACAGTACATTTTGGTTTGGTTTGGTTTTATGGGTTTAACGCCATTTTTCAGCACATGATAGGCAATATATCGCGGCCAGTATATCTGGTGGAGGAAGAACCCGGGAAAATCCCGGGAAGAACCACCGACTCACGGGAATCTACTGGCAAGCTTTCTCACATAACCACATTGGCCCAGCCCGAGACTCGAACCCACGCGGACAGAGGTGAGATGGTAGTGATCGGTAAAGGCGAGCGCCTTAGACCACTCGGCCATGCGGGGCCCCATACAACAATACATTTAGGTATTATATTCCTAGACATACCGTATATACTCGCGTAGAAATCGATACCAACAGCAAACTGCATAGACCCAGATCTGCCGTCGCATACTGCGCCGGCAGATCTGGGTCTATGCAGTTTGTAGGGTCTAATCAGTAGAACAAAGAACATAAACCCTGATCTGCCGGCGCAATATGCGACGGCAGATCAGGATCTATGTTGTTTGCATTTGGACTCAACTTATACGCGAGTATAGACGGTAATATATATCCTGTCAATTTTTGGAACTATTAAAACAATCTTTAACAAATTGCCACGAAATATGTTATGTCTGAAATGTTATCCCTTTGGAGAATCTTTACGTGCACTCGCACGCGCACACACATACACAGGCACACACACATAACCTGTATGATCATATTTTTTCTCCATGTAATTTCACTTTTTAGGATCAAGCATCCTCCTGTACGATCTAGGGGTAGCACTTTCCGCTCTAATTGGTGTATATTTGTAGCTTACAATAATAGCTTCCATTTTCCTTGATTTATGTCAGAGGAATCCAGACAGACCGTGCATTTGGAATAGAGTTAATAACTGGGTTGCCGAGCAAGTGCGTCTGCAACGCACGAATGCCTATTTTCACCTATTTGTGCCGTCTGCAACGCACGAATGCCTATTTTCACCGCTAGGTTCCATCCTGTTTTGGGGAATTGTGCTTAGTCGAGATGGTATGGGGATTGGTGAGAGCAGGCGATGGGTGCCGTACCTCACGGACCGAGTTTAATTTTCAATAGGGAACGAATTATAATTCTCTACCCCCCCCACACACACACACACATACACATACAGAGAGAGGTTCGTATGTAAGATTGGCGAATGTGTCATGGGCATATTCACTTGTCCGACTCAGATGTCAAGGTCACAGCTAATGAGAATCTGATTTTCTATACATATTTGATCTCCTTGTAACTTATTCAACGATTCAAAATATTTTGATAAAACTTCATCTACAGTTCTGACATGAGACGACAGTGTATTGTACCAGATTCAGGTGACCCGCTCAAAGATCAAATTTAAGATCTCCAGGTATTGTTTGACCGATTGCTGACGCCCACTGACATCTATACATTTGACCTTAACCCTGTATCGACTGACGCTGGATTACGCTGCAATTCTCGTTTATTCTGAGCATGTATGGCTGTAACGATCCAACTCTATCAACTATTGGGACGACTTTAAAGAGACACATCTTCAGCACATTTATAGTGAAGTTGCTAAACGTTTTATTGATCCATAATTCTATTTATACAAAACTCCAGTGTTCCATTCTGGTACATTAAGTTCCCACGCCCTATTCACCCGAAGCTTTCTCGAAAACGTCATTTCAAATTCATAACATATTTTCATCTGTTTATTCATGTTCGTTGAAGCGACAACATTTATTTAAATGTCTGTTTGTGAGTCGATCATGAAACGTCAAAGACTTGCTTCTTACCAATGCAATGAGAGGGAGAGAGAGAGAGAGAGAGAGAGAGAGAGAGAGAGAGAGAGAGAGAGAGAGAGAGAGAGAGAGAGAGAGAGAAATTTGAAAATGCCACAATTCAGTTGCGATGCTTCTTTTTTGTGTGTGTTTTGTTTTGTTTTGTTTGTTTTTTTGTTTTGAAAGATATGTCATTCGACATATTCATTACCCTTCCCACTATGTAGCGATGCTGCTGTGGGTCGATCAATAAGCCTCAGATATCACAAGACAGTTGGGGTTTTAAGGTCTTAATTAATAGTTTAATAGCAGACTATAAATTTAGCACAAGAAGAGCACAGTATAACATTGACAACTGTTAACACAAATGCCTGATTCTGCAAAGGAAAATTTTAGTTCAAGATTGATGTCAATTCTCTATAAAAGATAACTCGTTCATATGTTTGGTCGATTACAAAAGAGCATTAGCGCCAAGTGGATGATTTGTCCTGTGGACTGTAACTCAAAATTTCGATTTAATATCTCGACATTTAGAGTTAGTATCTCGAAATTTCAATTTTATATTGCAAAACGTCAGTATGGTATCTTTACATTTTGAGTTAGTATCTTGAAATTTCAACTTTATATTGCAAAACTTAAATATTGTATCTTTACATTTTGAGTTAGTATCTCGAAATTTGAATATATTAAGTCAAACATTCATAATATTAAGAGAGAATTTTGAGATACTGGCTCTTGGTATTTTGGATAGATGCAAACGCTTTATTAGGTCATAGTCCCATTGATTAGGTCCAACAACTTTAAGAGACAATTGTTGGGTAAACGAATTTAATTATCTTCATTAACTCCTAACTTGAAATTTCGAGATACTTAGACAAAATTTCGAAATATTGGGTTAAAAGTTCGAGTTATTACTGAAAATTTAAAGATACTTACTCGGAATATGAAGATAGTAAGTCGCAAAGTTTGAGATATTAACTCGAAATTTCGACTCTGTATCTGGATATTTCGAGATAGTATGTCGAAATTTCGAGATACCGAGTTGACATTTCGAGTTAGTTTCTTTGCGGAAAAAAGTTTATTGGTGCTTATACTCACGGTTAGTTGATTACGTACCTTTTTACTGTGATTGTTGGAAGATTATATAGGGATGTTGCTCATTGTAAGAAGATTTTTGTTGTTAAATAGATAATACAAATATTTCTGTACTAAATCTTTCATATTGAACATCAGCTTAATCCAAAAAACTATATGGATAACTTGATGATATAAGGTCCAGTTTTGTAAACGGGTTTATGGAATGCAAAAAAGATAAGTTGAGTATATTTTGAAAAACCGTTGGACTGGGCTATAGATATAAAAAAAAACTGTTCACAAGTTTTTCCCCCGTCTTCCAGCATATCTAGAACACAGAACTTGCTATCAAAGAAGACAACAATCTTATACAAACTGTCAGCAGAAGGTGGAACAAAAGTTCAAGGCCGGCAAAAGTCGCCAGCTTGATAATTCAGACCTAGTATGCAGGTAAGTAAAGAAAATATTCTAATCCGCTTTCGGAGATTTTTTTTTTTAAAGCAGTGGTGGTTCATTAAAGTTACACTTTTAACTTTTAATTCATTCATCTCACTGTAACTGAAAAAAATTAAAATTGATAATTCCGAGTTAGTGTGCATGTAAGTTCCAATTACAAAATCATTCTGACTCCCTTGGTCTTACGCCAACAATTTGAATTTAAAATAATAAAAGTTAAATGTTAGGTAAATGTTTATTTATCTTTCATCAGCTTGAGTATTACGCCGAAAGGACGTGGATACAAAAATTACCATAGATTTACCATTCGAGATTAACACACACACACACAAACACACACACACAAACACACACACACACACACACACACACACACACACACACACACACACACACACACACACACACACAGAGTCAATTCATCTCTAAATATTTCGAACCTCACCACATTTGACTCAAGCCTGTGTTAATTCTGTAAATGTTTCTGTGAATGTTTGGTGAAAGTTTCACCAGAGTCGAATTTCACCAACAAAAACTTAAGTCTATACTTAAATTTAAATTTAGACTCCATAGATCTGATTGGCTGAAATTCAAGTCAGGCTTAAAATTGACGAATCAAATGTCTTAAGTCTATTCATAACTTTATGACTTATTTCTGTGAAATTGGGCCCTGGTATGCAGATGCAGTACAGTTTCACCAGGCATTATTTCAGCATTTGCATATACCTACAATTTTTCATTCTTTTTACCAGCCTGCCTATGTTTATGTCTGTCCCTCTATAGTCTATACATTAACTGTTTATTAATCCTTTTTTTCTTCTTTTTTTTTCATCAGCACAACAAAAGATTATGTTCTCTGTGTGTACACATCAACGGCTTTAGCTTGCTCTATACCCGCTGCGGACACGTACTACAAACTTCTTAATCACTCTGTAGCCACAGTATTCCAATTGTCCAATTTTAACTGTATTTTACTTCACCCCATGGACGTTGTGCCATTATATACAACAACGCCGTCTACAACGAGTACATCGATCACAGCAGTGAAGAGTACGGATACCACGACATTTGGAACGCGTCATTCACAGATTGTTCTGTCTAGAGCGTGCTCAGTTGAGGTCAATCAATATGCTGCCATATTTTCTACCTCATTTTTACTTCTTCTGATGACTACCTAACAGTAATTGTATGATTTCGTGTGTATTTATGCGAATGTGTCATTTTCTGACAAGTGATTTTGAATGTATGTGTATTTTGAGTCGGTGTTCACATATCTTCGCGTGCGCATTATACTTTTCGTATTTTTTTTTTCTCAGCACAAGACTATTTTATATGAGTGCAAATAAATTATTAACTTCAAACACGCATATTATCTTTTATATTTCATGTTTGGGAAGAATCTCTTACTCCTTTATTCATCGAATGTCAACTTGGGAACTTAAGGCTTTCTTATTTTCTTCACACAGATGACGAACTGTCTAAAAGAAAGAAAAGAAAGAAAGAAAAGCATTCTTAAATTTGACTTGGTTTCAAACACAAAACTGAGACTGATTCAAGAGGTCTTGAAATTCTGTATATATACGTCATCATATGCCAGGTCTATCATCCTGTTAACATTACCGTATATATCCGTCAACGTCATCACATGTCAGGACTATCATCCCGTTAATATTACTGTATATACCCGTCATCATACGCCAGGGCTATCATCTCGTTAATATTACTGTATATATCCGTCATCATGTGTCATCCCGTTAATATTACTGTATATATCCGTCATCATATGCCAGATCTATCTTCCCGTTAATATTACTGTATATACCCGTCATAATACGCCAGGGCTATCATCCTGTTAATATTGCTGTATATATCCGTCATCATGTGTCATCCCGTTAACATTACCGTATATATCCGTCATCATATGCCAGGGCTATCATCCCGTTAATATTACTGTATATATCCGTCATCATATGCCAGATCTATCTTCCCGTTAATATTACTGTATATACCCGTGATCATACGCCAGGGCTATCATCCCGTTAATATTACTGTATATATCCTTCATCATGTGTCATCCCGTTAATATTACTGTATATATCCGTCATCATGTGTCATCCCGTTAATATTACTGTATATATCTGTCATCATGTTCCAGGTCAATCATCCCGTTAATATTACTACAATAATGACCATATGACATTTCAAAACAAACTTCATTTTAGTCTCGATTCAGATCCATATATTTTTAGAATTATTTTCCCTTTGGGACTAAGAGATTTGAAGGGCAATATTTTTATTAATTTGTTTATTGTATAATCGTTTCGGAGAGAAGGCGCAGAATGTTTCGAGTTAAGATCGGACATTGAAGTCCCTACGCAATTGCATGCCAAACTTAAAATCATATAGACGGTGATTAGTGATTAAGCAGTTCTTCAAATTCAAATTCTAAGAATGTCTGTAAAATAGTGATACAATGATATACGGCAATCTGTAATTGCCGACGCCATTTCTGTGAATGTACTAGTAGAATCTACGTAGGACATTGTTTTTTTTAAAAAAAGTAGTTTGAAGAGTAGGTGATAACAGTAATGTCAGTAAATATCAATCTGCAACTCCTTATATTTTTAATTTTTTTAAATGTATGAAAAATACATATTTTGCAATTTTTGCAAACTTATATGTCACTTTTTATGGTGGGTCTATGGTTTCTAGGCGGACCTGCAATTAAGAACACTAAAGTGTGTTTTAAAGACAACTCCCATTTGCTTCGCTAACCAGTTATTACTTCCCATATCTCAAAGCAATCTAATACGAACATACAAGCAAAAGAAGTAACATTGAATTTGTTTTGACACCGTGATGTACTAGTCCTATTTTTGTCATCTTTCTTTAATATTTGCAGGTTAGGAGGCTGGAATTTTTTTTTCTTTCTCTTTTATACTCTGAAAAGTTTTCTGGTAATTTTGGTAAATAATTTGCTTTATAGATAATATCTACGTTTTTTGAGTAGATATAAGGAATATTTCACTAGTGAAGAGGAAACATTGTATTGTCACGAGTGGCGAAACCACGAGTGACAATGCAAAAGGTTTCTTTATGAGTGAACTATTTATTTATATATATTCAAAAAATTTAGATTTTATTTTTACTACAAATTTTTTAAGGCAAAAGCCGTCGATTTTCATGGACTTTTTTCCCATTCTGTGCCAATCAGATTAACTGCAGCATTTCTACATCGACATAAAGAAGTTCCGAAATTTTACAACAATTTAGGACAGTGACTGTTTACAAATTTAGCTACAGCATATAATGCTCCAAATTGCGTATTTGGTCAAATTATTGACTGTTTTCATACGAAAATGAAGATATTTTTTATATATTTCTTGAGCGGATTGATACAGTGAATATTGTAGGGGTGGACATACTGTAAAATCATTACAGAGCGGTCGTATCCGACAGACTTAAGAGTGTAACATCTTTAAACAAAATATATTAGTGATTGTGAGTTTAAATTTTGCTTCTTTCTGCATTCAAACGTGCATTGTGTGGCCTTAGAAAGCTTGCTGCCTTGTTCGGTAACAGACGCTGCACCCAAATTTCGATTATCACTTAATTTCAGTTTGCAATCAACACTCATCTATCACCGATTTCTCCATCGTTTTCATACATGGTTATAAGTGTGATGAAAGATAAAATTGCTAATTAAACAATTTTAATATTATATTTAATCAAGAGTTTGTTTCTAAACACCTGTACCGTTTATTATAGAGTGTAATAGGTACTGTATGGGTTGACACTTCATATCAAATAGAAACAGGTCACGTAAGTTCATTCACTGACAATTTATACTTGAAACTTGTTGTTTGTTTGGAGTTCATTTTTAGTAATTTTGTATATAGTACCTTTACATTGCTTACATACATGTACAGTCTTGACATATTTTAAGATCTGTTCATCCTAATATATATATATATATATATATATATATATATATATATATATATATAGAGAGAGAGAGAGAGAGAGAGAGAGAGAGAGAGAGAGAGACAGAGACAGAGAGAGACAGAGAGAGGGACAGATAGACAGACAGACAAACGCACAGACAGACAGACAGAAAGAGAGACAGACAGACAGAGACAGAGAGGGAAGAAGAAAAAGAAGAAAAATAAATGAAATATACCAAAATATTCGAATAAAAGTTGAATAAATTACACAAGGTCAGGGCAGATATATTTCCTAAATGGGACAAGAAAGTAGTTCTGAAAGTGATATCGCCACTGTGGCGATATCAGTAGTACAGGGTGACACTTGAGACCCAAACGGGCTTCCCATGTTAAGCAGGGTCAACAAATTCTAGACTCAAATGGGAAATTAACATTAGGCCGCAAATTTGTTTTCGTGACTAGAATGTTTTGGACAAAATGTAATGTGCTGAAGTTAATCTTGGTTTCCAATTGTTGAAAACCACCAATCTCAAGTGCGTGTGCATGTGTGTCAACGTGTGTGTGTATGAAAGTGAGAGAGAGAGAGAGAGAGAGAGAGAGAGAGAGAGAGAGAGAGAGAGAGAGAGAGAGAGAGAGAGAGAGCTAAAGAAGAGTTTTTGAAAAAAAACAAGTCAACACCATTTGTTTTTTAATTCAGCATTTTTTTAATAAGCCCGGTTCACTTCAACATTAATAAATGATGAGGCTGGATTAAGGCTTGTCCCTTCCTTTTCATGTACAAATACCAAATATTAAACTTGAACATATCTACAAGGATGACAACGTTGTAAAGCAAGACTAGATTTCTTATCATTTAGAACAATATCATTTTGACATTGACGCACACAACGTTTCTTACCTAAAAAAATAGATAACCGTAATGTTCTCAAAACCACTTTTCTATTTTATCATCATTTCTAGAAAAATCTGTTCCAAAACAAATCATTAAATGTTCTAAAGGGAATCCAAGACTACGTTGATGAAGAAAATATACACAATATTGGCCACACACAATGGAATCTGATCCTTGTAATCTCATATTATTGATTTGAGTAGATACAGCATTTCTTCTCATAAAGTCAATGATGTCGTCATCTAGAGGAGGTAATCCATAAGAATAAAAATATTACACACTGTAGTCTTTGGGAAAGTATACGGCTATCCAATGAGTTCCTGAACGATGAACGTCGCTTGTGTTGATAGCATAGGCTTGAACATCTTTAGGTGTTCGATGAGGAAGTTCATTTTTAGCATACACAATGGAATTTCAAGAAGCTGTGCACGAACTGTAAGTTAGAGAAGGTAATGAAGTTTCCCGGTATTTATTTTTAATTTTTTTTTCTCTACAGGTGATAATAAGTCATCACACTTCACTTTTCCTTAAAAAGATCTATTAAATAAAGCGATAAACGGACAGTCTCCGCACTCTGTTGCAAGAGAGCTTCAATACGTTTTGTTTCCAGAGAAGTCAAGGGAGGTAAGGAATGGTCACTCAAAGCCATTATATCACTCTTTCAAAATCTTCTCTTTTGAGATGAGGGTCCATGCGTCTTACAGATATTCTTCTAACTTGTCTTCTGAACTCATCGTTAAATGTGTCGTCTTGTTTCTAACTAGGATGATCAACTTGACAACCATAACAATGTTCTCTGGTTAGGCCTGTGATTCTTTAAGCTAAGTGGCAAAACAGGAGACTAAGTGTTGTTCTTGTTCAGGCCATCGTGACATCATCATTACTGTATCTTTCTCTTCTTGTGCACATTTGGACTGTAACAACTGTTCTGGATGCAAAACATCAATCTCTTTGTTTACAGTTGTGACTTCTTGTTCCATGTCTTTCTTTTCTTCTTCGTCTTTACCCCTGAGTGTCTGTGTCGGCTGCTGTTATGATGAAGAAAGCATCCTCTTAACCTATTTTCACAAGTTCTTGTTCCATCTTTTTTAATCGTTTAGGAGCACTTCTCTCCTACTGTTGATTCATAGAGTATTGTCAAATTCAGCATACAAGATGACGTTCACTGTATTGACCAGAGCTGTGGCAAACTGAAGTTCCACACACAGTTGGCCTGATTGTATAGGGTGGAAATGTAGTTTCACGGTGACTTTTCCTTTAGAGAGTAAAATATTTTGTACCAGAGCTCCTTTTATACTAATACTGACACTGTCAAAATAAGCTTTACTGTCAGGAATATAATGAGGATGTGAAAATTCTCGGTGAACGTGATACATGTTTCCTCCTTCATTAAATTCAGTCCTTCGTTCAATTCAATAGGTGAAGTAACATACATGTAGAATCGATCGTTGTTTTGGATGTCGTTTGTTGGAACGCGAGATTTGTTTCCATCCAGAATAGCAAGCAATCAAGGAGAAAAAGTGATTGACTGCGTTTTGGCGTTGGAAAAATCTAATTTGAGACGATGAGAGGTTGGATAGTATTCGTTCAGTACACTTCGACTAGTTGTATCCAGTGCTTTGCCAAATGGATTATTTAACATAGCTGAAATCGTTTCGGCAAGATGTCAAGCATTAAAATAATAACCTGAAGAGATTTTCATGGTATAGATATTTAACTGAGGATTCGTAATTGTTGATGTGTTGGATTCGTAAAAGCCAGAATAATTTTTATCTAAGTGTTCTTGAACTTGTTCATTGAGGATTTCTACGACGAAAGTGGTTTGGTCTTCGACAATATTCCAGACTTCAGTGGGATAAATGATTTCTACTAAAGCTACTTCCCATTGAGCTTCGTGATCTAATTTTATAGACTGGGGTAATCTGGCAGTGAAACAACATAATGTGTTGTTAGAAAACACATCCATAGGACTGTCACTGGGTAAAGTTAAATAAAATTGGTTAATCATAGTTCGAAGGGTTTTGTTTCCGATGTCAATGTCAAAAGATGATTTTCCAAGAAGGTTTCAAGAGGGTTACTGTGATTAGAAGAGTTGTTGTGACTGGCGTTGTATTTCAAGAAAGGACCGGGAAGAAGATAACCACTACAACTGCTAAGTAAAATAGTCTACAATTGTTTATCTCCTCGTTGCAAAGTTAAATTTCCAATCGCTGCTCCAATGACACAATACACCACAAAGATCTGCCAGAAAAAACACGATTTGATTTTTAGGAACACGTTCTCCACACCACACCCACAGTAGTTGCTGTTGTTGCTGTAGTGAAAAGATGAACTCAGAAGGAGATGTAGTTGTGTTTAATGGCATATTTGTGGCTTTTACTTCTTTTTAAAATCGATGAGTTTTCAAGCTGCAATTCAAGAATCGGAACTGGGTCGAAATCCTTTCCAAAACTTTCACTTCTTGAACTCCATGTTTTCCTAATGTATGTGTTCTTCGATAGAGAATTCTTTCGATATCTTACACGTCGTCTTCTTTCTTAGTCATTCGGACAAGTAAAAAGTTCCTTTTAACACTTTTTACGACTTGGGGTAATGTAACAAACGAAAAGACTCAAACAAGCTTTCAAGATATAAAATACAAATATTTAATTTCCTAAAATATTAAAATATTTCAACAAACAATCAAAGTGAAAGAATTAAAAATAACTTACAGTATAGAATATCCTTAAAAGTCTTAAATTGTTCTAAAGTTCACTGATCCGGAAGTTAATCCAAATATTCCGAATGAAGTAGGTTTCGAATGAAACCTTCACTGTACTGATGTGTTAATAAGAATCAGTTATATCCAAGCGTTATCAATTCCAAATAGTCCTTGTGAATATGGAATATCACAAGTTCTAGAAATGTTCCCGATAATTCCACGGAGCTATATAATTATTAAAGTTTAAGACACAGTACTGAATCCAGAATGTACTGTATGATGATGATGATGATATATATATATATATATATATATATATATATATATATATATATATATATATATATATATATATATATATCGCAAACGTAGAATAACCACACACAAAAAGAACCAATCTCATTTATGACCTCTCAATCCAGTGTAGCTATGAAGAATGCTAGAATGCTGCTATAAATTCTATTATATAGTCTCTTACTACGCAGAATCAAAATCAAACCCATACTACGTCTTTGATAAACAACTGGGTATTTCGAAATAATATCCTTTTAAATTACAACCCTCTCCGAACCAATCACAAACTAGGTTATGCGTGACATCGCCAAAGTACTTGTGCCCTGACGTTATTAACATTGACTCTAAAATGAATCATAGAATCTAAATTCAGAAGTTCATACCTCACGCGCTGATTCACGTGACATGACTAATGCTTCAGTGAAATATTGATCCAATTTACCGTATGTGTGCTCACGGCAAGACGACAGCTGTTAGACTAAGAACAGAGATCATAAACTAATAAACTATACCATTATTAAAAGAAAAATGATATATAATTCCGTAACACACTTCAGCATTCATATCATCCAATTTACAGACAGGAGGATCACGTCCACGTTCTTATCCAGTGACACGAAACAATTCTGTCCTCCAGTTAAGTAAATAATCTTTGTCAAAAGTGCGTTTTGATTTTCTAATACGAACCCAATCTCAAGTGTTGAATACTTCTTTCTTTTTCAAATCTTTGACGTTGCAAATATTTGATCAAACACAATCACTTCGATTTGAGGTGTCACTTCTTCGGGTGCACATTGAACAGGATGGATTGATTGTAAGCTTTGACTAAACGTGGTAACACGTCGATGTATTTGAGATTGTGTTCTTGTGTAAAATATTTTCACATACGTTCTTCTAAAGTTCTTTGAAAACTTTCCACAACACTAGCGTTCGTTTACGGATTTTCAGTGGAGAAATTATGAACGTGTCTTTCTTCAATTATTTTTAAAAGCTTGGTTCAGAAATTCAGTGCCTTGTCTGTTTGCCATCGTAGAGGGAGTTGACCACTTTGTTTCAAGACAAGTTTTAAAGCTCGCACTGACTCTGAACTTGTTTTAGAAGTCAAACTATCCAAGCTGATTTTAAAAACACGTCAATGACACAAAACAAATATTTGTAACCTCGATTATACGAGGCTATATGAGAGACATCAGCTAAACCTGCTTGCTATTTATGATCGATTCCTGCTACATTAGTTTGACTTCTGGAAAGGTTTCGTCGAATCGGTTTGTGTAACGTGTACGTCGATTGTTCTTGTAACCATTGTCGCACATCTTGCAGACGTAAACGTTTGAGTTTGGTTTTAGCGGCACGATACAATTTTTGAATTCCTACGTAGCCAGCGGCATAAGAAGGATTGTAGTAAATGCTGATCAAAAGTGTCTCCATGGGGTTGTTGCTGCTCCTCAATAAGTCACCCACTGTTTGATACTGCTGTTAGGTTAACGTGGTCATTTGGATTTCGACTCTTGACATCCGACGAGCAATAGGAGTAGAAATAGTCATATAATCTTTTTGGTAAACTTTTTTCTTGACTTCTTTTTTCACTTCTGTCTTCCCTTTTTTCTTTTTGTTTTCTGCTGAAAAGGTTGTCGACATCATTTTGTTAATCCAAACTTTCATTTCTTGTCTGGGAATAGGGGAAGGTGTCAATAAGGTTGTCTTACTGGGTGGCAAATGAGTTGACGGAGTTTAAAACAATTCTCTTGTTTCTTTCTTTTCTTCCATTCCCATGGCTGTGTCTGATATCATCTTTGTTACTTTTTGTTTTTCTTTGCTTTTCATTACATTCTTGAAATCTCTCTGAGTAGGTTTAGCCGTCTGGTCTAAAGCTTTGTGATGAAGAAGTTAAAATCCTTGCAATCGCTGACAGCAGCGTTGCAATTTTTCTTCTGTTTCTGACAAATCTGGTCAATCCATTAACGATTGTAACTCTTGTTGTAAATGTGATATCTCGGTGAGATTAGGATTAGAAGGTAAATGGAGTATTTGTTGTTCGTACTAACGATGGAGCTCAGTCCATCGTTTGAAGGAACTAAAGTTAATTTTCGTCCTCCACAGGAGCCAAGGGTACAAGTGTGATGTCTTTCCAGGAAAGTGTGTTATTTTTATCTTCATTTCATCACTCCTCCCCAAAACAGTCCAACAATCGATTCTAACAAAGGAGCAGCTTCTTTCAACAACGGTCCTATCAGCATGAGTACAAATCCTCCTCGATGAAAGAGCATTTTCACCATTTGTCGAGGAACGTAACAATGTCGTCCTAATTGCTGCTTCTGGCTCTGTGTCAAAGGCACTGTTCCTTTCAAAAAGTTCAAACAACATTCATACACGGTATCGATGATTTCTTTGGATGCTTTTTGAATGATTTGATTTCGCATCGGAGCATTGGATTTGGTAAGTACTGACAAAAACATCTCAACCTTTAAGTATGTAAGGAGAGAGACCATAGTTTCCTTATTTGGATTGTTGTTTTTTTTTATTTTTTTGTTTTTTTTGGACTACGGTGTGAACTTTGTGACATCTTCGTTCAGGAGTAAAACTGAAGGCAATCTTATTCAATACATCTTCTTTTATACGGGAATTCATCCCCACTGATTGTTAGGAGGTCGTATCAACTTGCTTTTAGATCTTGTTTGGACTAATCCAGTACACTTTGTAACATGCCTGGTCTGTCTTGTATTATTGTCTAAGGAGTGGCTACTTTTTTGACTGCAGCAGCAATTGCTCGATCAGAAGAAGACGTCGACGTCAAATGAGGAAATACTGGTCTTAAATCAGGTTTAGCAGGCATCATCATTAACGAAAGTGGATGCTATCCTTTTCGTGTAAACCAAAGGTTAATTTCTTCTTCTTTTTTTCTAATCATGCCATCGAAGATGACAGATGATGTCCAAATGTGTTTGATTAAAATCAGACTCGGTCCCATCGTCTTCGCGAGGAATTCCTTATACAAATGCAGGGGATTCTTCTTGACTTTCTCGAAGTAACATGTAAGAGGTTTGCCACTCTTTATAACACCATACAGTACGTTGCGGAGGACGATTGAACAATTTTGATTTGTGTTTAATCATACATTAAAAAAATTCGGCTTTGCGTGAACCGCTATTTCCAGCAATCAACATGTTAAAGGGATGGTGAAGATAAAGTGCCTACTTTGACGATCTAACTTTTCGTCAGTTACTTTGAGAACGAAGGATACAGCCATAAGAATGGTGTTTGGAATTCTGACATTCCATAAATGACACAAGACATTTTATACATTTTATATATTCAGTCTTTCTTTCATGGTGTAACCAGTGTACAATTTTGCAAAAAATACAGTTTATGGTACAACATATTGACATTTCAAGAAATACAATTCCTGGTGTAACCAATGTACATGTAAAAAACATAATTCATGCTACAACATATTGACATGTCATAAAACACATCTCATGGTATAACCAATTCACGTGTCATAAAACAGTTCTTGCTACAACAAAATTAACATGTCATACAAAATACAAAGTTCATGTTTTCTTTCTTTCACCCGTCACACACAATGTCTTTGACCTAATCAGTCACGACTTGTGTCCAAGTGTCGAATCCAACATTAGTGGGTTATATTTAGGACCTACCAAAGGAAGATAGTCACAGCACGAGAACCATCTCGAATCTTGAAGGTGAGCTGTATCTTTATATTCCCATTCGAGAAGTTTCAGACCACAACTGAAACATTGTACTTGATCTCCTTCTCTCAAGTAAGCAAATCCTGCTCTAGCTAAATATTTAGGATCAGGTCCTTCCAGATATTGTGGCCATTTTCCTTCGAACGTCTGGAAAAGACTTTCAAAATCACATTACTCTGGCAAAGTCAAATGAAATGTGCTGTCTTTTTTGTAATTTTCTATGAATGTGTTGTGTCAAGAGTGGCTTGTGATTGTGTGGATGATATCTATACAGGGGCACACGAACGGCATCGCTTTCGATAGTCGAGTGACAAGATCGTGCAGCATCGCTGATGTCGCAATATACAGCATCGCTGATGTCACACGATACTGCATCACATTCAACTTTGTGCAACTTTTGGTAAAATCCATCGTATTTGTCTGTTTGGATTTCATTCTTCTCCGTCAGCATCTATACTCACAATGCTCTTTCTGTCTTGGAACATTATTTATATTGGAGATCGGTGTGTTCGTAAGGTAACATGTTGTGATAGGGAAGTCGCACTAGTTTGTCATAGACGATCTGATACACCTTATCCAAAGGTCGACTAAGGATCTGATGATTGGACAAACATAACAAATTTTGAGGATCCATCGTTTTCACGTGACAGTTTTGATCTTGACTGGACTTTAAAGCTTCTTATAAGACATGAAAGTTCACCACTTGACTGGAACGGTAGTTGAGTGCCAGTCCTTTCACTTTACATATCGTATGATGTTCTCCTCGTTTGTCTCTGTACTGGTAACCGTAATGTTTAGGTCCACCACTGCCAAAACTTAAGATTGTCTCTTCGGGATGTTCGTATGCCCATGCACCTACACGGTCACCTTCGATGTGTGGGTGATAGCTTCCAGATCCATTGATGTACATGCAACTATCGGTGTCGAAGTAAAGAACACGTTCTCCTAAAGGTTCCTAAACGGAGTACAATTTTAAACGGGCATTGGGTGTCACGTATGCCGCATTGATATTTCCAAAGTTATGGGGTGTTACAAACTCAGGAACTTCTTCGTAATTTGCCAAAATAAAATCTTCACGCATGATTTCCACTTGTTTAATTAGTTTTTTTTTTATCATCGATGAACTGCAACAAGTATTCTGTTTTGCAAATATTGGATGTTGAGCTAGTATTCCCCACAAAGAATTCAGCATGACTTTTGCAAACGTGCGTCTTCCTTCGTTCTTTTCCACGTGTTACAAAGTGATGCCTTGGTACAGTTCTTTAAATTCGTCTTTATCTTCTGGAGTCAGACATCAAGAAGGATAGCCGCTAGCTTCTTGCTTTAAGTTGATAAATTCGTTGACGTAACCGGAAAAAATCCATTCAAAGGAACAATCTTGTTCGTATTGCTCTGTCCTAAGAAAATGCCAACTTTCGTGCACTTTTAATAGTTGGTATCCACGATCAAGAAATGAAAAAATTCAGCACTCACCCATGTTCCTGTCAAAGCTCGTTCTTGGTCTTCGTGGAAACATAATTTGTCGTGAGCACACGTTTCAGCACACATACGGCATAAAGGAAACGTCAGTTTTTCGTGGCAATGATGTGGTAAAACAGGATGATACAAGTTCGTCGGCGGTAACACTAAACATTTGATTAAAAATTTGTGCTGACAAATGTGTTCTGCGTCGATGTGTTCGGTCAGCATTTCAGGGTGTCCGATAGGGAACCGAGCTTATTTACACATCCAAGGATACAACGGACACACATCGATGTATTTGATTTGTTCTTCTTGATTTTCGTCAACGTCAGTAGTAGTCTAAAAGGCCGATTCTGGCTCACTAGCTCAATCTTAGTATTAATATCACTACACTTTGCTTCTCTTCGCTCATACCGCTCACTTCGTTCGCGGCATTCGCTCCGATTCGTTCC
Organism: Margaritifera margaritifera; assembly: GCA_029931535.1. NCBI lineage: Eukaryota > Metazoa > Mollusca > Bivalvia > Unionida > Margaritiferidae > Margaritifera > Margaritifera margaritifera. The sequence goes on from JAQPZY010001622.1 coordinate 1,210,947, forward strand.
GTTTCGTGATATTAAAACTAAGATAGAGCTAGTGACCCATAATAGGCCTTTTACTCTACTACTAAGGTTAATCTACACATATGTAATACACATATGATATACATATCTGTGATCATAGCTACATATCTGTGATCATAGCTACCTTCAATCTAGCTCCCCTCTCTATAATTATTTCACACAAAATTTAACATTAGTGATATCACAAACTGTCTCCCCCCTCTATAATTATTTCACACAAAATTTAACATTGGTGATATCACAATCTGTCTCCCCTCTCAATAATTATTTCACACAAAATTTTACATTAGTGATATCACAGTTGGCTCCCCCCTCTATAATTATTTCACACAAAATTTCACATTAGCAAGTATTATGATCTGAAAACACATCATCACTAACAAGCAATATATCAGCTTTTGCAACAAGAAAAAGTTCATTCATCATCATCAAGCTGAAAAAGATAAAATTTTACAAGGCCACTGATCAACATGCCAGGTTCAAGATACTCAATAAAATCTTTATAATTAATCCTTTTTCTGTTCTTAAAATAATGTATTTTATCATCAAACTGAATTCTTGTATATTTACAGCCTGTTATAAAAAAACAAATTATCTTATCATTTAATACTTCTTTTAAGTTATCAATAAATTTAGAATATTTTGAATCTTCTGTTATAACTAATGATAAAAATCCTTTATTTTCTTTAAAATCTTTAAAATATTCACCAGATATTTCATCATTTATTTCCTCAGTTAAATGTTCACCATCGTACACTATCTTTTTTATTTTTTTATTTGTATGTTCAACTGTTATTTCCATTATACGTAATATTCACACAAAATTTACTCATTTGGTATGTCTTTATACATATTATATTCTCGTTCATACTGTGTTTCATAATACGACAATCTTAATGGTAATAAATCACTTAGTATATCAGCCTTGACACGAAACTCCTGTATCAAATCTATCAAAATGTAATGTTCACCACGTAGATATGTCCTTAATTGATTCAAAATTTTATTGTAAGTTATCATCGCAAATTTACAAGCTGATTTTTTGTTTTCAAATTTTGGTTCAATCTTTTTACTACCAGCATTTAATGCAATACCAATACCTGATATAATTAACATAAAAGGATTAGCCATTCCACCTGTTGGTGCAACACCACCTGCTGCTAATAACATTGGTATATAAGCAATAAACTTCAGTATTCGACCATAATACAAATATGCTTTCTTTACACAATATGCTTTTTTATGGTAGTAGTTGTAATATGCTATTAGTTCACGTCTTTCTCCATCAGGTATTTTGTGAGATTTGTGGATGAAATCTATCACATTTTTTAATTATTATTAATTATTGGTCGACACAATACGAGATATTAAAAATAGCAACTTCTTCATCATTATTAAATATTTCACCTAATATTATAACAGTTTTAATATCGAAATAATCTGAATAATTTAATTCTGTAGTTTTATCATTTGTTAATTTGTTAGCATAAAACAGCACAATTTTTTTAAACTTGCTATTATTTTTTAAGACATCTTTATACTTATTAATTCTTATTAACATTTCTTCTCTTTCAAAATCTGAGTATTCATCTTTTGATTTGTAATAGAATTCATTTGGTAGTCTTATATTTTCAAAATCTTCATACAAGTCAATGTACTCAGCTGCTGACTTTACAAGATTTTCATTGAAAGACCTAAAACAAGATGTTGCATGATGATAACATATGCTGCAAGGTAGGCTTCGTGATGATAACATATGCTGCAAGGTAGGTTTCATCTTTTCAAGGAAATCTTTAGTTGTTCCTACAGCTTTTATTCCATCATAAATTTTGCATTTTTTGGATCATCTAAGAAATTGTAATATTTGTTAGCATCATAAATTCTTGTTCTTTTTAGATGATTAAATTATATTGGTATGTGTTGTGGCTCGACAGAATTTATTAAATTTAGTAATTGTGGTTTATATGTATCAATAAAGTTTGCCGCTCGTTCATATATTCCTACTTTGAGATTGTTGATGTGCATGATTCTTGCTTGTTACATGATTGTGTATGCTGCAGCAAAATCTCTTAAGATTGTATTGACGTTAGAAAACAAATGTACCAAAGGTACTTCTAACTTTAATGACAATAGATCAATCAATCGTTCGTAGTTGATATTGTTGTCTTTTAATTTATTAATTTTTGCATAATATTCACCATTTTTGACTTTAGTTAATTTATCAGGATCAAATTTTGTTTCAATTTTCCACTTAATTGTTGGTTCAATATCATTCAGTTTAGCTATTTCACCGTAAAATTCTGTTTTTTCATCTGCTGGTAGTTTTTCTTTTACGACCTCTATTCTATCTATTGCTTCAAAAACTGTATAGATTTCTTCTTCGGTATACTTATCATCTTTATTCATAAGTGAGGCACCTAATATATAATAAGCTGTTGCTAGCACATGTGCATCATCAGGTTCATTATGAACAATTAAAGCTGTTTCAACATCATCATAATCAAATCCTATTTCCTTAAACAGTCTTCTTTTTCCAAATTGTTCCTTTAGTTCAGGACGTTTAAAGAGAGCGTGCATTTTTTTTGGTTGCATTATCATAAAGACACTGAATTTAATCTGTGTTTTTCTTAAAGTTTATCTTCACCAGTAAATTTCCGTGTGGTTATCACCTTAGCTTTTGCTATTAGATGGTTAACTTCTTGATCAAACTCTAGAATAACATCATGAATCATGTCCTCAAGCATGTTTCTTCGTTAATTCTTGTCTGATCTGTACAAAATTTAACTAGAGCATCATATCTTGCTAATTTATCACGTAATTCATTCGATCTCATTCTGTACACAGAAAGATAATTTCGTTCCTTATCATCAGTAGCTGTACCAGCAACCTCATTTGTTTTCATTCTGTGTAGTTCATTTAGTGATGGTGATGCAGTACTTACTTTTCCTTGTGGTACTAGCACAACATCAGGATTAAATATTTCGCTATAAAATTCGCGAAAAAGATCAACTATTTCTTTGTTACCATTATTAATTAAATCATCAAGTGAATAAATCTGAAATAAACTTAGACCAGGATTTACTGCTTCAGCAGCAACACAGAATATTCTGAAGAAAGTGTACTTGGTTGTTGCAACAGGAGATGGAATCATAAACTCTGCAACAGTATTTCCAAAGTAAACTCCATTTGCTGTGTAAAGTGTAGTGAATGTAACATTATCGTTTGATGCATCTAGTCGCCAGTTGTGTATTCGTTCTGAACCATGTGCTCTGCCGCGCAACATAAACTTCCAAATACTGACAGCAACTGGACACTGAATTTTGATCCAGAAATTTGTGCAGACTCCATTAGTTGCCGCCTCATTAATGTTAACTGCTGACGTTAGATGATAAGCAAATACATAATAAGGTCTATATCCTGCATATATTGATAAAGCACTTGCTTTGAAACCTGTTATATTACTTGTGTCTCCAGCTAATGATGGAATGAAACCTGAAGAATTTATTACTTGTTTTGTAGCACTACCTCCACCACCAGAACCAACCATACTATCAACGTAACTTTTATTTGTTAGATCATTGCCAGTTGTTGGTACCGCAGATGATGTTACTTTATTGATGCCCATATCAGGTGCGCCTGTCATTGTGTCTCCAACTTTTGCTACAACAGTTGCTATTGCATTTGTTAGAGCTAAATAAGGAACAGCATCTCCAGTATTACCCGGATTTGGTAATGGTAAGTTTGATAATCTGTTTCCGTTCATACTAAGTTCTCCTTGCATCGTATCGCCTGTTCTTTCAAGAGAATAATCTCGTAATAATTTATAGTACACTTGTATCAAGTCCATTAAGTACCTTGCCGCCCATATTTAACGATCCAGTCATTGTTGTGCCAGCGCGTGGCACATATACTGATAATTCAGTATTAAGTTGTCCATAACTTATTGCATCACTTTGATCACCAGGTGGCCACGCAGTTGGTAAGCCTGTAATCTTTCCACCAGTAATAAATCTAATTGTTCCTGGTACATTATCTCCAGCTTCATTTATTTGTAAGTTGCTTAAATTATTTATTTGGTTTAAACTAACAGCCTGAGTAGGATTACTACCAGTTAAAGGATAAGCAGTTTCAAGGTTTAAAACACGCTTACCGTTGATGTTAATATCTCCAGTCATTGTTCCGCCAGATAAATTTAGTTTTTTAACATCAAGTGTTTGAAGTTGACCGAAGCTTGCTGCTTGTGAAATATCAACATTAACTGGTGGATATGCTGTTTCTAGATTTAATATTCTTTTACCTGTCATATTAAGATTGCCTAACATTGAGTCACCAGATTTTTTAACATAATTTTTTAGATCAACTGTTGCACCACTTTTTGTTGTTCTTCCATTTACGTTTCCTATTAATCTTCCAAATTTTGTATAATTCATTATCGATTTAATGTACATTAAATTTTATGTACATTAACAATAATAACATGAGTGTAATTAACTTTGATACAGAAGATGTTATAGTTCAACATCATAAAAAAAATCTACCAAATTGTCATTACCTTATTGTTGGTAGAACTGGATCTGGTAAGACAAATCTCCTACTTAATTTGCTGCTTAGTGATAATCTGAACTATGATAGAGTCTATATTTATACTGTTAATCCAAAGCAGTGCAAATATAATTTAGTTAATGATTATAATGGCACACTAAAAAATGAACTTGGAGTTAATGATGATATTTTTATTATCAAAGAACCCGAAGATGTTATTCCGGTAAAAGAGCTTGATGGAACAGAGCATACGATAATTGTCTTTGATGATATTCCACTTGAGCATAAGGAAATTAATAAAATTAAATAATATTTTTCTCTGTCACGTAATGAACAATGCAAAATGCTATATTTCTTGCACAGGGTTTTATAGTATGATTAATTTATTAGGCGAAACACAGGCTGTATGATATTATTTTCAGGTCTTGATAACACTGACATTAAAAACATTGTGCGAGATCAGTGTGGTGAAGTAACAAAAGATAAGTTTGCTGAACTTTATCATCAAGCAACAAAAGGAGAACGTGCATTTTTATTATTTGATAGATTTGCAGCAGATCGTAATAAAATGTTCAGATATGATCTAGATAAATATTTAATAATTTAGTCTAATGATAAATAATAATGAACAATATAGAAATATTAAGGAAACTAATTGAGGCACAAAGAATAAGTAAACAAAAAGATTTACGGAAGCGCACATAGGTAAAGAACAAACATTTGAGGCGCAAGAACAAATGTTTAAGCTTGTAACAGAAGCAATAACAGGTAAAAAAGCAATAACAGATAAAGAACAATAACAGGTAGAGAAGCAATAACAGGTAAAGAAGGACTAAAAGGTACATTTGACTCAAAACAGAATGAAGTACTTGATAAACTTGCAGATCAGCAGAAATTACATCGACACCAAATAAAACAAATCGGAAATATACTTGAAGGAATAGAAAAAGAGCGTCAACGACAGATACAATATCTTTTTTCGAAAGAAGAAGTGGATAAACAACGTAAGAAAGAAGAAGAAGAAGGTATGAAATAAGTTGATGTAAGAGTTATAGCAAAAGGTATTGTTTATGATTTAATAAATACTAAAGAAAATATTATTAGAGATATATTTTACTCTGGAGATGATTATGATATGCTTAATAATAAAGATTCTATTAGTCTTTCCGATGAGGATCTAATATATATTATAAATAAATTACAAAGATCAGTTGATGAAAGTTACACGATAATTGAATCTAACAATGATCCAAATGAAATAAAAGAATCAATGGAAAAATATGTTGTTTCATCTATTTATAATGATTTTATTCATAATTATATAAAAAGTATAAGAAAATTCAGAGACGGTGAAACAATGTCATCATTGTATAAAAGATTATCATTAAATGATGTTTTTAATATAAGATATAGAAGAACTGCAAATAAAGCAATTGATGAACTTTTAAAATATCTTGAAAAACATGGAACAGGCTTAACAACTGGTGGAAATATTAAAATATTTAACAATAATGCTGAAATATTTGATAGATTAATGTTACTTATTTCAGCAAGAGAAGCAGGAAATACCGGAACAGAGATCAATACGAAATTCTAGAAATACTTGATAATTTACGATCAAAAGGTCTATTATCATCAGATGAGTACACTGTATTACATAAGGATCTTATCTAAAATTATTGTATAACATGCAGAGCGCAACGCAATTACTTGAATCATTTCAGTCTACATCAAATAGTGCAAATTTTTCTGTAACTTATACTCCACCTATTGAACTTGATCCTAACATTCCATATGAAATAGAACTAATCTCAACTGCAATATGGTCAAGTGTTTTTAATGTTAAACAGAACTACAATGATGATTTTACTTACTCTACTGGTGCATGATCAACATTTAAAATACCACCTGGTGCTTATAATGTTGATGATCTAAACAGTACCATAAAATCATTATTAACTTCACAGGGAGCTGATGAAAGATATTTCACATTAGAACCAAATTATAATACACTAAGAGCAAAGATAACATTAAAGAATAATTTTCTTGTTAATTTTAGTACTGCAGCAACAATAGGATCACTATTAGGCTTTAATAAGCAACAATATGGTTCATCTGTTGCACCTTCTGTTACAGTAGAAGGTGAGTTGTCTGTCAATATAACAGACGTAAATTCTATTTTAATCAATTGCTCAATCGCAGAAGGCTCTTATACAGCAAAAGGTGGTAGAGGACGAACTATCTACTCATTTAGTCCTAATGTCTCACCAGGATCTCTGTTGCAGATTCAGCCTCGTCAAATGATCTATTATCCACTTAATGTTGAAGATCAAATAACATCTATAACAATGACATTCAAACTGGAAAACAACTTGCTCTAAATAATGAACAGGTAACATACCATCTTCATTTAAGAGCAACTGGTCAGAGTATTAATGGTGGTGAGTAAATTATATCAACAATAATTAATAAAATGAGACAGAGAAAAATTATAACAGAAAAATATTAAGAGGTTTCTTTGGTAATATATTTTCTAAAATAATTGAGCATGCACCAGGTATCGCACAAAACGTTGCGCCAATAACAATTGATGCATGAAAGGCTTTTGCAACAGGAGCGAATCACCAGCAGAACAGCAGTTGGCCAAAAGATTGCTGATAAAATAAAAGGAACACCTCCTCAATCTCAACAAGAAATCAAGCAGGCTATTAATCAAATAAAGCAATCATAGCTACAACAAAAAATTATTATCACCAAAAGGTGAAGAGATAGTTCGTTCACTTATATCAAGATCAAAACCTGCACTATCAAATATTGCTGTATTTTAACTAAACAAATTTGTGTAATCTATCAGAATAAAATGTCAACAAAAACTTATCTTAACCTTGTTGATCAAACAATAGAGGCTGATGATACTTCAACAGAATTTGAGTATATTGAATATCTTGATGATAACTCTATTAATCAAAATTCACCAGGTCAAAGAACAATAAGTACTAAGGACGAAGATCTGTATCTTTTACCACATAAAGCATTTATTGAAGTAAGAGTCAGTCTTATGAACAGCACTAATCCACCTGTAGGATCTGCTGTAGGCGAAGAAGTAGCTCTTGTTAATAATGGATGGTCACTGTTTCAAAGTGCAAAATATCAACTTAATAATCAACCTATAGAAGATATTTCAATGGACTTACTAATAGCAAGTACTATTCTTAATATAGTTTCCTTTTGTGAGGACTATTCTCGTTCAATAGCAACAAATATGTTGTGGTTTAAAGACACTTCATCTGGCAGTGCTGTTTCAGGAGAATTTAGAACAGCGTCCGGTGCTGCTCCTGCTGCTGCCAATAATAATATTATTAATGCTATTGTAGTTGTAAATGCAGCTGCTCCTACTGCTGTTGAAGTGAGTACTGGTATAGCAGCAGTAGTAGGAATATTAAAAGAGCACAATATAATGAAGGATATGCTAAAGAGAAGAGCTTTTACTGATAATGGTAATCAAATTTGCTTAATGCTGCCACTAAGCGGTATATTCGGATTTTGTCGTGACATTAATACGGTATTTCGAAGCATCAAACATACTATAGTACTTAATAGAGCGGAAACAAATAACATTATAATGAGAGCTGTTGCTGGTGCTCTTCCTGCTGATAATACACAGTTTATAATCTCACATTTATCACTCTGGATGCCTAAAGTTGAACCATCAGTCACAAAACAGCTTGAACTTGTTTCATCACTATCAAATTACACTAGAAAAATATATTTTGAACAGAATAATATTTACAAATGTCCTGCTACTGCAGCAACAACAAGTAGCACCTGGCGAGTAACAACTGCACTATCAGAACAACATCCACGCCACATTTTTATAGCATTTCAAAGACAGGATCGTAATAATAATGCAACACAGAACAATATGATCTGTGATAATCTATTTTCTCCTAGAATAAATGTGAGAATTAATTCCCGTCAATACTCAGAAAAGTCGGTTGAATGTGACTTTAATACAGCAACAAGAAATATATCAAGACCGTATATGATACTAATGCAAGCAATGCAGAAGTATCAAGATGCTGGAGATGGATCACAAATTAATATTGAAGAGTTTAGAACTCTATATCCTATTTTTCACTTTGATGTTACAAAACATCCAGAACGAAATTCCGGGTCAATGGCAGATATTGAAGTGCAGTGGACACAAGGAGCAAAGTATAGTGCTCTTGCTGTTGTGGCTGCTGCTGGTGGAGCAATAGCAGGTGGTGTAATAACTGCTGGTGGACATAACAATGCCGCTTATAACGTTTACGCACTAATAACATCTGATAGATCTATAACAATTGATGCAGAAAATGCTAAAATGACAGTGATAGTGTAAATCTATCTAAAATAATATAATAATGAAGTATATTGATGTAGAAGTAAATTTGTGGCAAGGACAAATTAAAAAACTTTCAACTGCTGTTGCTAAAAGAGAAGCTGTTTCAATCAAACTATCACCACATGCGTAAGGTACTACTACTAAACTGCTACTTAAAAAGACTCAAACTAATAAAATGTCAGCAGGTAAACCTTTTATGCTTAATCTATGAAAAGCAAAAATAACAGCAATGGCACATCATGGTGACTTCTTTAGACCTGCACTTGCAACAATAGCTAGAACCGTATTACCAAAATTATTACCTGTTGTTGGCACTCTAGGTATAGCAGGATCAGTTGCCATGAATAATGAGACCTAAAACTTGCTGTGTAATTAACATTCAAAATTTAATGATGGTTCAGTCAAAAAGTGGGTCGCACTGTATGACAATAATTACTTTGACTCATTCGGTCTTCCACCATCTGATGCTGTTAAAAATTATGTTAACAGAAAAATTAATCATAACTCTACTCAAATTCAACAGATTGGCACAACAGCATGTGGATATTACTGTATAATGTTTATCAAGCAAATGGCAAGATGAATTAAATACATAGATTTTATAATACAATTTGATGATCATGCTGATAATGATATAATTGCTGTACATTTTGCATGAATCATAAAATATGACAACAGCATATTGTTTAAAGTGTAAAACAAAAACTGAAGATACTAATAGAGAAGTATTAATAACTAAAAATGGAAGATCAATGGCAAAAAGTAGATGTGCAGTTTGTGGCAAAAAGAAAAGTGTTTTTCTTAAGAAACAGGTACCAGAAGTTGTTGGTGAAGGTGTTGTTGTTCTACAACCTGACTCACCATGTTAATTCTGTCAACTACTAATCAAATAAAATGCACTGTTCTTGTAATAATGATCACCATCTTTGCATAGAAGGTAGTAAAGCAGTAACTTATTGTAAAAAATGCAACAACAGAAAGATTATAGGCGGAGCAATTGACATTCATAAAATAATAGGAACATTGCCACGACCAAAAGGTGGATGTACTTTACCAGGACATAAATATACTGGTCCTTGGAACCATCTTGATAAACAGCTTGTTGAGAATGATAATCCTTTGCCACGACAGTAGCCTTATAATCAAGTTGATGAAATTGCTATGAGATCTGACATTTGTTATCGCGATAATGAACAAGATAAAGCAGGCTGTGATCGTGTAATGCTTGATGAACTGTCATCAATTACACCACAACATATGAGAGAAAGAGTTGATAGAAAATTTGCGCAAGGTATAATTGGCGCTAAGCATAAACTAGGTATAGGTGTTCCACCATTTCTTGGCCTTGCAACAGAATTGCATCGACCAAAAACATAAAGGTTGTGAGAAGAAAGGTCGTTGCAAATGCTGTAGATGATATCTGGACAGTTGATCTTGCAGATATGTCACAAGTATCAGAAGATAATAATGACAATAAATACTTGTTAAATATAGTTGATATGCAAAGCAGATTTGCATTTAGTGTGCCTATAAAAAATAAAATGGGCAGTACAATAACAACAGCATTTAATCAGGTAAATATTAACAACAACAGAAGGCCAAATAAAATATGGACAGATCATGGTGCTGAATTCTACAACAAACAGTTTGAGAACTGGTTGGCACAACATAACATTCATAAATACACAACAGGAAATGAAGGTAAAAGTGTTATTGTTGAGCGTTTTAATCTCACTCTGAAAGAACAAATCTATATGCATTTTACATCAAATAATACTAATAACTACACTGATAAATTGCAGGATATTGTATCAGAGTATAATAACACTAAACATCGTTCAGTGAAGATGACACCTAATGAGGCTATTGTGAATCCTTTACTTGCTAATGAGAACTTGTACCGTAGACATATGTTTGCTGTTGGTGATAAAGTAAGAGTATCATTAACAAAACAATTATTTGAAAAGGACGCAACACCAAATTGGTCTGAAGAAGTGCTTGTTATTGATAAAGTATTAACAAATATACCTGTTACTTATAAATTAAAAGACTTAAATGATGATGATATTACTGATTCAGTTTATGAACAAGAACTACAAAAGACAGATCAGGACATATTTATTATTGAAAAAGTAATAAGAACAAAAGGTAAAAAAAAAAACTTTAGTAAAATGGCGTGGTTATAGTGATGTATTTAATAGCTGGATACCAACTAGGAGTATTAAACATTATGCTAAAGGTACACTGCTTTAACCTGATACTTTATTAATAATATCAACATAAATAATCTCATACTTTATTAGTACTGACTTATATTTATCTGGCTTACAGAGTGAGATCAAATACTTTTTCCGATCTTCAGATAATTCTGTAATCAAATTAAATATTATTAAAAATATAAAGTAAAACTTAATATTTATTTGTCTTCCGGGGATTGATATGTTCTTAAAGTGTATTAATCTTGAGTAAAAGGATTTATGCTCATTATCTGTAAAATTTAACTTTTTTATTTTTATTTTTTGTAAGATGATCTTTAACATTGTATCTACCTGATGATGGTTTAGCATGATGTGTTCTGTCAAGAAAGTTATTATCAATTTCTTGATCAACAACTTCTCCATCTTCTGGTTCATTATATTTTGCACGATAATCTTCGGGATCTTCTACAACAGGTTCAGTGTTTGATGCAACAGGAACAACAGTTGTTGTTACTTGCTTTGAGTATAATCTCTGTAACATAGACAGCATTATTATATAATATTACGTTTAATTGGCCAAATTGTATCAGACAGTAATAAATAATGACAGAAGAAATAAAATACATTGTTAGATGTAAGATCATTGACAGAATTGATCTGCTTGAGAAAATCACTAAAATGTTTCTTGATCCTGAAGGAAAGATATCATTTGATTTTAAGATTGAATATGGAACTAATGATTGGTATTATTGAATCAGCAACAAAAATACTGATTTCAAAGACATGGAGAAATTGCTGTTTGTTACAATAAAGATACTTTAATGTAATTTGCACATAGTTGTCTTACAAAAAAAACAGTTTTCAAATATATTTGAGAATAAATTTAATGTAACATAATAAGTATATACAATGAATAAAGAACAATGTTTTAATACAATTAAAACATTTAGCAAAAATGTTTTAACAAATAAAATAGAACAAAGAACAGCAGAATGGTATGATCTAATGTCAACTACTGTTGGCGGATCAGAAATAGCTACTGTTCTTGGCGATAATCCTTATAAAATAGGAAATCAACTAGCAAAAGAAAAAATAAGAATGAGAAAAGGAATTTTCATAAAGTTTACTCCTTCCATTTCATGTCACTGGGGCATTATGTTCGAACCAGTATTAGCAAAATTTGTTGAAATTGATTTTGGCGAAAAGGTATATGGAAGAAATATCTGTTTTAAAACTAATTTTGGTATAAGGTATAGTCCTGATGGATATATAGTTGGCAGATTTCGCGATAAAGAATTACTTGATAGTACTGTAGCATAAAAAGAAGGTGATGTTTATAAGGTATTATTGTTAGAGTTTAAATGTCCTATGCTAAGAAAAATTACGAATATGCCTGATCATTATTTACCACAGGTATTATGTGGTTTAGAAGTATCACCAATTGCATCACGTGGAATAGTTGTAGATTCTTGCTTCAGAAGATGTTCATTCAGAGACTTTGATTTTAGTTCAAATTATAATAAAGAATTACATTATGATTATAATTATTTTCTTAATAAATCACCACTAGCAGTAGGTGTGTTTGGTATATATTCTGATGATAATTATGATAATATAGTAGATTATAGCTGATGCTGATAAGTTTAAGTTATTGCTTAATAATATTGAAAATGGTAGTTTAATAGTTGATAAGGAATATCTTGTTAATTGTGATGGTACATTACTGAAATATGATGAAATTATATTAATGTTACAGAAAAAGCACCAACACAATTTAGTAGGAGTATGTCCTGGAAATTGTTTGAAGTTTATTACACATTTGTTCCACTACAGAATTATTCTGATACACTGTGTGGTGCTGTAACAACATTAGAAAATACTATTCTAAATATAGGAAATCTATTTTCTGATTCAATTTCTTTGACATTGCTGATTTAGTCGTACCATTTGCTACCATATTTATAGATTTTGGTTCAATATTAAAATACTGACAGAATATATTTAAGGAAATTCCCTTTCTTTATCTGTCTATAGATTAATTGATAGTACTGACCAAGCTAATCTAAAATTGACACCATATTTAGCTATTGATCTTCTGTTATTCTCTGCTGTTGTAACTAGTTCCAAATTTAATAAATTATTATTAGTTTTATCACCATCAACATGGTCAATCACAAAATTTAAGGGAATAATACCGCCAAATGTTTCATATAAAAATCTATGAGAATAATAATGCATAAATTTAGTGTTAGTTCCTCTCACCCTTTTGTGGATATAACCACTATTTTTATGCACGCCACCTACTATCTTTTTTGTTTTAGCGTTTCTTATAACTCCTTTCTCAGAAGCTTCATATATTTAAAATACTGGATGACGTTTAAATTCATCATCAAGATAAAGATTATCGATATTATTATCATTATTACTATCATTTTTATGTGCTACACTTTTATCTGATGGTAATGGTCCATTAAATGTTTCATAAATAAATTCTTTAGAAACATTGTAGTAATTGCCTGATCATTTACTTTACCAACATAAATAATCTTACCAAATGGAGACTGTTTACCAGGAATAACATATGTATTGGTCAAGTTAACTATCATTCCTAATCTATTAGCAGCATTATTAGTGTAAATAGTATTGGTAATAAATTCATCATCATCAAATGTAATCATTTTCTGTTGCATAGTAACAGATGATATACTTCTTTCTTCCTGCATTATAAATAGGCCCAGGCTCTAAATGCTTGTTTTTTTTATCATATGATAATCATGTGATAATATGATCATTATTCACTATTTCAAGATTCTCAAGTCTAATATCAGTCTTAATCTTATTAATAGTATTAATTATTACTGTTTCTGGTAAAGAACCATTAAAACATTCATAAACAAAGGACTAGGTACTACAAGGGTCAAATTTGGCCCAACAACCAAAAAGATCTAAGTTTTGTACAAAGACTCTTTAGGATGCATTTTGTGCAGAATAATAAAACTTTTGTTGAATTCAATCAAATTATGCATGCTGGAGGCACCAAAAGTTTACCTACATAAAATGACGTTACTTCTGTATCATCATCATCACCAACGTTATCATCATCATCATCATTCAACTGAGGTTCAGGAAGGTATTGCGCATCATTCAAATAAGAACTCCAGTCAGACATCGAATTAAAAGGTGCATTTTGATGACGTGCATATCCAAGGTACCAGATGACGGCTGCTATTTGCGCACACCTACCAAAAACACGGGCTCCGGCTCGACATTGGCAGTACCAACCTCTGACTGAATATTGATCATTATCAAGCCAGAGTTTGTAGGCTCTACTGGACACATGCCGGCTCTGAATTTTTGCCATTAGAAGTCCATTCTGGTCTTTATGCACTAATAAATCATAACCTCCATCCTCACTAAGGTGCTCACGGGTGTAAGATTTTGCTAACTTCAGTTGATATACTCCAAAAGTAATATTTCGCAAGTCTTCCTCATCAAGCCTTGGAAAGTCAGGAATTATGGTATCTGAGGCATCTATCTTTTCCCAAGGATTTCTCATCCTGTCTAGACCCTCACGTTCCACCTTCTGCATGAGCAAATAAATTTCTACTTTCCTGGGAATCGTACACAGGTCGGCTCTGCATGTAAGCGGACATTGTATACGTGATTTGTATTTATATGAGCTATATAAAGTTTTTTTGTATTTTGTAGCAGCCACATGGATTCTCTTTTTATTAAATATTTATGGTGTTTAGCAGACTGTTTATTAGGGGTGAAACGATACACATCTCTCACGCATCGATACGATTCTCGATACACAGCCTACGATACGATACATTATCGATACACATATCAAATTGATGGTCTTTTCATCTTTAGTAGGTCTGTCAATGGTAGGGTGGTGCCATTTTTTATGTGTTGACATATTGGGTGTATTTCCAGTATGCAGATTACAAACAAACATAGACTTATCATCTGTTCATATGCCATTCTCATCCTTTACAAGATTAAAAAAAAAATAAAAAATACTTCCAAACAGACTAGCTGTTGGTGATTTTTATTTACCCTTTTAGGCCATTTCAGGCTGCTTCATTCAATCATATGCATGACTCATTCTTGTCACCACGCCCTTTATTTTACATTGAATTAATATTTTTAAAACATCTTATTACCAATTTCATGTCTTCACTGGAATTTTGAAGGAATTACGGTGTTATCTTCAAAACAGAGGAAACAGTGCAATTTACTCGTGCAAGGAAATTCTTATCTAGAACAAGTCCGAGTGTGGGAGTGGAGATCACTAATAGCCAAATCCTTCACATTGTACTTCCTGCAGATATAAATCAACTGCCGCGCCCAAGGACATTTGTTTCTGTCAGTGAAAAAGGAAATTATTGATAACACCCACTCCCTTTCTACAAATTGACGAGGTGGCTATAACTCGTGCGGTTTGGAATCTGCCCCCTTGCCGATTATGTGCTATTTATTTTTTTCCGTTCGCTGATTACATATATCAAAGTTGAAAGGAGATATTCAAAACTTATTCCCCATGTATGATTTAAGTACTTTACATATTATTTAATAGTCACTTTTGTGTGAAGTTTCTATGTTGCTTTGTATATATTTGGAGAGAGTTTGGATGGCCAATATTTCAGTTTGTCACGCAGTGAACACGCTACAGTTAGTTATGATTGGTGGTTATTGTTTTACCCTGGACTTAAACAAACAATAACTATTAATCAGAATTGCATGTAACCTATTTCACTGCGTGACACACCGGATGTGTAGCCTTCAGTTCGATCCAAGTAGACAAGATGTGATGCAATATATAAATTTCGCGTAAAAGTGGTTATCAAATGATCAGTAAAGGACATGGGGAAGAAATCTGCAATGTCTTCTTTCCGTTGATATATGTTATCAGTGGCTGAAGATGCAGACAGGATAAACTAATTAGCATGGAATTGGGGCGGGAGAAGAGGGCATATTTCGAACCACGTGAGTTAGTCACCTTGTGTTAATTTGTAGACGGCGAGTGGGTGTTGTCAATAGCTTTTATTTTGTACTGACAAAAATGAGTGCATGTACTTGCTACGGCTGTCTCAGATGAATTCAAAATTGTATGAATGAAAAGGCAAATGACTAATAATTATTCACGACTGCTGAAGATTAAAGTAACTTGCATAGAGTAAGTATCGTTTTGTATCGATTCTTCCCCTCTTGTATCGATATTGGTATCGATATAGAAAAAGTATCGATACATCGATATATCGATTAATCGTTTCACACAAATTGTTTATATAAGATATGGTATTATACATGTTTGCAAATCAATATACATACTCTTTTCATAGTGCGTTTCCTCACTAACCCTTCCAGTTATAAACATAGTGAGTTTGGAACTAGAGTCCCTAGAGAATCTGGCACCAGTTACCGCACTGTCGTTAATTCTCATGGATTATCTTTATTATTGATGAAACAAAATGTACCTTATATTGAATGTTAATTATTTATTTTGCCATTTCAAATTGTACCACAGTGCGTCTTCAATAAGTGATGAACATGAGGTAGGCCTGACTGGTTCCGTACGGAAACTGTACTGACCCTCAATCGCTTTCTATGACTGGAATTTTTTTTACCAAAATATTCAAAACGGATTAACAAAAGTTTCACAGTATTGCATACCACTGTATGTAATGCTCTTATAGAGAAATATTTGTCCAAAATACCAGTCTGATACAAATATTTTAAAAACCAAGCTGGATTTGCTTATTTCTTCATAACACTCGTCGTCAGCAAATCAACACCGCCTGGAAATATTTTTCAACTGTGAAGATTTTCCTTAATATCTAAGAATATGTGTGTCTGATAAAGTAAAACTGCATTTAATTTCATACTTTACTCATTTATTGTGACATAATATTTGTAAAACGAAAGTTACATACCTTGTAACTGCTGCTGCGATAAAAACGTCACTGTTGCCTGCCGTATTATCCAACCATTTTCTTTAAAATTGGCGTATCTCACATGAGTGAAACAACATAAAATTTTCTGAGGTTACAACTTATCTAATGAGGGAAACGTCTTGAAAGTTTCCCGTTGTTTCATGACTGCGGGAATAATTTAATATATATAAATACATTATAGTCAGACGAATTTTTCACATTTTCGGCATTCTACGCCTCACGCGCGGCTGCAGATGACGTTATCACACGCGATAAATATGAAAAATAAAACGTATTATTAAAGACAAAGGTATGTCTATACAAAATAAATAAAACAGCTTTTAAAATAAAGAAAATACATTTTGAACATTTTCTGAGGCCATTACAGTGATCTAGAGTCCCTAGTCCTTTGTGTGATAAATATCCTCTCTTTCCAAAATTACCACTAACACTGACTGTCAAACATCCTGTAGCATTCAGATTACCTAAAAATTTCTTCATTCTTTTGTTTCTGATCTGGCCTTTATCATTAGCCTCATAGTTATTAAAAATAGGATGAGACTGATACTCATTCTGCAATGATAAATTATTAATAATATTGTCCATATTTGAGCCATTAATATGATAGACTCTTTTATCAGAAGGAATATCACGATTAAACAATGTCCATATAAATTCATGAACAAATAATTGAGTAAAAGTAGTATCATCTTTTCCCTTTACTCCATTCTTTAATCCTGCTGGTGTCTTTTGACCAATAGTACTTTTTGTTACAACATTTTTTACTGTTCCATTAACTGATGCACAATATAAATTGTACTGTTTTATGAATGAAATACTCTTCATTATCAAATGATATGATCTTTTTATCCTGCCTTGTATATATATATATATATATATATATATATATATATATATAGGCTAATCTTTAATTGTTTAATTTTATCATATGATGTAATAATGATATGTATCATATGATATGTACATTGTACGCTCAAATTAGAGTTTAGTATGATATAATATATATAATGAAAAGATTAAAGACATTATCACGTCAAGCATTATTAATTGCTAAAAG
The DNA here is from genome assembly GCA_029931535.1 of Margaritifera margaritifera. NCBI lineage: Eukaryota > Metazoa > Mollusca > Bivalvia > Unionida > Margaritiferidae > Margaritifera > Margaritifera margaritifera. The sequence goes on from JAQPZY010001622.1 coordinate 1,229,106, forward strand.
AACAGCAACAGCATATGCAGGATGTGATAAAGGATTTAAAGTTGATAATCAAATTGCGCTAAAAGTTTTATCTTCTAATGATTTATTTCATATTTTATTACCTGTTATTCAGTCAGAGTTACAACAACATGTTGCAATAAAATTAGTTGTTTACTTTCAAGTTGTACTAAAAAAGATTAATGTATATGGTGAGAATGATATTAATGAAGTACTAGCTGAACCATTTATTTCATCAGGTATCAAAAGAATATTAAAAGGTACAGATTTTAAATCACTTGTTAATATTATCTTTCAAAAGATTCAAAATAAAATTGAAAATTATATTGCATCTGGTTCAGGATGGCAATTTGTTGCACTAAAATCAGTAATGTTCTACACAATGAATTATACACTATTAAGAGGGTCATCATATGTTGTACTACTTGATAGAATAAAAAAACAGCAAATGTGTGATTAATGTTAAAAATAATGATAATGAATGCTTCAGATGGTCAGTATTATCATCATTGTTTCCTGTTGATAAAAATGTTGATAGATTATCTTCTTACAGACCCTTTTAAAATAATATTAAGTTTGATGGCATTAAGTTTCCTGTAGAAGAACGTCAGATACCTAAGTTTAAAATGTTAAATAATATTACTATCAATGTATTTGGTGTTCATGAAAGAAATAACATTTATCCTCGCTATATTAGTGATAAAGCATCACAAAAGACAATAAATTTGCTACTCTATATAATGGACATTACTGCTGGATAACAAACTTTTATGGTCTTGTTGGAGGACAGTATAATAAGACACAACATAGAAAGTATTTCTGTTACAGATGCTTACATGGACATAAGACACAGGACATACTTGATAGACATGTTAAATACTACTGTACAATTGTACAAGCTATTAATATGCCTGGTAAAGATGAAACAGAGTTAAAGTTCAAGAATTTTAATCATCAAATGAAATTTCCTTTTGTAATTTATGGTGACTTTGAATCAATATTAAAAACTGTTATAGTTGATGTACAATGTGATCCTAATAAATCTTCAGCAAGAAAAATACAGGAACATATTCCAGGCGGTGTAGCATATAGAATAGTATGTGCAGTTGATAAACAATATAGTAAGCCTATCAAATTATATCGTGGATCTGATCCAGCAAATTGGTTATTATTAAACTTAGTTGAAGATGTTTATGAGATGATGAAATTTTTTTAAAAGATTGCTCAAATATTAGAGTTAACTGATGAAGAAAAGAATGAATTGAATTCTGCAACTAAATGTCATATTTGTGATAAAGAACTTAGTGTTAAAAAGTAAAAGATCATTGTCATATTACTGGAAAATATAGAGGAGCAGCGCATGATAATTGTAATTTACATTTCATATTACCAAATTTTGTGCCTGTTATATTTCATAATTTAAGAGGATATGATTCACATATTATTGTAGAAGCTAATGGTAATGATGAGGTAATAAAGGCAGCAAAATTAAGTGCTAATAATAAGATCAAGTGTATTCCGCACAATTTTGAAAAGTATTTATCTTTTACTCTTGGTAAAATGCGTTTTATTGATAGTGTTCAGTTTATGGCAGCATCGCTGGAAGAAATAGTAAAAAGTTGTAATTTGATCAATAATTTAGAAAAGCAAAAATGAGTATATCCTTATGAGTATATGATAGACTGGTCCAAATTTGATGAAACAGTCTTACCAGAAAAGGATAAGTTCTATTCATCATTATCATTATCTGATATTACTGATGAAGAATATAAATATGCCACAAATGATCTGGACCAAATTTAATTGTAATAATATTTATGATTATCATGATCTTTATCCAAAGACTGATGTGCTGTTGTTATCTGATGTATTTGAATAGTTTAGGTTTACCTGTCTGAAATATTATAAACTTGATCCTGTATGGTACTACTCATCTCCTGGTTTAAGCTGGGAATCTATGTTAAAATTAACAGGAGTAAAGTTAGAGCTATTTACTGATCCGAACATGTTTAGCTTTATTGAGAAAGCTATAAGAGGAGGCATATCAATAATAACAAAGAAGCATGCTGTTGCTAATAACAAATATATGTTAAACTATGATCCATCTAAACCTTCAAACTTTATTGCTTATTTTACACTAATAATCTTTATGGTTCTGCAATGTCATGTCCTTTACCATATTGTGGATTTAAGTGGATAGATCCTGATAAGTTTCTAAAGGAAATAGATAGACCATTACCAGATGATGTAGGATATTTTGTTGAATGTGATGTTAATTATTCTGAAGAAAAACATGATCTTCATAATGACTATCCATTTTTACCAGAAAGTATGTTAGTTACTGATGATATGTTATCAGCAGAACAACAACTATTAAAGGCTCAGTATGGTATCAGCAATAATAAAGTAGAAAAGTTAGTGACTAATTTAAATGATACAAAAATTTATGTTATTCATGCTGCAGCATTAAAGCAGGCACTTGATCGTGGTCTATTACTAAATAAAGTACATAGAGTATTAAAGTTTAAACACAAATACTGGTTAAAAGATTATATTGATTTCAATACTAATAAAATAGCAGCAGCAAAAACAAATTTCGAGAAGAATTTTTTCAAGTTTATGAATAACAGTGTATTTGGAAAGACAATGGAGAACATTAGGAAAGGAGTTAATATTGAAATAATTAATAATGTTGAAAGAAGAAATAAGGTGGTAGCAGAAGATACTTTTGTCAGTATGAGAATATTTAATGAAAATTTAATTGCTGTGCAGAAACAAAAAACAAATTTAAAGTTAAATAAGCCAGTATATGCTGGTGCTGCAATACTTGATCTATCAAAGATAGTAATGAACAACTTTCATTATAATAATGTAAAGAAGAAATGGCCAGGTGCACAATTATTATTTACTGATAAAGATAGTTTGTGCTATGATATTCAAACAGAAGATTTATATGCTGATATGTATCAGGATAAACATTTATTTGATCTTTCTGATTATCCTGTTGATTCTGACTTTCATTGTAATGACAATAAGAAAGTAATAGGAAAGTTCAAAGATGAAATAAACTTTGTGTTTATAGTTGAGTTTGTTGGTCTAAGGCCTAAGATGTACTCTATTAAATTAAATAATGATGATGTTAAGAAGAGAGCAAAAGGCATAAAGAAAAATGTGGTTGATAAAGTTGTTACATTTGATGATTATAAAAAAGCATTAGAAAGATCTAGAAACATTATGAGATGACCGTACTACGATCACATACACATAAAATTGAAACAGATATAGTTAATAAATCAGGCTTATGTAATTATGATGATAAACGATATTGTTCAGACGAATTTAATACATTTGCAATAGGATATGATCCGACTAAAACTGTTGTTAAATTTGATGAATTAATGAAAGAATTAGGTCTAATATAAATTGTATGTGACATTAATAAATAATGGACAGAATCATTAAAATGTTTGATGAAATTGAAGTAATCATCAAACAAATAAATGATACTAAAATAAAGATAGATGAAGAAGTTACAAAGATTGATGAATTTGTTAAAAAGATGGAAAAGATTAATAATAATACAAAAACTTTAGTTAAAAAAGAACTAGTACATTAACAACAGAAATTGTATCAATAGATGATGATGATTAATATACTTGCTAATGTGAAATTTTGTGTGAAACTATTATAGAGGGGGGAGCTAGATTGAAGGTCACAGATATGTATAGCATATGTGTATTAGATATGTGTATTTTTACCTTAGTAGTAGTCTAAAAGGCCTATTATGGGTCACTAGCTCTATCTTAGTATTAATATCACGAAACGGAGCGAATCAGAGCGAATGCCGCGAACGAAGTGAGCGGTATGAGCGAAGAGAAGCAAAGTGTAGTGATATCAGATGGACAATATTTCAACATTTCTTCTTGAAAGTCAAAAGAGTCTGAAGAATGGAGTTGGTACCAAGTGAATTACAGTGTCTTGTGAATATTCAAATTTTTAAAAAAAATAAATAAATAACAAAAAAATTCACAGGATGTTTTTTTTTAAATTTTCTTTTTATTTTCTTGTGCTGGTCGTCGTTTGATACTTCTTCGAGTTCGTTGTCATATTTTTGAACGTAACATTGATGATCTAATTCGACGACTTGGTCACAAAAACGACATCTTTTCTTTCCTGAACAAACATGAACATTTTGGTTATTAGTACAAGCCTTAAGTTTACAAGTAGAACACACTGTCAATAATTCACAAACACTTTACTGTTGTTGTAATTGTTTCGTGCGATGTTGTTCGTAACACGTGGAACTGACTAATGTTCTCTTGCAGGCAGAGCATGAAATTGTTTTTCGTCCTTCAGGAATACAAGATCTGGAAGCCAAAACACCCACGACATCTAACTCCACAATGAATATGGCGCTCCCTATTGCTCAATCCTTGCTCACATTTCTCGTAATAGTATCTGCATCCGATAAATCATGTGACAGTAGTAATGACATAGAAATGATCTGGTTGATGATAAACGTGAATGTACTTTCCATCTGAAAAAATCCGGTCCACGAAATAGGAGATCTCCACGAACGACTTGAAGGTATACCTTCAAAGTGTAACGAGGGTCCAACACGTCTTGAATATTTTGCATTTCAGGAACTCCTCATACGGTGATTTGTGCTTAAGAAGTTCTTCCAGCTCAATTTATAGCCTGTGTGTAAATATTGATGCCATTTCTTATATGGCAATTTGACTGCCGTTGAAATATATGTGATCTACATGGTACTATCTGTGTATAATATTAGTGAAGTTTTTATAACAATTTATGAGAATATTAATGTCAATTTACAGCAATCTGCAACGCCTCATATTTTTCTTTTGCGTTATAAAATTTATGAAAATACTCAATACATATAATTCTGAAAATTTAGCAAACGTATGTCACGCTTTTTATGATGATGGATGATTGGCGGACCTGCAATTAAGGACACAGTAGGTATCTGAAATCATAAATTTTGTGTTAAGTTTGGTAAATAATTTGAGACACAGGCCTAATTTGTTCAATATTTGGTCACTCCATATATTAGATATAAATTGAAAAGGAATTCACGACAGGTAATAACAACTGGGGTTTTTTGGTCAAAATATATGATGACACTGTTCGTCGGCATTGTTTATTTTGCAAATTTTGTTTTTATATCAGTTTCATCAAGTGAACGTATATTGATATGCCCACAATTATAATGCATTTTAAAACACATAAAGACAGTCCACGAAGTCGATGACTATTGAGGACTGACTTAGAGGATGGGCATATTACGACCACTGTTGGGGCTGGGAATTGCCATACCGCCCGGCAGCGGTTTTGTCAAGATGGATGGAACTTTATCCCAGCATGTCGGAAATGCGTATCCTCTTTTAACAAAAATAAACAATAATAATTTGTATATACATAAAACATTCATATATCACAGAAGCAACTAATTCTACGAATCGACTCTTTGTCTATAAATATTCAATACACAGTCACTAAATAAATAAATAATACAGTGTACTATCTTCTTATGAAATAAGTACGAATATTTTTCATAAACCATTATAACGAGGGACTTCGGCTGCCTAAGACGGGAGAGGAAAGAACTAAAGCCACTGGGAGCGAAGGGGTTGGCTATATCACTCCCACTTGGGAGATGGTACGCTGAGCCGGGCCAGCCCCCATCCTCACATGCTAAAAAGCTTCCACTCAAGAGATGACAAAGTCCGCTCACAAAGTAACCACATATATCCAAGAATTCTGAAAATAAAGCCAAAATAGGGATAGATGGCACTACAAAAGAAAATAATCTAACTCTAAAAACAAAAACAAAAAAAAAAAAAAAAATTAAAAAAAAAACAACAACAAAAAACAAAAACAAATAAAACTCACATTAACTTAAATAAAACTAACAACAAAATAGGTAAAAAAAATTCATTTACAAAATGAAAGAGAGGGTTATGTTCCTTAAGGGCTGTTGGTACTGCGAATTGGCTTCATAGAGTGGGTGGGTGTGTAATAGCCAAAAATCCCCTACAGCACATGATAAGTGGAAACTTATATATTAGTAACTTAAAAAAACTGTCATTTGAATGTGTAGGTACGATTCGTTTTGCGGAAAAGGTATTTATAAGAGCAAAAATAGACAATTTGATATTGCCTTTTACGCGCAATAGATCACGACACTGAGATAGAATTGAGCTATTGCATTGTTACATGGAGACTAAGCAAGATGCAACGAGCGTTACATTTTTCAAAGATATTGAGCCTTGCGTACACTTCATGTAGTAAAAACATCACGATGCCATTTAATGGGGGCTGTCATATTGGTCTTTTTCCAGTTGAGCCAGTCCAATGACTGACAGTCATATTACATGCATACCTGTAACACGATGGATATCAAACTTTCCATATAGAAAGTACATTTGTGGTCGGTACTGTTAATAGCGAAGACAATTCCTAAACGTTCCTGAAATACATACTATGAAATGACTTATTTGCTTGATTACATGTCACTTCTTTTCCTCCCTTCTTTCACCGCATGTAGTTCTATAAATATTAATCCGCCAAAGTGTATATCTTTGGGTATTTCCAGTCCTTCGTTCCAAATACCCATCAAAAGATAATTAAAAGTACTTGACATCAGCTAATTATCCTAAATAAACCTTATATGTATGCATAAATGGGATATATATTGAATTTGCTTGTAACTATGAGAACTATTGTAGTGATGGTATGTGTTTCCACTTGTGTGTGAGAAGGCACTTCCCCCCAAAGCAAAAATGGTTAAATTAAGAAAAAAACAAATTTTAAGAAAATTACAAACTGATCAGGTAATATATATATGAGCGGTTGCATACTTTAGAAAAGGTATTTGATGTTACGATTGTAACTAATCGTGAATGTTAAACTAAGTATAACGCAACATGCTTAGTGACGGTGAATATGACATGTATGCGTATATATATATATATATATATATATATATATATATATATATATATATATATATATATATTCATGTGCCTTTGCACAGTTAATCCTACCGTGTGTCGAACAGGCCAATTGTAGGGAAAGAGTTGACACTTATTTATATTATTAATCATATACATATTAGTGGTGATTTAGTGACATTTTGATGTATCGTTATTGATATTGTTTTGTGTGTGACATTCGAACACTGGATAAATTAGTTTTTTATTTTTCGTTGTACAGTGTAGTCATTTGCAAAGACATGGGGTGCTTTAGAAAAGCAGGATAATAGGAGGTGGCTTAATGTGGCTGGAGAGCTACATAAAGGGGAAATATTATACCAAAGTCTTACATTTTGTACATTTTGCCTTGAACGCATTACAGGGATACCGAGAACGTGGTCAGAGATTTACACTCACGACTCAATAATTAATACAGTATAGAAAACTAAATTACCAATTGTGGTAGAATAGATAGATGTACAGCATGTACAGATATACATGTGAGCAGTAAATATGAAAATATTCCAGAATGTTCATTTTGTGATCATCATAATGTTTGTCACTGAAAATTCTGTCATTATTATTATTACAAATATACATGTATAACTGTGTCATTGTCTTCATCATAAAATGCTGCTTATTGCCAGTACAGGCCTCCCTACCTTTATTTAGGAACCACTGTCAATGTTGTTCATGACTGATAGAAATCCATTTTATTTGCAAACAGTATGTGCAGAAAAACAGCTGATGTTCAATAAGTCCAAGTTTTATACAAAATCCACTTCTCCTTGACACTAAATGGATTATTCACAAATGTCAGTGACTTTTCTTTCTCACTGAATACAGACTCCATAGTGCAGTATATTGCGTCAAAGTCTGTGGACAAAGAGGTATGGCGTTTTTTTATTATAAGTTATTCTTTCACACACTCACTGCTAAATGTTACAGGATACTTAATTGTAAGAAATGGAACATCAACATTACCATAATTTTGGCCATTTCTTCACATTCAGAGTACCATCCCCCACATACCAGTAATGAATTGTGCATTACCAATAGCCGTTAAGTGATGATGATCTTTGAAGTAAAGACGTGTGCGGTCATTCGACCATGTACGTCTACCGTTAAGTAAGGGTGATAATGAAGAGAGGTCATGCTATCAAGGCGTCATGCGAGGTAGACAGACTGACATAGGAGTCACAGAAAACAAGGGCATACAAAATGGCTACACGACACAACAAACAAACGGGGGTGAGGGTCAAGGAACATATACATTTACTAAAACGTTGTGTGTCATATATGCATACCATACACGCACCCATTACAAAAAAAAAAACAAAAACTTTCCTTTCTTTCTTAAATAATTTGTGTCTTTTGTTCTTATATATAGAATGGATACACAAGCAACTCAAAATAGATTCGATCTAAGGAAATGCTAGTCCTGATATCTACACATATCAATTGATCAATGCAGTTTTTACGACAAATATGGCCACATTTTGTATACATGAAAAGGACGAACTGTTATCTGATCATTCAATTTTACGCAATGACGTGTCGGAATCGACTATTCCTGCTTCTACTGCCTCACAGAGATGTCGACACTTTCTGCATCTTCAAAGTCGGGACTCAGATGGAGAAATATCACGTAAAAGATGGAAGTGAGAGACAACGAGTGGTAGGAAAAAGAAAGATAAGCGTACAACATTGAGTCAGAGGATAAAAGTACTGTACATGTACTTCCTCAATTTATACGCAAAAATAATCCCAGTAATCTTCATTAAAATAGGTACTACGTCTACCAACATTACTATATCGTCAGTTCTAAGTATGTACCACGTCTACCAACACTATTGCATCGTCAGTTCTAAGTATGTACCACGTCTACCAACACTACTGCATCGTCAGTACTAAGTATACTTGTTTCTCCTATTCTCGCGGTATTAACTATTTCCGTTCCAAATAGATAATAGATACTTTGCACCATCTGCCGGTCGTTTAAAACGGTAGTTTCGTTAAATAGAAGTGTTTGCTCTTAACTAATAAAAAATTCTTTCAACAATGTTTCCTTTTCTGGAAATAAATAAGAAAATAATTAATCAATAGAAAACGTATCAAAGATCCACTTTCCCTTTATCCGCTATTCCAGTGGTTTCCAAACTGGTACTGCAGTTTGGGTCGCAAAACATGGTATTTAGGGTCGCGATCAAAAAAGTTTGGGAACCACGGACCTGTCCAAATACAAGTCCCCTACGTCTCATACCGTAAGCCGAATCACGACCGGCTTTACTGAATAAGGTCATCGACTTAACGATGGTTTACACTGCTACAAGCATAGTGAGATGATTGAACTTGTTTACATATCGCTCATTGCCAAAAATCGTGGTATAGAATAAGGTCGTTATATTGATACCCTGACATCGTCCCTGGGTGTTGCAATTGTGTATGACTTTATCTATTGATATAATTGATGATATACCAAAATATATAAATAAAATTATACCAGTAATCCATATTAATTTACTACATTACGAAAAAACCTGTAATTAATATGTCATAGGTAATTCATTCTTATACTTAATAAAGAGGTAACTAAAGGTGTGAAAATGAAAGAGCAATGTTTCCAGAAAACATCACAGCAGCCTTTAGAGACTACAGGATCTATTCCTTTGATAGCATGTCCATAAAAGATGTGCAAGTAACACAGTCAGCCATATACCGAAATGAAGAGGACGAAATTTTGCAAAGAATTTTTGTTGTGTTTTTTGAAATAAATATATTTTTTTTTAAAAAACCCACAAAATCATCTATAGAACAGCAGATGCCTTTTAAAAAACACAATAACAATGTGTATGAGAGCAGAGGTCTCAAAGAGTTGAAAGTCGCCGATAACGAGGAGCTTATTAGCTGGAAACAGCTGATGACTGTAAATTAGGGAAAATGTGTTGGATTCACTATACTTAAAATTCTAGTATTGAGGAGGGAACGTGTTTTAATGTGTCCTCGCTACCTCTTCAGAGAATAACTTAATATATAATTGTATAGACTCGTAACGATTGTTAATATTTCATATTTTAAAACTGTTAATTTCAAACTTTCTGTTACGCACGACGATCTGGTGTGTTATTACTGACATTGTGTTCATTTCATACCCTGTTTGGGCCCCCGTACAGCGATTGCATCATTTGTCGCGAGAATAAGACAATCTCGTTTTATATTGTGGTACACACAGAATGTTCTATTGGACGCTGTTTATTGCAAAATTAGCATTATTTACAATATTTCCTGAATACATGATTGGAGATGAATGATAAATAAACAGTATGGCAACTTTCATTAGTAGGTAAATTATTATATTTTATTTGTGATTCATTTCTTGTTTAGTACCGCGAGAATACGGTATGCCAGTATACAACGTCTACCAAACTCACGGCATCGTCAATACTAAGTATGTACCACGTTTATCAACCTCACTGCATCGTCAATACTAGGTATTACCACCTCTACCAACCTCACAGCATCGTTAATACTATGCACCAAATCTACCAACCTCACGGAATCGTCAATACTAAGTATGTACCAAATCTAACAACCTCATTAATGCATTGTCAATACTAAGTATGCACCATGTCTACCAATAATAAGGCATTGTCAATACTAAGTATGTAGCATGTCTACCAATAATAAGACATTGTCAATACTAAGTATGCACCATGTCTACCAATAATAAGGCATTGTCAATACTAAGTATGTAGCATGTCTACCAATAATAAGGCATTGTCAATACTAAGTATGTAGCATGTCTACCAATAATAAGACATTGTCAATACTAAGTTTGCACCATGTCTACCAATAATAAGGCATTGTCAATACTAAGTATGTAGCATGTCTACCAATAATAAGGCATTGTCAATACTAAGTATGTACCATGTCTACCAATAATAAGGCATCGTCAATACTAAGTATCTAATATCAACTCCTGCCATTCAGGATTGTAAGACTATATAGTGGGATTCAGTACGTTGGAAATCATGCATTCAAAAGGAAATCATGCATTCAAAAATAAATCATCCATTCAAAAGGAAATCATGTATTCAAAAGTCACAAGGCTACACTAATATTGGAGTAATGCAGCTTAAACCAATCTAGGGCTACCATACGCCCTCTTTTTCCCGGACATGTCCTCCTTTTCGGTCCTTAAATCTCCTCTTTTTCTCTTATATATTATGGGAGATAAGAGAGATTGAGAGAGAGAGAGAGAAAGAGAGAGAGAGAGAGAGAGAGAGAGAGAGAGAGAGAGAGAGAGAGAGAGAGAGAGAGTACTCTTTTTAGAAAGTTCAACCCTAACTACATCTATACAGGAATGACAGTAATAGTTTTATAGCCATAGACCTGGATGTTTCATCAGCATTGTCTATAGGAGAAAACAATTCACTTTGTGTTATAAATAAATTTCCCTTCCTTACACTGCTCTATAATAAAGTTGATAAACAAGTCAAAGTGTTTTTTTTTTAGTTTTATTTTTTTTAACGCTTTTAGAATGGTCCATCCATTCCCATAGTTATAATAGGTTACATTTTTATAAATAGTGCAGAAATAAGCAAGAAAGTAGATAACTTCTAATGGCTTTTCATCTAAAATACGCCAACAATTGTTTTACACCTATTCTCTAATTTGAAACAGCAACATTTTAGGCCACTTGCTACTCCCACAAGGGTCATAACCCGAAGCTCGTTACACACACACACACACACACACACACACACACACACACACACACACACACACACATCATATGTCTTCCTCCTATGACTGCACACGTGAGGGAAAAAATTGCAGTCTCAATGTAATTAAAACTTTGATACATGCAACCTTTTGACTGCCTTTTAGGGACCTCATGGGAGGCTAGCCATCCCCACCCTTCTGACACATTGTTACCATAGGGGCAATTTGTATGTGTATTTTGCATTTTACTGGCACATCAACACGTAGAAGATAATATCGTTCCGGAGTAATGTATCTTGCCCAGAGAGACGCCACGGCCGACCCGGCTTGGTCTGGGCATGATTCAAACCCGCACCATTCTGGTTACCAGTCCTGCACGACGAGCCATATGGATATGTAAAATCCCAAAATGAATTTCCACCCATAAGTTTAGAAGGGGGATACGTAACGGAGAGACGGTCAGATGACCGGAGGGATGGCCCGATGACCGGAGGAAAGAAGAATATTTAAATATCCTCGAATATGTTTTAAATCAGCATTTGAATAATAATGTACGAGTAGTGAGGAAAAAACTGGAAAAAAAGCGTGAAGTAAATTGAGAATTTCTAAAATGAATCGCTTACCTTTAATTTATCAAAATTATCTCTTAGTTCTTGCGTATAATTAATTATCTCTTAGTTATTACGTATGCACACATATTTATTCGAAAGGCACTGAAATACGTGCAGCATCTAAATATAGAAAATTAGGATTTCAAATCATAGACAAATACTAGAATCCTGTGTTTGTAAACTACGTTTTCCCGAGCTTCTCAGTTAGGGCCGAAGACCCTTGCGGTAGAGATGGAAGCCGGGGTTGTATAGTTAGTTAGTTAGTTAGTTAGCGGAGGAGGGGTGGGGGGAATCTCAGCAGTTTCCAAGTTATGACCAAGGGGGCTAAGTCCTGGGGTGGGGTTAGGTCGGTTATTTTCAGCTTGAAGTGTTTTTATGCAAGTATATTCATTTTGTTTATTATCTTAGGCTTGAACCTCTTAACTTCTCAACCATGATATACAAGGGCACTAATATCTTTACAGCAGAGCCTCACTACAGGACCCATCACTATAACACATTCTTGTTATAATGCTGGTATGGTCATGGTGCTCATTTTCTTATGCAGTAGTAAAATTAGATGTATAATGTACTCCATTTAAAGGCGGTCTCACTATAAGGCGGCATACTCCATGGCTCCCATGGGCAGCGTTATAATGATGGAGTGCTGTATTTTAATGTGCATATGATCGAAAGCCAATATTTATTGCCGAATATGAGAACATCCCCATTTATGTTAAACAGACTCTTCCATGCAGGTAGACATAATGGCATCATATTGTGCTCGCAAAAGAGCTGGGTAGCACGACACATTTTGTACCAACAATTTAATGTTCTGGGGCAGGGACCTGACACTTTAAAAAAAAAAAAATTATGTCTATCAATAGCTGGAAAATAAAATATCGTGCTGTGATTAATATAAAAATAACACCATATTATATCTATTACATTATTTGTAGAAAATAAATTATCTGAGATGAAAGAAAATACAATATCTCAGCTTAAAAGATAATCGCAGTCTCCCTCCCCCAAATTAAATGGTCAGTACCTTAAAGTTGATGAATTTGATATGTGTATGTTGTCAGTGGCGGTGTGAGGGTTCGAGCTGTCAGGGGGCGATGTTCTTTAGTGGCGCCCCTACCTAGGTGGGGGCAATTTTCTACTTTGCCGCAGAGAACAGTTTTTATGTCAGTTGCCAACCTCCAACCCCCCCAACCCCCCGGCTACGCCCCGTTACAGCATAAAAAAAGAAAGGCTCACGACGGCGCCCCCCCCCCCACCTCGCCCGGAGCCCGGGAGGAATTGACCCCCCACATCCCCCTCCGTGCCGCCACTGATTGTTGTATAAGATTTCATCTAAAAACTGTAACTAAAGTGGGATGATTAAGCTGAAATTATTGCTAACACCCTGTAAAAGACATTGTGCTGATATTAGGGAGCCTGTTGATAAAAATAGGAAGTGCTGACACTGAAGCCTTCAGTTTACCAGCTACACTACTGATATAGTGTAGGTGGTAAATTGAGCGGGATGCCAACACTGGGGGCAATATATTTATCACATAGGGCCAGTAAACATCAAACACACTTACTCAACAAACGAGAAAATATTTAGTGGACTTGAGAAATTACGTAAAATTCAAACAAAAAACAACTGCTCTCTTGTAAATCTTAGGATGATTCGCAGTGTTAGAAAGTAATACATGTACTTTACACATTAAGATATGATAGTAAATAACTAAAACATGACATGTTTTTTTTTAATTCGAAATTTTTCTAAAAGTTGGATTTGGCCGGAATATCTTTCACAATATCCGATTTGGCCACCCCGTTGGCATACGCGATACGTGTCAAAAATGTGACTAAAGGATCATAAATATAATTATATTTATAATATTCAAAATTAATTTGTGACAAATACAAACTGTTTTGTAAAGGAAATACTAATCAATTTTGAATGATTTTGTCATGAAAATGAAAACATGCTGTTAATATCGTTAAATTCGTGACAAGAGTACTCGGGAATTTCCGTACATGCCTTACTGACGGAAACTACCGAAGTACCGGTACAGTAAAAAAGTACCGTAGTACAGTAAACCTGTATACCGGACATACCGCGCACCTCTAGCTCGCAATGTACTCAACGACGCTGTTGTATCCGGGCAACGACGGAAGAAGCCGATCCATGTGTCTGGGGTTCTAAGTAAAATGTACGCTGCGACGTTAATTGTAAACAATTAATTAAAACGTCAAAGCCAGTAACAGAGAGGCAATTCGCAATAGCGATATTACTTGGAATTTAAATATCAACGATCAGAAAATTAAATCAGAGGCCAGTTTAATTAAATCAGCCTTCGATCAATATGGGTAGCGAAAAGTTTTGGACGTGGAAAACATGCAATAAAGACAAGTAGGTTAGAGGGGGCATATATTAAACGGAATGTCTGCAGAGACGTATTTAAGGTTTCCTATATACAACTGTTAACATGAATCAAACTGCTTTAAAGTTCAAGAATCAGATGAAACTTTTTTCAAAGGCATGCAATTTCTTCGAAGATATGTGGCTTTTAATAACTCTTTTTTTTTTGTTGGTCTTTTCTCGTGGAATGTACGAGTTTCGAGCGCTATTTAGAATATATAATGGCTCAAAGAGAGAAGAAAAGATTTTTCTATAGAGTATCAGACTCACCGTGCTGTTCCATTTTTAAGACAGACAGACAATCAGGAGAGAGAGAGAGAGAGAGAGAGAGAGAGAGAGAGAGAGAGAAAGAGAAAGAGAGAGTTAATGCTGCAGTATAGCGATATTTTAAACTCCACTAACGGATGTTGCTGGACCGTATTAAGGGCATTATGTACAAGCATTTTCTCACATTTCTGCATTCGTATGATCGTACTTTTCAGTGTACAATGCAATTTGGAATATCTGTCTTTGTCACGTGACTGCTGTCTTTCATGACATGATCTTCTACTGAGATCATCGTGCAAATAAACTGGCAAAACGCCTTCGTTTTCATCGTCACTTCAACATTCTTTCACAATATTCAAGATACAAATTAATTGCAACATATTTACATCCTGAAACCTGCAGTAATTGAAGTTAGTGTCCCGCAAACAGGACGTTTTGCACTTATCTACCTAGCTTCAGATACAGATTCGGAAGTCCGATTTCGAGTCGTAAAAAGCCGTTGTTGTCATTGTTACTTTTTAGAATAAAATTCATCTTCTCATTATTATTTATGAAAGGAAAATCAGCTCTACATCATAGTTGAATGGAGGACCATATTGTATTTGTCTGTCTGGTGTAATCCTATGGGAGGGAACTTAATTGTTGACTTGTTTACATTTGTATTACTGCATACACTATCTTCTGTACACAATTTTGGACGCTGTGTATTCATTACCTCGACGGTCTCTATCACTAGTCTTTGAAACGCTGATATGTATAAACGTCATTAAACTTTACACTGAATTGTTTTCAGTGTACACTGAACATTTTAAGCTCTATTTTAAGGTAAGGATATTGTTTATGGATGTTTGTACTGTTTTAAAGCTGCGCCAGTATTCACAATACACTTCTTTGACTTCGACTTTCATTTTTCACCCTCTGGATCAGAATTATTTCATTCAGGATCGAAGCATAGGAAGGATTGTATTAATCCTTCCAGACTTGCGGGCAAGCGGACGTTTGTCCAGCCATTTTTCCTTCTGCACTGTGACTCAAGTTATAATACACACATTTAAACAACAGTTGGTAAGCATTTTCCCATTTGCCAAACGTAAATGCGTAGATGTTAAGTGGTTATTAGATTTGATGATCATGGTTATTGTTTAAAAAAATAGATAAAGTGCTTTTCATTGTGTTTTCACTTAACTTTATTAAGCTAAATGCGATAGGACAACCCCCCCACCCCAAAAAAAAAAAACAAAAGAAAAAAAAAAAAAAAAAAAAAAAAAACAAAAACAAACAAAAACAAAAAAACGTTTTCCCTTTGCATTCCACATCTGTACGATTATTTATGGTCTATTTGACGAATTTCAGCCAAATTCAGTTTAAATTTTCCTGTCAACCTTAGGTAGAAGCTTTTTAATTTTTGATCAATAGTTTGAAAGTCAAAGTCACTCTTACTTAAAATAGATTTTTCCTTTTTCATCTATCAATAGTTTGGACTTAATGACCCAGAATTCCATAGGGCAGAGGTCCCCAACCTTTTTGTGCCTACGGGCACGTTTGTAAGTTTATGAGAGAGCACCAACCAATTAACTTGACCCATTTTAAAAAATTATTATTATTCATTATAACCTCTTCCGCGGGCACACAAAAAACCTTGGAGGGCGCCATGGCGCCCGCGGGCACCGCGTTGGGGACCACTGCCATAGGGGCAAGGATGGATCAAAGAGTATCATAACGTTGGCTCTCTCTGTTCATGTTTTGTTAACAAGAAAAGTTCAGGGAATAAAGTTCAATAATCTCAGCATAAAGGAACACTCTGACAATAGCAGCGAGACCTTGCTAGGGCATCATGTGCCATGTGTGGCCCTCGTGTTTCATATAACGTTTGGTTAGAATATTTAATGGTTCAAGTTGACTTTATTTTAATTAGGTACCCTTCTGCATAGTGCAACGAGACGACGGGAAGTTATAATAAGGGCCCTCCTCCAAAATTCGAAAGATATCCAAATGAGCGTCTTCCTGTACACGGATAGGCTGTGTTTTGACGTATTTTCCGTACGAGTCCTTCTAAATACCAAGCAAGAGTGGATTTAAACTTCTGATACATGGTGTATACATAAGCATGGAATTTTATCTACAATTTTGCATTCTCTTAGTGATATTCAGTGTGTTTTCAGAGGGCTCGATCGGTAAGTCTGGCTTTCATTTTACATAGGTAGCTTTTTTTCTTGAACAAACTTAGTATTTAGCATAATATTTTATTTAACTAGGAATCTTCTGTTGAAATACAAGTATATAGATGTTTGTATATTTTTGTATGAAACATTTTTATCTTGTGCGAGTATTTTTGTATGAGTATTTTTGTATGAGTATTTTTGTATGAGTATTTTTGTTAACATTGTTTATAATATAGTAGTAATAGAAGCGTAAATTTCTTTGGTCATATTTTAAAAAAAAAATGTATTGAATCCAAAAATGTTCTGTCTTTCAATTACAAATTAAAAAGGGGCGGATTTACCGGAGGGAGGGGGAGGGTAGAGGTGCGGACCTGTGTTCTCCATCTGGCTCGTCAATAAATAAAAAAAATGAATCAAAATTGCTCTGTTTCTTTCTTTCCTCATACTTCTCCCTGGTATTATATGACACCCGATATAAGCCTCTAAGTTCATATTATCGTTAATAAATCGCGTCTTTATTGATCCACTTCGTACCACAAGGTGTGAAACATATTTTATGAATATCTCTCGTGTATACGACAGCGGCCGATAAAAGACTATATTGAACTGACACTTGACACGACCTTGGTTCAAAACTGTCATCCCCATTAAAAAACTGCAGTAGTCTAAGCTTTGCATGTATGACAGGGGAAAAATATCTTAAACTGAAATTTTTAAACAAATTGCTGACCTGGAACATGATGGTCTAGACATGTTCATGACAGTTATTTCTGAAAATCACGTGAAATGAGAACACAACAGTGTATGCAGATCTCGTCTAATTTTTGAATGTACCTGTAATTAGTTTCATATTTACGTATTCTGCTTCAGTCTACATCATATATTGCTTTTCATATCTTTTTAAAATTAAATATTTTAAATCAATAATGCAGCAGGCTAATGAGGTACTTTTGCAAATGTCACGGGAACATGAAAGTCTTTGTGTATTTTGTAAGACCCAATTTAGTGACAAAAAATGTCTACTCAAAATAATTATCTATGTTCTTGTACACGCAAGTATGTGACATTAGCAATACTCCACCATAGGTCATCTAAGATGCAAAACGTGATTTATTTGACAATATTACAGACCACAGCCACCACCAGTCTCTCTTTATAAACGGAAAAAGGACCTACCTACCGTATGGTTCATTTAAAGGGGGGGGGGGGATACGATCTCTTATGAAGAAATAAATCTTGTCAAGTGAATTAAAGCCGTGTCATGAGAGAGTTAAAATGTTGCTGATAAAATCGTAATTGTACACATTTTTTCATTTTTCACATATTTGCCATGATAGTGGTCCTTACAAATGGTTAAATGTAATGCATAATACAAAGTTGACTACATCAAGGAATACATGGTAAATTTTATTATTAGTTCACAGTGAGATATATATTTACTTGTAATAACGATAATAATACAAAAATTGTCTGATAATCGATAATTGCCAATTACATATACTGTATATCAGGCAAACCATCCTTGGATATTTTTTGCTGCTAACAGCGAAATTTACATATATTTTTACGTTAGTGACGTCATTAAAAGTCATTAAAAAATTTCTGGAAGTCTGGATAACAGTAACAAACATAATTTCCAAATATGCATTTGTTAGCATAGGCACTTCTGACGAGTCACGTCCCTCCCTCCACGTTTCAGTCATTTATCCTTGTAAGATAAGTTCCCCCTATACAGTGGCGTAGCAACCGCCCAAGCAATCCCCGCTGAAGGGGTGGGGGTGGGCATGCCCAGTGGGACCTCAAAATTCCTACCAAAAAACTTTTTTATTAGGAGCGGGCCACAGAATTAAGTTTTTCGGGCGGGGGGATATAATTTCTTACTACGCCACTACTTCCATACCAGTTGATTGAGGATATTATTGTTTTTTATTATTATTCTTTAGTATCAGTATTATACCGAATGTTTTGGATCTTGAACGTGTGTGTGTGTGTGTGTAGATCAGAATGACGTGTATGTAGAAGTGCGAATATTTTTCGTTTGAGTTTTTGTTTCTCTTATATATAAATATATATATATATATATATATATATATATATATATTATATTATATTATATATACCCCCGCCAATAGTATGCAATGAAAGGCAACTTTATTTAGTGTGCAAAGGCAAAGTTTTAACTCAGGCAAAAGTCATAACTCCATCACATTTTGTCCGAAAATGGTGAAAATTGAACATTTCTTTTTTTTTTTTTTTTTTGTTTATATAGAGCCCAATACAAAATTTGACTTAAATCTATGAAGTCGTTCATAAGTTTTTGAGCGGAAACCAAAATCGTGACGGACGAACGGGACGGGACGGACGTGATATGACAGAGGCACTATGTCCCCTCCATAGATATGGTGGGTGAAAAAAGAAGAGCCTTACACTAACATCGAAAGCACAGTGTAACCACAACAGGAATTCCACGGTACGCTATGCCTCACCTGCATCACAGTGAATGATCCCAAAACTACCGTAGTACTGGACCGCATACAGCATGTCACGGTGACCTAGAATGGTACTTTTGGCTTAATGGTGTTCCTCGCGACCAGTAAGCACATATGGTTTTGTGAATGTGTATGCACCTGCTTCTGAAAAATATAACTCAAAATAAAACATGGTCAGTGTGACCTACTTCTCGCAGGGATGAGTAGTTTTAACAAGTTTTCAGTAGACAACATAGATTGCCTATACATCAGTGCCAAGCAACAATATTTAATGAAGACCAACTTTTTATAATTTCTTCGGAAATCATAGCTTGCCAGGCAATTACTTATTTAATTATTTTTTTCACAAAAAAGCTTTAGCACCGTAAAACCGTGCTGACAGCTAAGTTGCTTTTCAAGGGCACAATTAGCTGCATTTTGTATTGGAATTTCAGCAAATAGTAGAAGAAGGTGAATATAGTAATATAACCAAAGCACTCTCTAATTGGGGATTTACCTGATTACTACTCACCATAATCAATAAATTGAAAATATACATGTACACGTACCTGTAGGTTCAATAGTGCACAAGACACTGATTCCAAACAAACAGCTTTTAGAAAAGTCAATGAAGTATAAAATATAGGTCACAGTGATTTACGTTTGTAATGATTGTGTCATACATACCATAAAGTATCCACACACATGTAAATAACCCTATAAAAAGACTGGTTGAGAAACTGATGGTGAGCTAAAAACGTAGTTCAATCAAAGTCGTGGATGCATGAATTGTAGGTCACAGTGACCTGCTTTGGATGTGATGATATAGTACCCATAATGATGGATCCACAGACAAAGCCACATGACTGTGCATTCAAAGTTGTATGACATACTGACCATATGTCCAGGGTGAAAGAAGTCAATGAAGCGTGAAATGTAGAAATTGATGACCATCTTATGCGTGACAGTTTAGTTTCCATCAAGATGGATCTACTTACTAAACTACAAGAGCCTATAAGTGAGAATGCCTGAAAAACTCACTTAACCAAATTAAAAACTAAACCAAGGTATGATGGAGAGAAGGACAGACATGTGGACAGACCTAGAGACCGGTGGGTATGCAGATGAGGTTAACACTAAATGGTTTGTGTCCTCCAAAAGCAATCAAAAGTTAGTCTTAAGGTAGCACGAAAGAGGGTGTCAAAACTGGCATAGAGCAAACATAAAAAAAACTTGAATCGCATACTCTTCATTATAAATTGTAAGAAAAATAAGTAAAAATTACAAATTAACAACAAAAGGGCAGGAAGGTACTTATAAATACACAGGAAGATACTTATAAATACACAGGAAGGTACTTATAAATACACAGGAAGATACTTATAAATACACAGGAAGGTACTTATAAATACACAGGAAGATACTTATAAATACACAGGAAGGTACTTATAAATACACAGGAAGATACTTATAAATACACAGGAAGGTACTTATAAATACACAGAATTTAAATTGAAATGCATAACATAAACCTGAAACGCAGACTTCAACCTGCTGTCTACATATAACCAGGGCCGGATTAAACCTTCGGCTAATAAGGATTAACCCATAGGCTGATAAGGCTCATATTTTGTTGGACCTCCGTTAGGCCCTCCATTCCATACTGAAGAAACAACTGAGCGACCTTCCCTCCTATTAGCCTTAGGCCCCTGATAACCTTAATCGGCACTGCATATAACACGCAAACTTTGACCTCAAAGTTTTTCATATAATTTGCCCCCCCCCCCCCCACCGAAAAAGTAAACTTTTTGGTTTTTAAAAAAAGTATTAAATGAAGCGCTGTTTAACGCACACAAGTGAAACTGAAATGCATAGTTCCTTTCTACAAGCAATAGACAAAGCCTTATACACAACTTTAACCTGCTGTCTACATATACCAACTTCAAATGCAAACTTTAACGTCAAACATCTTCACATAAATTTACTAGAAAATTCGTATAGTTGGGCCAGATGTGTTGAATAAGGCCAGGCACATACTATCTGACACACAGAAGTGACATTTCAATGCATATTTGGGTCAGATTTGTTGAATAAGACCAGGCAAATGATATTTAACACATAACATTAGGCCAGGGATATGCTATTTAGCACATAGAATAAGGCCAGGCATATGCTATTTAACACATAGAATCAGATCAGACATATGCTATTTAACACATAGAATCAGGCCTGGCATATGCTATTAACACAGAGAATCAGGCCAGGCATATGATATTTAAGACATAGAATCAGGCCAGGTATATGCTATTTTGATTCGCATAGAACCAGGTCATGCATATGCTAGTTAACATATAGAATCAGGCCAGGCATATGCTATTAACACAGAAAATCAGGCCAGGTATACGCTATTTAACACATTGAATCAGGCCAGGCATATGCTATTTAATACATAGAATCGGGCCAGACGTGTGCTATTTAACACATAGAATCAGGCCAGGCATATGCTATTAACACACAGAATCAGGTCAGGCATATGCTATTTAATACATAGAATCAGGCCAGGCATATGCTATTTAACACATAGAATCAGGTCAGACATATGCTATTTAACACCTAGAATCAGGCCCAGAAATATGCTATTTAAGACATAGAATCAGACCAGGCATATGCTATTTAACACATAGAATCAGGTCAGGCATATGCTACTTAACACATAGAATCAGGTCAGGCATATGCTATTTAACACATAGAATCAGGTCAGGCATATGCTATTTAACACATAGAATCAGGTCAGGCATATGCTACTTAACACATAGAATCAGGCCAGGCATATGCTATTAACACACAGAATCAGGTCAGGCATATGCTATTTAATACATAGAATCAGGCCAGGCATATGCTATTTAACACATAGAATCAGGTCAGACATATGCTATTTAACACCTAGAATCAGGCCCAGAAATATGCTATTTAAGACATAGAATCAGACCAGGCATATGCTATTTAACACATAGAATCAGGTCAGGCATATGCTACTTAACACATAGAATCAGGTCAGGCATATGCTATTTAACACATAGAATCAGGTCAGGCATATGCTATTTAACACATAGAATCAGGTCAGGCATATGCTATTTAACACATAGAATTAGAGTAGGCATATGCTAATTAACACACAAAAGTTACATTTCAATGCATATTTTCTTCCTACAAGCCATAAACAAAACCTTAAACACAAACTTCTTTCCCAGAAATTGCGAGAAAAGGACATAAAATTGGATAAAATCTATTAAATAAGGTCAACCACATGCTACCAAAAAGTCAGTAGCAAACAATAAACGCCGACTGTAACCTTAAACTTTTCATAATTAATTATGACAAAAATCCCATAAAATTGGGTTAGAAAAAGTATCAAATAAAGTTAGGCATATGCTCATAAATACACGGCAATGGAATTTAAAATGCATAGTTCCCTGATATAAGCCATAGTCAAAAAATGTAGAGTCAAACTTTAACCTGCTGTCTACATCTTTTGACCTCTGACACTGACGCGCCCGGGGTCATATTATAAGTTCTCATGTGCTTCGTATTGCCAAGTAAAAAATGAATCCATCAATATGTTGGATTTTGTTGCAAAAAGGATCTGAGATACAAAGCCGACTGAAAGTTAAATAATCACTAGAGTGTTAAAAGAAGGTCATAGTGACCTACTCTTAACCGTATTATGTAGTATTTGCACGCCAACAACGCCATGCTTTGTAGGCGAGACAAAAATTGGAACCAAGGTTTAGTGCCTCAAATAGGACCAGCGCATGCTGTCAGAAATGGTTGACGAGGCAATATAGCTCAGTATCCAATCTTTCTTATTTTTCTGATGCGATGATCGGAGTCTTTTAATTACTAACACTGTCTATATAATGTAAGTTTCAGTCCAAACAAAGGTTCTTGTATTAGATTTTTAGAAGATTACAACCAACACATGAACGATATATCTATTTATAGACTTAATCTTCAATCCTCATCGTTTTTGCTTCATTCAAAATTTTTTTTTCTATCTCTTCTGTCATTGGTTAAAATGATAAACGAATGACCAGAAGGGCCAGAGTTTGATTCCCACCTACAGTGGTGTGCCCTTGGGAAAGGCACTTTACTTTATTTGCCTGGGCACGATATAACCTCCAAGGTGTTGATGTGCGGTAAAAACACCACACCTTTCTATTCTAGTACTGTCCAGATTTCAGCAGCGCTCGATTTGTGACCTAGATCGACGTCATATACTAACCCATGTATCAATTACTACTCATTGCCTTAATTAATTCGTTTCGTTTCCTCCCATTGTAACGGCTTCCGGTTTTTACCCACTCGTGAGCTTAAAATTGCAGGGCTCTTCAATCAATGTAACGATCTGGGGCTAACGAGGTTTGAGATAGAGAGAGAGACAGAGAGAGAGAGAGAGAGAGACAGACAGACAGACAGACAGAGAAACTGAAATTGACACAGAGCGAATAAAGTAAAAGCTATTCGATCATTTCGAATATGATTCCAAAAAAATACCTTTAATTATTCAATACACAACCGTAGCATGTTTGAAGACACGTTGATTCAGTTATTAAACTTACATGAGAAGTATTCATGACAACCAAAAAGTCTTGTTTAGTAATGAAACTTACATGAGAAGTATTCATGACAACCAAAAAGTCCTGTTTAGTAATGAAACTTACATGAGAAGTATTCATGACAACCAAAAAGTCCTGTTTAGAAATGAAACTTACATGAGAAGTATTCAGGACAATAAAAAAGTCATGTTTAGTAATGAAACTTACATGAAAAGTATTAATGACAACCAAAAAATTTTGTTTAGTAACGAAACTTACATGGAAAGTATTCATGACAACCAAAAAGTCTTGTTTAGTAATAAAACTTACATCAAAGTATTCATGACAACTAAAAAGTCTTGTTTAGTAACGAAACTTACATGACAAATATTCCTGACTACGGAATAAATGTGATATTTAACTTGCAAACACAGCAAACTAAATTTAGTAATTTCTCAACATTTCTGGTCACCCCCACCCCACCCCCAACAAAATCAAAACGAAAAAAAAAAAAAAAAACACAAAAAAAATCCGCAAAAATTAAATTCAATTTAATATTAAAGCCAGACCAGGAAGACTTGACTGGTGTATTGCTCTCAAAGAAGCATCGACACAGGGAGTTTCAGTATTGCAATACATTGAGTTGAATAGTGTCAAAGCCCCTTGCAACCCTTCTTGAACACTGCATGATAAGATACTCGTCTTACTTTTATTATCCTTAAATTGTACTTGCTTATGGTGGATGATCTTAATAAATCATGTTGTCAGTAGGAGTAACAGTTAAAATATAGAGTAGCACAATGACCTTCATTAGTCAGTTATCTACAGATTAGATGGCACCACAGGAACATCGGTTCATGCCATTTGAATTAATTCTAATCCTACACCAACGTAATTTTGAAGTACCAAACACCGCCTTTATTTTCATAATTTTGCCGGTTACTGGGAGTAATTTTTATATCGCTGTTCGGAGTACTTTATATTTTATCGCTGTTCGGAGAACTTTATATTTTCCGTCCTTAATAGTATTTTTTTTATCAAATTTTCTTTTCTTTCTTTCTTTTTAAAATATTATCACATTAAGAAAGGATTATATTCGAGACAAGATCTATGTATTTCAGAGACAGAAATCGCCAGCATCTTAATAATTTTCATGTCAAGATGTTTTGTGTTAGTATGCCCAAGTTTTATAAAGTAAAAGATTTCAAAATATAGATGCATGAAAATATTTTAAAAATTAAAATATTTGAAATTACATGCTGATTGAGATTATGATATCAGTCGTGTGATGTTGTACAATGACGGATTCAAATATCTTTCCTTCATTTTCAAAAGAAGTTAGGAATAGTAGTGTTTTATATCTCGTGCAAGTATGCAACAACATAAAAACTCAGAGTTAGCAAAATTACAAGGCCATCAAGAATTGGGGATGATTTGAAAATCAAAATGAAAAATACGTGAACGACTCATTGTGTTATGCATCACCATCTGATGTAGCAATACGACAACACTAAATATTTAAAAATTAAAATTAAAAAATTACTGGGCCAGTCACACTACGAACAGATTTATTGAAAGAGCTGGAGCAGTCAAGCCAGATAAAACAACACTAAGGGGAACGAGAACATTAAAGATCAAAATTAAAATATGACTAAATTAATAGAACAGCCAGATTGGAAAGCCTCACCGAATGTGGACTCAAGGATATTATTTTGCAAATTAAAAGAAAAAAACTGATCCACAGAAAAATTTCTTGGTTGTAAATAAATAGCAATTTACAAGACCAGTAAAAACTATGAAGACAATTAGCGAAACTATTTTTTTTCTTACACAAAATAAATAACGACAAGATGAGATAGATCTCTTATGACGTATGTTATATGGTCGGCTGCGCTATAATAGGCAATATCTATAATTACTAAGAAGGGAAGCAACTCTTAATAGCATATAAGTCTCTTCTCCAATTTACGATTTTCAACCTTTTCGCTCAGAAGCGGAAACCTTCTATATTACTGAGACATATTTCATTTTTTTTTTTTTTTTTTTTTTTTTTTTTTCCTAGGTACTTTATAACCAATGTGGCCTGTTGATTTTTTTTATATGCAGTAATTTAGAAAATGTTTTCTTGTGCATTGTGCACACAGTAGTAAGCATAGTGGTCTGGTGTTCTTGCTTTTATGCAGCAGTAAGTAAAGTGATCCAGTAGTAAGCATAGTGGTCTAGTGTTCTTGCTTTTATGCAGCAGTAAGTAAAGTGATCCAGTAGCAAGGTCTAGGAACATGTTTTTTTTGTTGTTGTTGTTTCGTTTGTGATGTAATATATATATATATATATATATATATATATATATATATATATATATATATATTATTTTCTATGTTTCATCTTTTTTTTTATGTTTCATCTTGTAAGAAACATGTAAAAACACGTAAAATTTATTGTTATAAAATGTTGGCGCTAAGTACTCTCTTACGTCATGGTAGATTTTTTCAAAGACGGTTAAGTACGGGGCGACGCACAAGATTGCAATATCATATCGAATTTAATTACATCCTTAAATTCAAGAGTCGACATCCGGTGGTCTAACTGATTTTTACCTGTCATACAACGTGTAGCATGCATTGATATGTACAAAATAACCCTGTAAAGCGAGTGTCACTATGTCATGTGTAGTAGTGTAAAATAAAACAACCTTATGTAGATTTTTTTAACCGGACGGAATATCCTATAGAAAATATAATAGGCATGGAATATTTCATTTTATACAGTATTTCACATGCTCGAGTCAGAGCTCGCGCCTAGAAGGAGTCGCAGAGGTAATCCTGCCCCCTTGTGCGGAAGCGCGGTGATGGGTGTGTACATGATATTTTGTAATATCGCACAATTCCTCCTGCGCCGTTATAAAATAGCTTGCGATATGATTAAGTTGATTTGGAATGTGCATAATGGTCTTATAATTTGTATCTAACATAACTCCCATCCTTCTCTCCCATGCGTGGGGCCAGAGATTCAAAATGGATGGACCCCCGCAGAAGTAACAAATAAATGAGACAAGTGTGGGTATATGCTACTTGGCGGCAATGTTCTGACTAAGCCTTAGAAGCACAATTAAACTTGAGTGAAATGCACTAATGATGCAGCAAGAGTTCAAGATCGAATGCCTAATGAGGATCTAACATATTTTAAAAGCATAGCATATGAGTGACGTAAACTTACGATTTATGGCATCCGACAAGGCGAAGTCAATATTTGAATCTGCAACTTTAATGAGTACAGCTGAGCAACTAAATGAGTACAGCTGAGGAACTAAATGAGTACAGCTGAAGAAATTCAACTCTTACGCAAATATAATCAGTGATAATATTAGTATTTAGAAGGATGATACAAGGAACCTTTTCCTCAAGCTCTGAAAGAGGTCAACGTGCAGAATAAAGGGAGCAGGGCAGTGGTCTTGAAGGGCACGGCACATATATATATCAATATGCCTATTTTAGAGGTATGAACCATTTAGAGGTATAAACCATTTTTCTGTATGAAATTAAATGGCGAGTATCCCCCAGCGTAGACTTATTTTATCGTATAATGTTCAACATCTAATGATGAGCGTTCCACGGAACAATATGCGCCTTCGATTTGGGAACGCAAGAGTCGAATTGAGCCTGGGGATTTTTCAGTGTGCGCATGAATAGTTAATGTAACTGACAGAGAAATAAAACGAAAAGAACACAACACGAGGTTCCAAGATGTCTTAGTTGTAACTTACGCCATGTTCTTTCCCGCCATATTGACTACATCGCATTCTTGGCTGTTGTGTTCTAGGCGTTTGATTAGAAAACTCGACCATACTGATGAGACTCTATGACAAATCGAACGCAGCCAACGTCTTGCCTTCTCATCCTTTGCCTATCACCCTTCTATCGGGGTCAATAAAAGGAATTCTCCTTTTCATGCCAAGTAAGTGTAAATATAGGTATAGGGTGTGGTTCTGAATATTTTTCAAGTTATGACCCAGGAACCAAACAACAAGGGGATGGGAGAGACCAAGAGGGAAATGCTGGCTGAAAAAGTTAGTTGGCCTTTTCTTGCGATGAAAGTGTATAGAAGGCAATGGTGGGGATCTCAATGAACCAAGTTCTGAACCAGAGGCTGAATCCCATGGGTAGGAATATACCCAGGAACCAAAGCTGACGGCATATAAAGAAAAAAAAAACTTTAATATTGAGTTCACACCGCCTACGACGACGACAACGTCAGCATCTCTATGTCTCAAATTTGTGTCCGAAAATGGCAGCATGGAGTATCGGCACAGTAGGGTGCTCATATCCTGCATCAAACTAAGTAAGGAGCAGCATGGAGTATCAGTACAGCAGGGAGCTCATACACTACATCACAAAAGTAAGGAGCAGCATGGAGTATCGGTACAGGATGGTGCTCATACCCTGCATCACACTAAATAATGAGCAACATGGAGTATCGGTACAGCAGGGTGCTCATACACTGCATCACACTAAGCAGGGTACTCATACTCTGTATCACACTAAGTAAGCAGCAGCATGAGTATCGGTACATGAGAGTGCTCATATACTGCATTACACTAAGTAAGGAACAACATGGAGTATCGGTACAGCAGGGTGCTCATACACTGCATCACACTAAGCAGGGTACTCATACTCTGCATCACACTAAGTAAGCAGCAGCATGAGTATCGGTACATGAGAGTGCTCATATACTGCATTACACTAAGTAAGGAACAGCGTGGAGTGTCGGTACAGCAGAGTGCTCATACTCTGCATCACACTATGTAAGGAGCAGCATGGAGTATCGGTGCAGCAGAATGCTCATACACTGCATCACACTAAGTAAGGAGCAGCCTGAGTATCGGTGCAGCAGAATGCTCATACACTACATCACTAAGTAAGGAGCAGCATGAGTATCGGTACAGCAGAGTGCTCATACACTGAATTACACTAAGTAAGGAGCAACATGAGTATCGGTACAGCAGAGTGATCATACACTGAATCACACTAAATAAGAGGCAGCATGGAATATCGGTACAGGACGGTGCTCATAATCTCCATCACACTAATGGACATTATGGATTACAGGAGGATACTCATACTCTGTATCACTCTAAGTAAGGGGCAGCATGAAGTATCGGTACAGCCGGGTGCTCAATAAAAACGGCAGGGTGCAGCACCCTGATTTATTCTGACTAGGGTAAGAAGCCAGTCTTCATTCGCTAACTAAGGGACACAAAATGTCAAAAACATAAACACCAAACGTGACAGAGGATAAGTAAATTATACAAATAATCAATATGTCATGCACTTGTATCAATATAAATCAAAAGCAGTTAATGCAAATATTTAAAATTCAGAATAATGACTTTGGAAATTTGATACGTGAAAAGACAATTGTCCGTTTTAATTTGAAAACCGACTGTGTCGTCTGCTTTTGATTTAACTTCACGCTATACATGATAGAGATTAGAGGTCGTGTAATTCATTCATTCATTCATTCATTCCTTCATTCATTCATTCATTCATTATTTCATTCATTCATTCATTCATTCATTCATTCGTCTAAAGTAAGTAAGTAAATAATGCATTTATTTAATTTTTCAGTAAAGAGAGATTCTGGTTGCCCAAGGAACCTCAAGTTATCCAATGGGAAAGTTAAATACCGACAACAGGGGCGATTTGCGCGGTTCAAGTGCAGTGACGACTACAAGTTATATGGAGAAAAGATGGTTTTCTGTATGGGAAATGACTGGAGTAATGATTCACCGATCTGTATCAGTAAGTCTGATTTTTAAAAAAGCCTCTTTTGAAAATAACCCGAATATTCTACAAATTGTTCCTCTGGAAAATATAGTCCTTCTCTCGAAAATAACCATCAGATATTTTTAAAATTAATAGTTTACAGAAGGGGAAAAATTAACAGAGAACTATATCTAGATATATATCTATCTACTTACCTACCTGCCTACCTACTTATAAATCTCTCTATTTACTTAACTACCTGTCGACATACCTTTCTATCTACCTACCTACTTATCTATCTAACTATCTGTCTAAACGGTTTCTTGAAAACTTTAAATGCATGAACATTAAAAAGGAACATGTATATAATGCCTTTGGGTCAGAATAAATGGATATGGAATTTTTTTTAATATTAAAAAAAAAAAAAGAAGTTTAGTTAAAATGCGAAGTTTGCAACATTATAACATCGGCACATTAATAAATACGCAGGTAGTCTCGATTACAAAACAATACCTATCTTTGTCGTGCGGCCAACGCAATGTTCATTTGCAAAAAAGTTAAATTCATCTAAAAAACAAGGCGATCTAATTGATACAACAAAATGAAGTACTGATGAATAAAACAAGATGATAGTTTTGAATTTTGGCGAAGTGAGATCAAAATCTGTCATTGAAAAGTACTTTTCCATTAATGCATAATTAGTTCTGAAAGCACTCAAATGCCTTAAGCAATACAATTATTCATCTTTTAAGTGTTTTTGACAGTTTAGTCTCGCATGTCTGAATAAATAATAATTTCAAAGTCAGGACACAGCTATTAAACTGGACTTATTGGGAAAGTTTGTGGTCATGCCTTCGTTTATAAAACATAAATAATCGCCGGTACTTCAATAAGTGTTTAACCCTCGAATAATTCGTACTCCAAGTGAATTATTTTAGGTAAAGATAAAGATTCTTTTTAAAAAGGAAGACGTAATGTGCAGCGGCTAGCACTGTGTCACAGCAAACCTCCTCCACTTTACAGAGAGAGAGAGAGAGAGAGAGAGAGAGAGAGAGAGAGATGTCATCACGTACAGTGCACGCTCGTAACAGTGGTGTAGTGTTTACCTACAAGAGAGAGTCTAACTGACATAGATATGTGTGTTCTGTTCGACGACAAATAGTGCAGTCGTAAGAACGATAAATAGTCCGGCTGTTTTATAGTATGGCTGAGAAACCAGGTTGGTGGTGGTGACTATATTAAGCGAATGATGTTAAATCAAACGGATACAGGATTTAGATACATAAAATCAAGCCCATGAACTACCATCATAACGTGCACGTGCTGTACGTATACTGAAAGAATTATAATCTGTAAGTTTTGAAATTTGAGTGCTAAAAACCACGAATTTAACAGATATCAACCTTTCTGTCTTTTAGAGAAGGGTAAAAACTGCGCCCCCTTTTTTCCTGGTGCTCACTTGAAATTTAAGAGCGAGCAATTTGGTGGCGCCCTTGTTGAGTTTGAGTGCAGTCCGGGTTATGAGATGAGCGGGAAGGCCATACTGCATTGTGATGGAAAAAAATGGAGCAGTGCAATGCCAACGTGCAAAGGTATATAACTTTTTTTTTGTTTGTTAAATGTGGATGGGGTGGGGGTGGGTGGATAATAGCTTTGCTATACATCTATGCATGTGCTTACAACATACTCTTTGCGAGTGATCTAAAGGCACGTGGCTATGTGGAGTACAGAGAATAGAGGTAGCATTTGTTAGCTACATATATACAATCACATAATCCAAGTCGAAGACAAGCGCAGCTGACTGACTTTTCGTGACGTTACGTCCAATGTTACGCTGAATAGTTTTAAAAAATGGCACTTTCTGGGATGCTTATGTGGTCTGCTTAAGGTCCAATCTTCGTTCTGAAAACTGCCAAAAATTGTTTTTTTCCCCCAACCAATACAGATTTAGTACCCGTCCTGGCCAGCACGGGTCAGCTGCCTCGGTGTGTTCTTGGGAAAGAAACTTAGTTCCCATTTCCTTGGCGTGATTTAGCCAATACTGTGTTTAACGTGCCGTTAAAATCCACACAATCCCCACCCACCCACCCCAAAAAAAGTCATCTCATACAATCCAAAATAAACATTTTCTGTCAGTGTAGCTGATGATTTTGTCGTATTTGAAAGTCTGACTAAATCTTCACCAGCTTCGATCCACTTGTGAATAATAAAAATGCTTAAAAAATAGCCAGAATTCGGTATTTTTGCCCCGTCCCTCTTCTGAGAAACGAATTTTCCGACATTTGCAAATTTATGGAGATTTAACTACCTTAATTTGTCTTTCTTTAGACGAAATTTTCAGAAAACCTGACCATCTAAACTCTTTGAATTTTTATCTCACCATTTGGTACACATTGTTTGCTTTCTAAAACTGGGCGTTTGCTCCAAGCGCATAGTTTAGCATTCGAGAGATGTAGTCATCACACTTAGTTCGATACCCGCAGCATCTGGTACATGCTGATTGAATGAATGAAACTGACATATATAACATCAACATTCCTGGATTCATCATTAAATAACATTTTATCCCATAGGTCAAATGTCGGGACAGGTTTTTCGTTGAAAATTGAACCCTGTGCAAAATACGAACCTTTGGAGATGAATCCAAGATGACTGACATCGCGCTTAACAATATGAAGATGTGTGGCAGTGTGACACGGGAGCGTTCTTAGCCTGTTCAAGCAAATAATACTGCGTTGCGCGGAATACCAATTGGCTTTGTTTGTTTTGTTTATTTTCAGTTGTTTTTTTCTCAATAACTGTTCATTTTTATATGTCTAAAATAATTACTTGTTTTATTCCAAACTGGTTGACTGGTTTGTAAGCAAGCTACACAACAGAGCTTGGCTGGAGAGGAGAGATCGGGATCAGTCTAATTCATTGATTTGAGATCTTCGGCTTTTGCCAATGCTCAGTTATGGTCCTGTAATAAATTTGAGTATGTTCCATTTGTATTTACATCTCCATTTTATAGGTTCGATAGATTTTAGTGATTAGTTGTTTGATTATGGGAAGTCGGTGTTGGGAAAATATTTCCCAGACCGAGTAATTAGCCAATGTCTAGGAACAGACGTCATGCTTACAGTTTTTAAGAGACTTTGCGGTGGCATGGACTGGTTTCGTAGTTTGAGATGGGGTAAGACTAGCATAAGTGGGCATGGAGGAAAGTAGTTCCTATTTTAATTCAGAGGTGTTGATTGATTGTGCCTTTCGGTGGGAGATTTCGTGACAAGAACTACTGTTTTGTGCCATGGAATAATTGGGAAGAGGTCATCCCTTTGTTTGGAGATGCCTTTCATTGGAGCAGTTTGTGGAAGTACACATGCGAAACGCGATTCAGACTGTTGTTTTTAGGACTCACGGTACTAATTATACGGAAGAACTGTGAACCAGTCTAGAAATGGGTCAAGATACAATAGAGTATATATGGGTTTGGTGGTCCATAATTGGTTAATAATGAAAAGTAAAATCTTAGTAAAAAGTTATTTTGAAAGCTTATCCTAAAAAAAAAAAAAAAAAAAAAAAAAAAAAAAAAAAAAAAAAAAAAATAGAGACAAGATTCTATTGACGCGGTTTTAGTATTTTTATATTTTTATAGTTCCCTGCACTAGGTGTTTGCTAACAAGGAAAAGCCATGCTATTGTGAAGTTGTAGTTGTGACATTGTGGTCATTTATTTATTGATTAGAGGAAAATTGTTTATTGTCTTGGCGCGTTACGAGAACTTCCAGTTGACAACGAACGTTGTCGGGAAAGCATTGGAAATAGGGGAAAACAAGGGACTTCCAGCCCAACCTCACGCATGTGTTTGATTCGCTCGACAGAGGAACCCCTGTGCGTGTTACAGTCCAATTTCACTATTCATGCAAACTTCTGTTTGAAGAATTTTTTGTCAAGGTGTATACTAGGGAAAATCCGTATACTGATACGCGTTATCTTAAGGGGTTGCTATAAAGGGTGCATGCCAATATATAAATGAAAGAAAAAAACTAATTACGTTTGGAAACAAGAACTCTTACATGTTTCTTGGAGTTGAGAATCTTGATAAAATGAAATAGTCAAAGCCTAAGACGATCGCAGCTGACTGATTTCTCGTACGCCACTGGCATTGCGTATGCAACGATGGAGATGTGTCACAATGTGACATGTCATACTGCGATACGTGAGCGTCATTAGCTTTAGCAACGGAAGTTGTACAACACTGCGTGGTATGTATCATGATTTTTTGTCCCCGGAATATTATCCATTTTTGTGCTTAAAAAATAACTTTTTGTTTATTCCAAACTATTTGTTTTGGAAATAGTTGCACATAATTGCTTTACTAAAATATTATAAATGGAAATCAGTCTAATTAAATGCAGATCTTCGGCTTTTTTTCCAGTGCTCAACGCTGTTTCGATTTCACGACAAACTTCGGATGACGCAAATATGTAAAAAGTCCTGCTCCGGAGTTTCACATTTTTGCACTGGGTTAAAAATTTAAAAAAAGTATTCTCCTGATTTTCCCCACTTGTAATTCTTGTTATTAAAATAAATGCATATATCTTGAAGGAGGTTTAAAGAACCTACGATTTTCTTTACTTTGATATCTGACTGATGGGGGTTGATTTGGGTTTAGTATAGAGCTAGGCCTTACTTCTGATGTGCATCTCATAGAAGGTTGCTTGTAGCTCTGCATGACTATTTCACGGCTATTTGACTTTCTGAACTTAAGAGGTAAAAAAAAAAAAAAAAAAAAAAAAAAAGAAAAAAGAAAGATACACGACCCGATAACCTTCTTGTAGGTTTTTACAGTTTAAAAATGTCAGAAAAGCACTTTCAGAAATAGTAATGCATAGACTGTGAAAATTCATTTCTCTATTTCAAGTACATTTTCTAGGCACACAGAAGTAGCCATTTTTCATCGGCTGTCTTCAACAGAATATGGTTTTCCTCATAGTGATGAAAACTAAATGTCAGTCCAAGTAGATGAGAGTCATGCTTGCGTATGTTAACTTTCTCTACATTGTGAGAGTTGTAGAGGAAACAACTTTGCAGTGCCTTCCCCACTTTCAGCGGTGCTCAAAACCTACGCAGCGGAACCAAAGCATGATCTATGGAATTTTTTTATTCATATACACGGTTTCATATGAGTTCGCTTCGCGAGCGGCGAGTTTCCATAAAATCTCTTTGCATTCTTTGCTTGCTTTCAAATAATAAATTGTGTTTGAAGTACAAGATTACTTGTACTTCGAATCTTATACTTTCGAAGTACAAGGTTACTTTTCTCTAGATTCGAATCTTGAAAAATAAACAAGTCTTATTTCTTTGCTTTTTTAAAAAATAAGGTTTATTAGATTCCTTTTAGCATAAACATGAATACATGATTACGTGCTACTTCAAATGTTATAATTTATCCCCCTCGTTTAAGTTCTAATCATAAATGTGTATAATCAGAAAAAAGAAATATTTTTATTCTAATTTTTAGCCAGTTTAATACAGACAGCGTGTGACTTCGAGACAGATTTATGCGGATGGATTCAGGATACAACAGACAACATCGATTGGACGAGAAATATGGGGCCCACACAAACCGGAGGTACGGGGCCCAAAGGCGACCACACCTTAGGCGAATCCACTTCCGGTAACCATACCTTTCTAGACTTGTGTAAAGTATACGAAGTCGTATAACTTAACAGCGTAATCTGATTACATTGAACACTGGCTGAGTTAATATAAATTTAGAACGAAATATTGAATCAAGAGTATATGAATATATTTTTGAATATTTATGAGTTTTTTTTATTTATTAATATTTTTTATAAATATTTATGAATATATGAATTCAATATGAAAATACTGAATCAAGACCGAATGATTGAGCGATCTTTGTCTATTTAGTGGTTTTTAACAAAATGATGTTTGTAAAGGATGAATTTCATTGGTCCCTCAGGACTTTCTGTAGAGCAGTTGTGATTTCATTGGTCCCTCAGGACTTTCTATAGAGCAGTTGTAATCTTTCGATAGATCTTATGTTCAATTTGTCTGCTATAGGTCGAAAGGTCTTCAAAGATAAATACGACGTGGGATTCTTTTTTTTATTCATAGGGCTTAACCATGTGACTTGTTTTCCGTTATGTTGTGATAATTTTCGGCACGTTGAATATTATGCAAATGTTAATGGAAGAAAAAAAAAATTGGTCATTTTAGTCTTTCTTCTACAACCGGCTTTTGGAATTTATCAAATGTCCTCTTTTGTAAATTTAATCATTTTGAACTTTTTTTTTTATATAGTTTTGGATTACAAGCTCAAGTTAGTTGATTAACTTCCCTTACATCAACAAGTACAGTCCATCATCCCATAGTGGTAACTTCCCTTCGGCAATAATATTCTAATATTCAACAAGTTGCTGGTTATCCCTCCTGCTATATTTCTTATATATTTTACAACCTTTAAAAGTCACCTCCTTTTCACAGCCAACATGCCCCTTCCCATAGCAGGTTACACTGCACTAGAAATGTGCAAACAAATAAGTTACCCGCGTTGAATGCGTTTCATGCGTCAAATACAGTATGGTTGATTAATACACTAACCATTTAGCCTCAACATCGGTCTGTGGTCGCCAGCATGTAGATTATTGCACGCTTGTTTGTGTTTTCAAAATTAGAATGGCATATAATTATGCCACATAGTTTCTTCTATTTAGTAGGTCACCGTCTTTATCTTTGGATCTTAGAGCTGACACCAATGAGAACGACAAGATTTGTTTACAATTCCATAACAGTGATTACATTTTTTTTAAAAATTTCCATTGGATACAAATTACATTACGTGCTGTAATTGTATTCGTGAATTTTTTCTTAAGTTCCATCCAGACTAAATGACCTATAAAGGAACAATATAATTATGTACCTATTCAATTAAGCAAGAGTAATCGTTGACATTGTGTTATTTACAGGCCATTATATGTACATGGAAGCATCTAGCCCAACTCAGGAGGGTGACCAGGCACGTTTGGACTCCCCCATTTATCCCGCCAAGTTCAGCGACAGTTGCTTCGAGTTCTACTTTCACATGCTGGGACCCGACGACCCACAACGTACGTACATCACGTGTTTTCTACTTGATAATTATACCCATGCTTCGTGTTTTCAATGACCTATGTTATTTTTCAATCTTTCTGGTGCATTACCTTACACTGACCATCCTCTTGATCCATACTGACTGATTTTCATAACCGCAATTTCTAACATTTAATTAATCCTGCCGTACGTCTAACCTGATTTTACCTAGTTCTTCACCTTTTATCCATATTACTTCTGCTGGTTTGTTCAATTACCAATGGATTGATCCATTGTGATCTGTTGTTCGTCATTCGAGTTCGAAGATGACCATGATATCACAAACTGGTTTGGTTTCTGTGAGCACGTGAGTGGCTGGTCAGGCCAAGTTGTGTTCTGAACTGTTTGTGGTACACTTGAATCCGCTTGGGTTTGCTTGATCGATAAAGGACGTGTTGCAGTTCTGAAAATTTACGCTGCTCAGGCTTCTGTACTGCCTCTGCAATTCTCCACCGTTCAAAGTCTGTAGCTCCGGCATGGC
The DNA here is from genome assembly GCA_029931535.1 of Margaritifera margaritifera. NCBI lineage: Eukaryota > Metazoa > Mollusca > Bivalvia > Unionida > Margaritiferidae > Margaritifera > Margaritifera margaritifera. The sequence continues at coordinate 1,266,703 of JAQPZY010001622.1, forward strand.
GTCTCTACACCGTCCAGGTTTCGCAAGTATACGGCAGGGTCGAGCATGCCATCATGGAATTGCAGAACCATCACGATGAATTTCTCTGGGCAACATATTTTGCCGTGATCTTCCAAAGGCCTCCACGACTGATTGTGTCAAAGGCTTTTGTCAGGTTGACGAATGTCGTGTACAGGTTGGAGTTCTGTTCCTGACATTTCTCCTGGAGTTGACGAGCTGCAAACGCCATGTCTGTGGTACCTCGTAGTTTCCTGAAGCCACACTGACTCTCAAGGCAGGAGCCCTTGATCGATGTGATGCACGAGGCGATTCAGCAGATTTCTGGCGAGGATTTTGCCGGCTATTGACAGCAAGGAGATGCCCCGATAGTTGTCGCAGGACTGTATGTTGCCTTTCTGCTTGTACAAGTGGACGATAGATCCATCCTTGTACTCCTGGGGGATAGTTCCCTGAGTCCACATTGACTGGAAGAATTCAGTCAATTTCTCTGCCATGTGCGAGCCTCCGACTTTGTAGACTTCTGCTGATAATGCCTTGCCATTTGACAACAGTTCAATTGCTTTCTCAGTTTCAGTCAGCGCTGGAGGATCAGCAAGTGATGTGTTGATTTCCACTTGAGGCAGTCAATCAATTGCCTCCTGACTGAAAGATGATTGTAGACTGAGGATGTTGTTGAAGTATTCTGCCCATGTTTGAAGTATATTTTATTGTCAGTGAGCAGTGTGGTGCTGTCAGTACTCAGTATTGTACATTTTCCTGATGACTTTGGCCCCTACAGTTTCTTCAAAGCATCATTGAAGTTGGTTCTGTCATTCCTGTCTGCGTAGGACTGAATCTCATCTGCCCTATTGCTCAGCAATGAGCCTTGCAACTCTCTGAGTTTGCATTGGACAGTCCTCTTGATGTTGTTGAAGGCTGCCTTCTTAGGTGATGAAGTACTGTCTTCCAAACAGGCCTTCTGTAGCCGATGTTTTTCGTTCAGAGGTCTCAGTTTAACAGCATCGTTCTCATCAAACCAATTTTGATGTTTTCGTGAGGATGCCCAGTTTTTCTCGACATTCTTGGAGTTCATATCGATTGTGTCTAGTTGGCTGCACAGTTGTTTGACAAATCCCTGTTTTACATTCTCCTGTTTCAATTTGGAGACATTAAGCTTTTTGGGCACTCTTTTGGCTTGTGGTCGTCTGCTGGGCTGAATCTGGATATTGAGCTTGGAGACTATGAGCATGTGGTCAGTCGAGCATTATGCACTTCTTATGGCCATCGTCACTGGGGCATCCTGCCTGTCTCTTCTAGTGACGATGACGTAGACAGTGATATACCAGTGCTTGGAGCGTGGGTGCATCCAAGGCGTCTTTTTGTGGTTTGGCAAGCAGAAGTTTGTGCTGGTGATTAGGAGGTCGTGTTCATCGCATTTCCTCAGTAGGACGAGTCCGTTGTTGTTGCATTTGCCAAAGCCATTTTTGCCAACGACACCTGACCATGTTTGGTGATCTGTGCCAACTCTATCATTGAAGTAACAAGGGATGATGAACTTGTCTGCCTTCGGTACTTCTGCGATAAGAGACTCCAGGTTTTATAAAAAAATTTCCTTGATCTCATCTGGGTTGCTCACGGTAGATGTATAGGGGCTGATGATAGTTGCATGAGATTTTCCAGAAAGGGAGAGTCGCATTTGCATTAGTCTGTCATTCATGCCCTTTGGGAGATTTGTGAGCTTGCTGACTAGGAGTGATTTGATGGCATGCTGACCAAGGTAAAACTGAAGCAGGCAATGTTTTTGGCACCTTTTCTAGCCCCTTCCACATGCTACGGAGGTAGGCATTGTGATCTTAAAAAGGGTTGCTCAGTTCCACTGCTGCTTCGGTCCAGTGAAAAGCGACCTTATGCCCCGAGCCGCCTGTATGCATGTCTGCAGCTACAGCTCTCAGTGCATTACATCTGCCGCTTTGCCGCTCCTTCATCGCCACAGGACTTGAAGGTATCTGGTGGGGTAAGGGGAATAATGTTGTGACTTGCGCGTGAGTTTGATTTAAGTGAGGGAAAGTTGCGCAGAGTCACCCTCACTCTCTCATCCAATCCTGTCTGAATCCAGTGGCACGTCAATGTCGAGACGTCTGCAGACGAGTCCGGATGCAGTGGATAGCCATCACTTCCTACTGCATCTGATCCGATGCCTTGCGCTGTCCACGCGGCTCTTGCCATCTGCCTTCACAGCCTGTTAATGAGCATATCTGCTCGGCCGCCTGATCCACCAGAAAGGCCTTTCCAGAGGGAGCCAGGTGTAGCTCTCCACTCTGGATCAACATTCACAAGTAGTACCGTCTACTGTTACTTACAGTAGCAGGCGTAGTCTGACTTGATCCAGCCCTTTTGATCTAACGTTCTTATGTGTAACGTTATCGCTTTTACGTATGTAGCGAACAATTACCTGAAAGAAGTCAGATTTCAGATTGTATTATGTGATAGCAGCAAATCTAAATACACATTTTGCACAAAGCCAAATGAATTAATCATAAAAGGAATGTATGTTCCGTTTCCTTGATAATAATAATAATAATAATAATAATAACAACAACAACAACAACAACAATAAAATCTTAATTTTACGAGGGTGAATCAGGCCTTCTATCATCACGGCTAAAATTTCTCTCATTAACTCAAAATGTTATGACGAGAAAACCGTGAGAGGGACCTTTCAGTTTTGCGCGAGTAGGATCTAGAATGCAGACTAAACATATAGTAGTCCAACCAAAACATCTCTCTTTATAAGTGTCAACTTCTAAAAGTCTAAGACTGATTCGACCCGTTCACCACATTCTTTTTGTTGTCTCCACAAAAAATTATTAGATGTGAATATTTAGTACTGATATTTTTCATATACAGAAGTAAGATTATATCTGATTGAGTATGCTTTAGAGCTAACCGAAATGTATATAAAATACCGCCACACTTATACAAACTCTATCTGATCCTGCTTTCTTTCTCGAGATTTTAGACGACTCTCGAGGCAGTTAGTTTCGTAATTATACTTGAGCCTATGAGCTAACTGTGGCTTTTGTAGGAAGGAAGTCTTTTCAGTCTGCGAGGCAGAGACAAACTCTACGGTCAATTGGGATTGGTCGTAATTCATACCGATGATACTAGGTCTTTCCAGTTAAAAAAAAACTAAGGCACATTATGATTTAGACTAATCTTTCCCAGAGTTCATTACGCTCCGTTCCATGTAATCGTTTCAGGTTGCCATTTTATTGTCTATATACATATTTTACTTTACTATAGCTAGCACGTTAACATTTATTCCCAATTTTATTTTCCAGATACAGTTTGATAAATTGTACGAATACAGCAATCAAACAATTAAAAAGGATGCACGATAAGATCAGAGGTAACTGAATATTTCGCCTACCGGAAACAGGGTCCTTGTCTATGTGTTAAAATTATAGATTAGATTTAGACTACACCATTAATTTCTCTTTTTTTATGTTTTATTGTTGTTCTTCACAGAGCCGCGGTGGCTACGTGGTTAACATGTCAGATTCGCGAAGGTTGCGGGTTTGAATCCTGCAACTGAAACAGCCCAGGTCGCGTGCAGTGAAATTTTCCTGGACAAGGTATATTACTTGCCTCGTCAACCAAACACATTCGTGTGTTGACGTGCGTAAAACATCAGACCAATCTCCGCCATGCTTTTTTCTCTCTGAGACCATACAAATTGTAGTAGAATGATAAATTTACCTGAATTTTGTTTTGTCTCTTGTAGATGTGGGAAGTCTAGAGGTTTATGAGCGAAAGCAATCACAAAATTTAGGCGACCTTCAACCGTCTTTTTACAAGGAAGGCAACCAAGGGGACGAATGGAAATATGGAAAGATTTACATTGACAAGATGACAGAATCTTTTCAGGTATAATTATTGTTGAAGAAATCTGTCGTAACTTATCAACATTTCCGAGTCTTATGTTTTAAGACGACTATGCGTTACATATGAACCACTCAAAGTCTTCACCATCTTTAGCAGAATGAAATTTCTATCTCTATCTGCGTTTCATGTGTTAAATGGTCATAAATTTCGACTCACTGCGAACTAATTTATGATTTTGTAATTTTTTATTTCAAGTATAGACACAATTTAAACAAAGAATATAAGCTAAAATTATTTGGAAAATATTCATGTTTCTTTCCTTTCTAAGCAACCAGCAAATGAAAATCAATGGCTTTATGTAATATATGTATAGACTTCTAACAACACATAAATCCCTCTGGACTGTACAGATGTTGGTGTGATATGGTATTGATGTGAGTAGGTAATATAAGACTGTACCAGACTCCTAGATACATTTAAAAAAAACAAAACTAGTTTGACCTTTTTGGCTCTCGCCCACGCACAACAGATAAAAATAGAACGATTCACTTATTAATTCAAGTTACTGATCTATCGTGATCTTATATATTACTTTCTTCTGAAACGCCCACAACCTGTGCATGTGATTACGTGGCAACCTACCTTAATACTGCATAAAAACAAAATACACCATTGTGTCACGAGACCCCACCCTCAAGTACTGGATTTTCAGAGATGTGGTCTAGGATTGTCCTATACCCTCCTACTGAAACACGACAATACTATTGAAATATTACTAATACCTTAAATGGAGTTGACAAAATGCTATAATTGTGGTACTGAAAAATCAACAATCGAAATGGAACGTAGGAATACTCGATACCAGCTATGCAGATACTGCTCATTTAGGAAACAGCTTGATTGGGGGAGATCAAAAGCGTATTTTTACATCCTTGCAGAGTTTGATGATTACACATTTATGTGTACATGTGGTTGGACCATACAATGCATATAGTTTCTTAACAACACTAGAAAGTATAATACACAAAAATATGAACAGCCAAATGATGGATACATTCAAAACAGGATAGAAAGAAAATAATAGCCAAAATAGGGAGAAACACAATGCCTATATAAACCAACCAAAACAGCCGAGTGAACTGTGTACTGAGAGTAAATGTGTCATCGTCTATGATCTGATTGACATAAGCGAATGACTGACCGATTAATTCAAATGCCTGCACTATAATTACTTAGCTACTCTTTCTACACATCCATTTCGCTATATGTACATGACACTGGTGCTCTGCGACAATGCTTGCACCTCCAGTACAACACACTAGGCCACTTAGGGATATATATGTGTGCAAGGTCATTGACCAGCAGAAAGTCAGTGCTTGACTCGGCTGTGAATAGGAATTACATACATAACAGTAGTCTCTGCTCTAGAATGTACTCACTGGTTTTCTTTTAGCGATATATATACTCCAGGTAAAGTATTGTGTGACTGTGGTGAGAAAATTTCAAATACAGCACACAAACAGGCAGACATCGAAACCCAGACTTCACATAGACTAGAAATTACAGTATTAGTAACTGAATGAATTAGCTCGGTTGTATATTTTTGGGGTTTCTAAACTCAAGGTTGATGAGTCGAGTCTTACAGCCGTCAAACGTTTGCATATTAAATTGAATACCACCTTATTACCACCTGAAAGGAAGATCAAACTACCCGATAGGTTCAACCGTAAGTTGCTATGTAAGCACTTTTGAAGCAACCTAGAAAGTCATAATGATATTAGGGAGGATCTGGTCTTGTGCAAAGTTAATGCATTGGGAGTCTCGTAACACAGTGCTAAACAAACAAAGGGCCAAAGGAGCAAACATGTGTACAATTGAAGCAGCCCAGGCCAGCCAGAAAAGTGCTAGGCAGAAGCTGGTCTCATGTATAACTTGCAAATAGAGCCGCGCAAACCTAGTAACACAAAAAGTCCTAAATCATAGCACGAAGTACGGAGGAAAAGAGATCTGCAGAAAGGAAACGTGGCCCCCCGTGCGGGTAGTAAGTGGTTTCTTTCTTATCTACTACCAACAGAAAGAGAGGCTTTAGGTACCAAGGTGGGCATTTTGCTATAGATGACAGATATATCTTTTTTCACACATTTAAAGATTTAGTAGTAGTACAATTGAATAAAATTTTGTTATTTAAATAAATCAAAGATGAAGACATCTGTATTTTATCAACTTATTCCGAAATGTGTTCGAAAAGCCTCCATTAATACGATCGCATAAAGAATCGAGACACATGAATAAGCTAAATGTAAATAGAATCATCACGAGAAGATTTGGATACTCGTTCAGGAGAAACGTAAATGAGTAAAGATTTTATGGTGGTAACAATCAAGATTTGTATGAATTTTTTTAATGACATTCAAACCTACTTGAAGAATGTAATAATTAGGAAAATCAGTCAATTTTATTCTGTAAAAGTTCAGATTGATCTAACTGTCACACTTATGAAACAACCCACACAGGAGGCAGAGAAGGTTGAATACAGGAATTTTACCACAGGACAAAGCCTATGAACATAATGAACAGGGGTGAAATGTATGCCGTTATTGAACATCTGTTTGACATTTGCGTACTATGTTTAGACAGTAAATAAACGAAATCACGAGGTGGATGTTTGACATGATTGAATATTTAACACTGCACGTAGACATGTATCAATGGATAAAAGGAAGCTTATATATTGATTTGTCTAAATAGGTGAGAAAACAAAAAACTTGCATAAACGTAAAACAAATGATAAGGATAACAAATGCTTTTTCTTCTTTTTCTGTGCAGTTGAAACTGTACTGAGTGATCACGTAAATATACCATCAAAATATAGAAATCTATTTTTATTTAGAGACAGCCGTTGGTTTGAAAGATACCTTATAACAATAGAGTGCTAAAAAAATTAGATTTTTATAAAAAAAAACCATGAACTCGAATATCACATCTTGGTAAATGTGTATGAAATAGTTGAAGATAAATACATTTAGAACAGAGAGAGTGACATAAGAATAAAATGATAAGTATGTTGATATGTTGATTCTATTTGATGGAATGGAAAAACAACAATACGTCAGCATTAAAGATTTATCCAGATTGGTATCATCGCGAGTAAGCAAACATCATGGGAGGAAACACATCATGAAAAAAAGAATGGACGAATTTGTTCAATGCACCAGACGAATTATCAGATCACATAATCAGTTGAAAGTCTCATGTGTTGCTTCTTGCAAATTTGAAAGTATCATCATACCATAGACTTCGTGTACGGGCTACTCACTACAAAATTGTAACGATGCTTCAAATCAAACCAGTACATCCCTGGACAATGAAAACATCTAAGCACATACCATCAAGCGTCTGTAGGTAAGTCAATTCATTTCACAAATGTTACAGGCCAATAGTTTAGTTTACAGAGGTTCTGTTTGCATACAGGTGTTTAATAAATGGCTGAATAGGATAGCGATATAAGTCTACAACGAACTGAGAAATGCAAAAACCTATGGCACTCACAGAGGAAGACGAGACACATTTAAAACCAGGGAGTAAATGTCATATCTGTGAGATCAAAATATTAAAAAACAAAGTTAGTGACCACGATCATTTAACATGAAATTACAGAGGTTCTGCCCATATATATTGTATTTTGAATTTCAATTACCCCCAAACCATCCCATTATTCATTCATAAATTGTCTGGTTATAACAGTCATTCGTTCATAAGACGCTTACAACAAAGATCCAGATGATGAGGTAAAATTTCATAAAGTATATCACTAAGAAATAAATTTTATTCAGTAAATATTTCATAGTAGATAGATTCAGGAAGGATGACAAGAAAAAAACAGTTTAAAGGGTGATTAGATTTGTTGAACGTTTTACGTTAGTGGGGTAGTCATTACAACAGTTGGCTAAAAAATTAAATTATGACAAGTTCGTTGAGACGATGAAACATTATAAAGACTTTAAAACAAATTTTTTTTAGGACAAATATTTACCCATATGAATACGTTGATAGTTTCGATAGATTCGGCGAAACGTCTGTACCATCCAAAGAAAGGTTTGATTCAAGTCTGAGTGATTCGAGCAGATCAGATAACGATTACCAGTACGTACACGATGTGATTTCACACTTTAAATTGAGCACAACAGGTGATCTACACGACTACTATTGCAGCAAGAAAGACACTAGGCAAGGCAAATAATGAATAAAATGTTGACGACGAAGGAATAATACATGTGATGGTGACTTCGAAAGGTCCCTGTCACAAGGTGAGGAAAGAGTGCGGTAAAGGTCATATACTATGTACATTACATCCAATTTATATGGCTGGGCAATGCGTCTATACAATTCCGTTACCAACTTCAGATGAGCTATTGGGGAACAAATTATGTTGGTAGAGAAAAACCTGTTAAACAGTTATGAGGTTAGTGACTCAGGGTGGACTTTCAAAGTGAATTTGGAGATACTAACACATTTACACAACGATTTCAAGATCTGCCTGTGCTCCAGAGAAGCTTGAACAAGCTGAAAATGATGTATCCCCCTTTCTAGAAATTGATATATGATTGCAAGGGTACCACACTAACTGTACCAAACCATTTTGAACATTGAAAAACAAAGAAATATATGATAGATTACAAAACTTGAAGCTTTACCTGCAATTTGGTTTAAAACTGAAAAAGATACGCAGAGCTGTCTTGTTTAAACAGCAAAAGCGGTTAAAGGCATACAAAGAGGTCAATACCAGTGTCTGACAAAATGAGTTCGAAAAGAATTTGTAAACTGTTGAATAATTTAGTTTTCGGTAACAACAGTTTAAATATGTCCAGACGAACATACTTTTTTCATATGCAAAAGAGATCTAGGAGGGCAATAATAGATAATGGCTAGGTACTAGTCAGAATGAAAAACAGAAATATCAAACTAACCAAACCATCTGTGGTGGATTTACTGTGTTAATTCCATCCAAATGGTAGACGTATCAATTTTACTACAACAAGTTGAAAAGCAAAATGGGTGATAGGATGAGAATACTTATGACTGACGCAGATACATTATGCATTCATGTCGAGATAGACAACTTGCACAGAAACATGAAGGATCACATCAACTTTTACTACACTAGTGACTATCGCAAGGACAGTGGGTTTAACATCCCTTAGGCGAACAAAAAGTTCCTGGATTTTTCAAGGATGAGTCAAACGGTACGCCCATAAAAGGGTCTGGTTGGTTAAGGATCACTTTCACTAGTCTTTTTGCACAGTATCAAAATATACTTCAAGCTCATTCTGGAAGAATAACTCTCTCTCTCTCTCTCTCTCTCTCTCTCTCTCTCTCTCTCTCTCTCTCTCTCGTCCTAAAATAAAGCAATTCTATTTCTGTATTTGTCATTCACCGATTGAGCATATTGATTCAGAGGTAATCGTACTGGAAACAAATGTTTTCCAATTCGTAGTCCTGGTTACCACCTTCTATCACTTCAAACGCTTTGGCGAATGTAATGTTTAATCTGACGTCCTGAGGAAGAGCTCATGGATACAGTGAACAATGGTCTGTTAGTATTTGAATGTCAAATTGTATCCTAAACTTCTTTCTATACACTATAAACTGTATCGCTTCGGTACCAGTGTTATGCGCTACCAGCTCCTATTCTCAACTTTCTCAATATTGTTCAATTCTGTCTGTCCTAATCGATACAGGTAACCATAAATCTTTGTATGTAATGGAAATGTTGTAGTCATTTAACTTGAGAAGATCATCGTATCCATACGATATGTTATGGTTATGTCTTTCACGAGGGTTCTACCCAAATTGTTTACCACAGCACTGGTTGCATCCCTTTTAGTTTTCCTGTCAAACAACAAGAAACAGCTAGAAGGTACAATCATGCTATTTGAGCTGAGCTTTGGTATACAAACATGCAAAGTTTGTTCTTGTTTAATGCTGTGTGTTTGAATGATACAATGATGCGCTTGACTAAGGTATTTAACTCCCAGATGTATCTACACCTGTTTGTGTTAGGAGTTATGTATTTACCGCACCTTGATATCTTCTCTATTTATTGTGCTAACAAATTGTGTATCAGCCTGATTTGAGTATTTTAATGGCATAATAATCTACTCTATCTATTATGTGTAACATGTATTCAGACAAACGTGATGGTGCATAGTTCAAATCGTAAAGATCAAACAGTTACTTTAGGTAAATTTCAGTTTTACAGACATTCAAGAATCCTTTCTTGTATTTGACTTTAAGACCACTCAATTGGGGTGTTTGTGTCCCTTCAGCAATTGAAACCACATTTAAATCTGATAAATTCACACATAAATTAACTCTGTCTGGATTCTACGCGTTCGGTACAATCAGAAAATCGTAATGCAATATACAGCCAGGATTAGTTTAGTTTTCGCCTCAAACTCTATCTTGTTTATATCTATTTCTTTCTTCATTCTAACTCCCAATGCAATGATCTTTACACCCATTTTCATGTTGAATTCAGTTTTGATTCTATGTTGTCTTTTATTTCAGTGTTTACTTTATCAGTGCAACCACGTAACGCGAGTGTCTGATTATTTATTTCAGTTCTAACAGCCTCCATGTCAGTGTTAACTGTATCAGTGTAACCACTTAACACGAGTGTCTGATTGTTTATTTCAGTTTTAACAGCCCCCATTTCAGTGTTAACTCTCAGTGAAATACATTCTTATCTTGTAAAGACTTTAGTAAACACGAATAATAAGGTTTTATAATAATCTTTAATATTTATTTGGTCCTGGAAATGTATAGGTTTTGGGGTTTCAAAAAGCGGGGCAAACTGTACATGATTCAAGAGATTTTTGTATAGTTCGGCGGTTAATGAATCCTAACAATTTAACATTGTAGTTGTTTATGTGCAATTGTGTGATTGTAACTCTGAGTGATTTTACTTTTGAGTTATGTTTAAAACATTCAAAATTAATAATTTCTTCGCTGTCACCATTTCTAGTCGTCCCTTCTTTGACTATTTTCATGTTCATCTCGAGGTTGTAATAACCATCGGGAATTAAACAGACCTCATTTCATTCTTGTCATTGAAGTAGTAAAAGAGATTGTTTGCGACAGAATAAAGCTGGGTTGGGTTGGATTTAGCGAAGACACACAGAAAGTCAATGTGAATACGATGTTTATTTATGACATGTTAGTTAATAAATATGTAGTTTATGATACCATAGTTCACAACCTTATATCAATCTCACACAAACTACTTAAACCAAAAGATTGAAAGACTTAACCTACACACACATACTATTATTATAATGATGCGATGAATTCTAGGAAGTATTGTAACAAATTCATTCCGCACCTTAGCTGCCATGTGTATCGATGCACGGAGTATAACATTCCATTCATGTAATTGATATGACACTGTACCATTCGCTTTTGACTAGGCTGACATTTTTTTCCGTTCACTTGTAACTGATGAGGAATTGCCATGTTGATATAGCAGATATGAAGTTGTTCAAACGATGAAATTATGAATCTACTGGCGTCGCGGAGATATGAAACGTAATTTGAATGAAATAGTAGTGTTCACACATATATGAATATTCTTGAACCGATGCTGGCATAGATCATTAACAGGTATAAGTAAACGTACAAAAAGTTCATCAACAGATATGATAAATGAACATATAATTCATCAAAAGATTTGATAAATGAACATGTAATTCATCAAAAGATATGATAAATGAACATATAATTCATCAAAAGATATGATAAATGAACATGAAATTCATCAAAAGATATGATAAATGAACATATAATTCATCAAAAGATATGATAAATGAACAAAAAGTTCATCAAAAGATATGATAAATGAACATGTAATTCATCAAAAGATATGATAAATGAACATATAATTCATCAAAAGATATGATAAATGAACATGTAATTCATCAACAGATATGATAAATGCACATGTAATTCGTCATCACATATGATAAATGAACATATAATTCATCAAAAGATATGATAAATGAACATATAATTCATCAACAGATATGATAAATGAACATATAAATCTTCAAAAGATATGATAAATGAACATGTAATTCATCAACAGATATGATAAATGAACATATAATTCATCAAAAGATATGATAAATGAACATGTAATTCATCAAAAGATATGATAAATGAACATATAATTCATCAACAGATATGATAAATGAACAAAAAGTTCATCAAAAGATATGATAAATGAACATGTAATTCATCAAAAGATATGATAAATGATCATATAATTCATCAAAAGATTTGATAAATGAACATGTAATTCATCAAAAGATATGATAAATGAACATATAATTCATCAAAAGATATGATAAATGAACATGTAATTCATCAAAAGATATGATAAATGAACATATAATTCATCAACAGATATGATAAATGAACAAAAAGTTCATCAAAAGATATGATAAATGAACATGTAATTCATCAAAAGATATGATAAATGAACATATAATTCATCAAAAGATATGATAAATGAACATGTAATTCATCAACAGATATGATAAATGCACATGTAATTCGTCATCACATATGATAAATGAACATATAATTCATCAAAAGATATGATAAATGAACATATAATTCATCAACAGATATGATAAATGAACATATAAATCTTCAAAAGATATGATAAATGAACATGTAATTCATCAACAGATATGATAAATGAACATATAATTCATCAAAAGATATGATAAATGAACATGTAATTCATCAACAGATATGATAAATGCACATGTAATTCGTCATCACATATGATAAATGAACATATAATTCATCAAAAGATATGATAAATGAACATATAATTCATCAACAGATATGATAAATGAACATATAAATCTTCAAAAGATATGATAAATGAACATGTAATTCATCAACAGATATGATAAATGAACATATAATTCATCAAAAGATATGATAAATGAACATGTAATTCATCAACAGATATGATAAATGCACATGTAATTCGTCATCAGATATGATAAATGCACATATAATTTATCAACACATATGATAAATGAACATATAATTCATCAACATATATGATAAATGCACATATAATTTATCAACAGATATGATAAATGAACATATAATTCATCAAAAGATATGATAAATAAACATGCAATTCATCAAAAGATATGATAAATGAACATATAATTCATCAACAGATATGATAAATGCACATATAATTCATCAACAGATATGATACATGAACATATAATTCATCAAAAGATATGATAAATAAACATGCAATTCATCAACAGATATGATAAATGAACATATAATTCATCAAAGCTATGATAATTGTATAGTTCTTCACCAGACACGATGTTGCATTAGACTCTCATTCATATAACGAGCATTTACTTTTAAGGTGAAAAACAAATTATACTGCTCATTAACAGACATGATGCTGCGATTCCATGTCATTCGTACAACGACAGTGAATAATCACAACCCATAACTCACGATGAATACCTGAGGAATAATTATATGTATTTCAATCATCCCGGCCTGCTTCTGAAGGATCTGTCGGGAACTTCGTTAGTGCGCGGACCCATTGGTCGAGAAACTTTGGCCTCTCATGAGTCGATCAACATTATTCGTTCTCCAACGTCATCGAAGTTACCATCAGCACAGAGGTCAACAACGATATCAGGATTAAACAACCTACGGAGATCAGCAACTTCCTTGGAACAACTAAAAATGCAACAATTGAACCGAGTCACATCTCAGAATGTGCGCATTAACGAACACAGTGATATACATAACGCATGCGAGTACATAAACTGACCCGGTTACACATTAAACTGCTCTTCCATGAAAACAACTGAATAAGATTATCAATATGATAGCCACGTTTGTGTTTGAATCTGTCTACAACAAGAATAATCGCACTAAATTAAAAAAAGCTGGAAGACTTTTCATCGTTTTCTACGTGCAACATATAATTAAATTCAAATTGTCAATTTAGATACAAATATGTCTAACCTGAAGCAGGCTATATTCTATCCGATAGTATGGCGTCATATGACATGGATCTGACAGTCTAGATATTTAGTATAAATTCAGAAACATTAAGTTTATTAAATAATTTTATCACATACAGAGGATATTAAGAAAAAATAACGCCTAACACTTTCACATAGCTCTACAGATGAAAAGTGTTATGTAAAGTGGACAGCTTCCTGACAAGGCATATTTGCCTTAAAACGATACAGAGAAAAATATCACAATATCTACTTGAATATGGTTACGTCCACGACAGGAGAACACGGGGTAAGCGGGCTACCACTGCCAGCAGTTTGGACGTACTGCACTAAGTCAACACAATTCGCTATTTTGCAATTGCCAAGACTAAAAACATACACAACGGCAACGGCAAAACTTCTTCAATATACATTGCTGATGAAAACCATTTGTAAACTTCAATGGCTCCTTAAAACATGATGTATACAACAATAAGAGTTTACCTTAACGTGTTTTTGTTTCGCTTGATGTGATGTTATTTATCTAGCGGAAAAGTTACCCTAAGTCCAACTGATTTTAAGTCTGTTAGCAATGTATTTTTGATTTTAGACTCGTTTGTACTATGTTAAGAAATTGTCAGGTAAATATCCATGTGCTGTGAGAAAGTCATTTGTGAAATGATTAGGTGAAAAGGGAATTATCAGCTATGCAATTTTTTCAATGTCTGCTGTTGATGGTGGACCAATTGTAAGTTGATTGAGTAGATGCGTGAGTTTCTGCTATACCGTTTATGAATGAAGTTAGAGAGAAGCATAAATGTCCATATGATTGCATCAACGTCTATTCGATTTTCATTGCCTTTTATTTTGTTCAAAATCTCGTAGTTTTGTATCACAACTACCTTTGACCACACTTTAAACCCATCCAACCTTTAACAAAAATACATGTTATCTATTGGCACCGAGATTGTTACTTTTATGTTGAACTTGCTGCATATCTATATCACCTACCTGCAAATTGTTGCGTTGATCACAACGTACTTTTCCTCCATCATTTGTCTTGTTCACAAAATTTCAAATTACTTTGTGTTGAAATTTTGTTCGGTATCCCAACTGTAGCATCTTATCAACTCCAATTAATGTATTAGTAACGTTTAAAAAGTATGGTAGTGTTTCAGCAGTAAGGTATAAGAGAGTTCTGTCTGAAAATCCAGTTGTTCAGGAAGAGGTCTCGTGATAGAATAGTGTGGGGTTTTTATATTATTTTTATGCAGGTGGCCTTGTGACAGCATGCATATATTGGATGTGTTTCAGTAGCAGGTAATATAAGAGATCACAATAGAGGATTAATTTGAATTATTCGATGAATCATTTTATTTTATTTGTTGTGTGTGGGCGAAACCCAAAAGATCAAACTATTTAAATTTAGTGGTCTAGTACTTCATATATTACTACTGATGTAGTTGAAACGGGAAAAGCCAGAGTGAACCACGGTCTTATTAGTTTAAACAATTGGGCAAAACATAGACGTTCATATTATATTACAGAATAGATGCGTACAAAAAGATTGACTGGTTGAATGAATGAATGAATAAATGAATGATTCAATGAATGAATGAATTGATCAATTAATCAATATTCAGTTAATTAATTAATGATTATTTGATTAATTAATTTATAGATCGTCATTGTGGCTACCAGGATGAAGAATTATGTCGGAGACATCGCCATTGATGATTTGGCACTTGTCAATTGTTCAGGTATGTTTACGACCTTTATTGTTAATTAGACATTCTAAGCAATATTTATTTTTTGAAACGGAAAAAAAAACTGTTTTAACTTAATGTTTAATCAACAATGCATTTATTTATTATCAGCTCTATATTTAGTCTTAAGTTTATAAATAGTGATAAACTAAATATATTTAATGTTTAAAGTCTTGACTGAAATGAAATACCGTATATACTCTCGTATATAAACCGATATCAACTGCAAACTGCATAAACCCAGATCTGCCGTCGTATAATGCGCCGGCAGATCTGGGTTTATGTAATTTGTAAGAACTAATCAGTAGAACAAACAACATAGACCCTGGTCTGCTGGCACATTATGTGACGGCAGATCAGGGTCTATGTTGATTGCATTTGGACTAGGATTTTATACGCGAGTACAAACGGTAGATTTTTTTTCCTAATGTTCCATTCCATACATCATACATTTATCTCATAGGAAGAAAGAACCTGTACTGATAGGAGAGAGAGAGAGAGAGAGAGAGAGAGAGAGAGAGAGAGAGAGAGAGAGAGAGAGAGAGAGAGAGAGAGAGGGATCAAGGACTACTACCAAATTAGGCACAAAACAGTACCATTCATATTATTGTTTAGAAAACCATTTTAGTGTTTCTTAATTTGATAAATACAAACTACGATTTTTCTTTGCTGAAATATCTGAACAAGTGCGTAAGAACGACAAAGGAGTATCAATTTATAGATATAAAGTCGTTTTACTATATCGATGATTAAGAGATTATGTAAGAACGACAAAGGAGTATCAATTTATAGATATAAAGTCGTTTTACTATATCGATGATTAAGAGATTATGCAAGATTTAATTATAGATATAAAGTCGTTTTACTATATCGATGATTAAGAGATTATGCAAGATTTAATTGCATATAAAGGTCCTGCCCCTAAATTTTCTGATCACACATTTATGAATGTCATCACTGATTTTAAGCCCGAAAGTTATTTACGGAGAAGTATAAAATACCCAGTCTGAATGTCATTTACGTACAAGTATAAAGTACACAGTCCGGATGTCATTTATTGACAAGAATAAAATACACAGTCCGAATGTAATTTACGGACAAGTATAAGATACAGTCCGAATGTCATTTACGTACAAGTATAAAATACACAGTCCTAATGTCATTATCAGATAATTATAAAATACACAGTTCGAATGTCATTTACGGACAAGTATAAAATACACAGTTCGAATGTCATTTACGGACAAGTATAAAATACACAGTTCGAATGTCATTTACGGACAAGTATAAAATGCAGACTTTGTGCAGCAGTTGCATCTACGTAAACATTACATAACTGTTTTTGGCTGCTTCGCGTAATAACAAAGTGGATTAGAGGATTGGGTCAGATAAATCAACTTGGAAGCTAGCGATTATGGGCAAGAACCCAAACGACAAATATGTGATATTTTTTCTTATATGCTTTATTTTAAGCAAGCGAGTTCCAGGATCCACAACCTTTGCTTCTCAGAGAACTATTTGGTAAAATGTTGCCAAACTTATATAGTCTTTTCGAACGCTGTTTGTTTATGCTATCTTTGTTGATGATGCGGTACATGTGAGTATTATTGCTTATTGTTGCATAAGTTCTGTTTTATTTCTTTTCCTTTTTCCTAAAAGCATCAACGACAAAAATCACACCCGACGCAACGTCATCAACGACATCTGAGATTACGGCCACGACACCAACAACCGTCTTTACTTCAATTGGCAATAAAACACCCAAAACACAGAGAAAAACAAAAAGGCCGCGTAAGACTGCAGCATCAATTGTAACGTCAACTCCAATTTTCGTAACTACAAATGAGATGAAAACGCCAAGTACAAAGAAAGAGACGACAAGCATAAAACCATTTCAATCCACAACTGGTCTTAAACAACAGACGACTATTCATCCTTTTCAGTCTTCAACAGGCATCACACCAGTCACGACTGGTCATCCTACTGATAACCATACAGTGTCCTCTTCTACACCACAAAACAGAACCAGTCTGACAATCGAAATATCTTTGTCCTCAAGCAAGGAAGCAAAAGTAACAAGTGCAAGCAGCTCAGAAGGTCCAACAATTGAACCTATGACCGAAAAAGTGACAACCAAACTTATGACCACAAGAGCAACAGAGTCGAACGAGACAACCAGAACCACTACTACAACTTCAGAAGTTCCCACTACTGAGGTATTGGCCACATCAGTCGAGGAAGAGACAACCGCTCCTCCAACTGAGTCAACTGCTATTAAAACGCCTTCACCAACAATATCTAGAACATCTGCTTCAACACAAAAGATTGCAGTGACATCAAAGGTTTTGAGCACAACCACCACATCGAAGAAATTTACAAGCGAGAAAACCACTCCAAATACACATAGTGAGACATTGCCGTTTTCTCAATCAACCCAGACAAACCTCACAAATATATTTACTACTGTTCAATTGCCATCAACTAATGTTACAAAAACGTCGGAGAATTCATCCTCTAGCCCATTGCCAAGTATGAATACTTCGGCTTTCTTCGTGGTAACTCAGCAAGTGACGTATTTTGTAGTTTCCACAACGCCAAGCGACACGGGGAAACCAGTTGTGGCGCAACAAAGGAAACAGGCTGAAGATACTCCAATTAAACCTCTTTTGATTGGGTTGGGAGTTGGGCTTTTTGCGGGGCTCGTTGTCATCGCAATCGTTGCGTGGGTGTGTGTGAAAAAGCGAGAGAGGAAAAAGTATGAAAGATATGGAGAAGAGTTGGAACCAATAGCTGACTCGGAAAATTTTGGCAGCGTGCAATACTATCAAGATGATTTGAATCATGAACGATAAAATTCGTCTGATCAGCCTCTTTGTATTTTTTTTTTTTTTTTTTTTTTTTTTTACAATTTTGAATTGTAAACAGCTACTATCCATTCATTTTTAAACACTCTTATGAAGATTTTCGATTTACATTCCAATTACTTGTATCCCACTGATCGGCATTAAACGATGTTAATTGAATGCTGTCGTTATTTATTGTCAATTTTAAACTCACTTTCTTTGCCAAATTCGCCAACTGACTGCGTTAATCCAAGCAAGCTGATGTACTGTTTTGTTCGAATTTGATTTTATTATAAAGTAACTATGATGATTGTGATCATTAGTAATCACGAAACTTTCGAATAAAATTGGCTAAATTGGCTAGGCGGGTTTACCTCTTTACACATATTTCTGTGTCCCAAATCGACGACAGAATATCAACATGGTTTATATATAGTTCCATTATATATCTATCGCCGAGCATCAATCGTGCAAAAGGGTCAGAAACAATAAGTTTATCCTTTGAGATTCCTTTGCTCTGCAAAGTATGGATACAATGCTGTAACTTAGATATTCGTATAGGAGAGAGAGAGAGAGGGAGAGAGAGAGAGAGAGCGTTTTTTTTGTGTTGTCTAAAAGTTTGAGTCATATATTGTCGAGACATTTAAACATTTTATCTTAAGAACAAGGCATATAACACGTTAAAGCGTTCATATAGAAAATTAACAAATGTAGTTCATACATTCTTCAATTGCTAAAAGGAATTAATTTTCTTCTGATCTCCACCCGATTTTTGTTTTCAACATTAATTACGATAGTAGATGTTGGTTAAAACAACATTATATTATAGTGGATTATATGACTGTCAGACAATCTTTTCTTTTTCCAACTCTACCAACCAAAAAGTTGAGGCTTAAAAAGTTTAAACGACTTCGAAGCTTCTAAAATAAATAAACGAATTATAGTATTTGTGTTTGCTAGACACGTGTCTACCATAAACCATTCGATTAGCTCTGAGGCTGAGATGATAAATATAGACACAGCATTGCATTTTAATACGCCCGCCGAAAGGAGGAGCGAATAATGTTATACTCATCTACGTCCGTCCGATAACAATTTCTTTTCCGTCTAATAAAACTTGAATTTTGCTTCAGATACATTGATTAAACTTTGCAGCTGGTTGTCCTATAAGAGTCAATGATCTCTATTGATCTGGGAGTCAAGAGGTCAAAGGTTAGGACCACTTTGACCACCAAATGCAAATTAGTTTCCTTGCAATAACATGGATTCTGCTTGACAGACATTTACCAAACTTTGTACGTGAGTTGCTCTTCTGATAACAAAGAATTCTTTTGATTTAGGGGGTCACAAGGTCAAAGGTCAAAGTCACTGTGACACTGTTAATGGTTTCTAAGCAATAGCATAAGTTCTGCTTCATATACCTGCACCACATTTTGCAGGTTTGACTACCCTATAAAAGAGAAGCCTCTCATTGGGGGGGTGGGGGTGGGAGATCAAACGTTCAAACGGTCAAGGTCACTGTGACCAACCATAGTGAAATAGTTTCAGTGCAAGAACTTCAGTTTCGCTTGAGATATCTTCCTCAAACTTTGCATATGGATTGCAGTATAAGATTTAAACAGGTCTATTTATTTCGGGTTCCGAATGTCAAAGATCAAGGTCACTATGATCGGAGAAAGTAAAATTATATTCGAACAATACATTGAGTTCTGTGGGATAGTTCATAGTTAACTTTTTACTCCATGAAAGTAATATCTGGGATGCAACTGTCACTGCCTTATATATGAAATATCATCAGTTTTATTTAGTATAAGTTCTTATGACGGTGACAACGGTGAGTTTTAGGGATATTCACGCGTTTCAGGAACGGGCGTGGTGTGTGTGTGTGTGTGTGTGTGTGTGTGTGTGTGTGTGTGTTTGTGTGTGTGTGTGTATGAGAGAGAGAGAGAGAGAGAGAGAGAGAGAGAGAGAGAGAGAGAGAGAGAGAGAATCTATTTCAGAGGTAATCAATAATTAAGGATCACCTTTGTTGTGCCAAACGTTTTATTGATTCAATTTTTCTTCATTTTCTGACGAGTTTGAAAATCTATACATGTTAATCATTATGGAGATTTATTTTGATAGCTGGTAGCTTGAAAGGTGAGAGGGCACATCCTCGACCACGGCTGTAGCCGAAAACTGTTGAGCACTACCTAACGATTCCAAGGTAAGATCCTTGTGATCTGTAAAAGGGAAATAAGTTTTATAACTTGAGTTCTACTGAATATATCTTCATTAAACTTGACCTGTTGTACTCGATAAACTTGATAGTATGTTGCCCTAGATGAGGCAAAGAACCCTGCTGATTTCAGGATTAAAAGGTCAAGGTCAAGCTGAAGGTGACTTAAACAAAACAAGCGGCAGACGAATTTTGTACAGTTTGCGGCACTCTTATTTCAACATACTAGTACATTAGTTGACTTTGTACTACTACTTGCAATTAAGTCACTTTATGGCCATTATTTAATTTTTACGCAACAGTGACTTTTGATACAGTGAGATGCAATAAACTGAGTGAGACTGTTGAGTACCGTATATACTCTCGTATAATCCAATACCAACTGCAAACTGTATAGACCCAGATCTGCCGTTGCATAATGCGCCGGCAGATATGGGTCTATGCAGTTTGTAACGACTAATCAGTAGAACAAACAACATAGACCCTGATCTGCTAGTGCATTATGCGACGGCAGATCAGGGTCTATGTTGTTTGCATTTGGACCCAAATTATGTGCGAGTATATACGCTATGTCAAATAGTTGATGTCGACTACATCATTTTCATTTTGAATTTTGAAAAAATCGGCAATTTAATATGGTTATTATATGTAAATAATTGTAATCATAAATTCACAAAACTTTTTTTTTATATCGTTTTCTTCATACTAATAGGTAATTCACTTTAAAAGGTGGCGTTTATCTGATTTTTTTGTTTTTGGTAAATCAAATCAATATCGCTACCTTTTGCTACACTTTTTCTTCCTAATCAGTTGTACTATTTGATAGACACAATTAAAAACTATACATAGATGAGTTCTGGGAAGAATATATGTTTGTGAACCTCCTAAGAAAGAGTAAATTTAATTACCTTAGAAATCCAAGGGCAAATGTGTATTTTCAATACGATTAGTCAAGAATTCATCAAAGACCACTGCCGCTTTCATTGATTAGTCAAGAATCCATCAAAAACCACTGCCGCTTTCATTGATTGACGAACTTTGGCAAATATTTACTACTATAAAATTTTAAACTTTATAAAACTGTACATCTATCGGAAACTTCGGTTTTTTTAAAACTTATTTCCCCAGGGAGAATAAAATCGATGATATATGAGATTAAACTTGTTTTAAGTAATAAATTAGCGAAAAAGTAGTTATGAATCGTCAGATGAGAAAAAGGAGGAAAGATTTTCAGGTATTAGACATACTAGTATGTACGTAAACAAAAGACAAGAAAGGAGACATAAGCAAACCCTGTGTAATACCTGAATTTGATCCATAGCGGCAAGAAAGTTTCTCGATTCTATAACAGTTTAATGCTTGGATTAAGCTTTAAAATTTCCGTGCATATCACAAGCTGACATTATTAGCATAAGCTCTTTTTGCGAATGTATGCGAAAATTCGTAAGGAGAAACAAAACAAAAAAGGCAGTAACGTTCAATATTGTCGTAAATTCATTTGTATGCTAAATGCCAGTATGCTAGTGTGATTTATGATGGTCGAGGATAATACAAGAATAATTGATGTCTGTGAGAAAAAAAAATGTTTTCGGTGGAGTATTTTCTAAATGTGTGGGAGAGCTACGATTTTACCATTTTCTGGTTTACTTTATTAGAGATGTGGGCAGTGAAGGCGCGAGGGGGGAAGGAGGCAATTGCTCTCGGGCACCTGGCGAGGGAGGGGCGCTGTCGGGAGCTATATTTATTTATTTTGGGGTTTTTTTTGCCAAGCACCCCCCCCCCCTCAATCTAAGCCCCCGGTTTCAGGGCTTAGATTAGGGGGGGGGGGGTCGGAGGTTGGCAACTGACATAAAAACTGTTCTCTGTGTCAAGGTAGGTAGGGGCGCCATCAAAGAACATTGCCCCCGGGCGACTCAAACCCTTGCGCCGCCACTGGATGTGGGTCCACTTTTTGAAGGAAGAGCTTTCTTCTAATTCGCGCAAACTGGTAATTCGTCCATGTCCATTGACTTGTATATTCACTACTATTAAATTCCATTAGACAACAGCGTTGAAGTTCTGGAGATTAAAAGTTTATTTTGTCTTTAATAGATTGCTCATTTTACTTGAGCTTTCATTTTGAACAGAAAAAATTCAACTGCCATCAAATTATCGGTTATAAAATGTCTATCAAGAACATTCACTAAATGTGTCTCTTCATTTGAGACGGCAAATCAAAATATTGCTCTGAAATATGGACTCGGTGATTTTTTTTTTTTTTTTCTCTGAATGTACAAACACTATTTGTGAGCTATGCATGTGATTAAAGGTTTGTAACTGGATATTAGCTGTCCAACACAGAGATGATATACCCAAAGGGATTAAATTGAATCGCTCTTTTAGTACCCCATGTATGATGATGATAGATAATCGCTGTTTTAGCACCCTTTGTATATTGATGTTGGATAATCCCTCCTTTAGCACCTCTTGTATAATGATGATAGATAATTCCTCTTTTAACACCCCTTGTATAATGATGATAGATAATCCCTCCATTTTCACCACATGTATGATGATGATAGGTAGTTACTTTAGATTTTAGATTTTGTTTCGTATTGCTGTAAATATGTTTGCTTACTACTTTACATAAATCTTATCTTGTGAATAAAATTTCATTACGTTCACATTTTTATGTTCTTTTTGAATAATGTGACTTCTTTTGGGTAAAAACAGTAGCTTAGTATGCAATACAATAACTATAGAAAATTACGTAGCTACCGGAATTATATATATATATATATATATATATATATATATATATATATATATATATATATATATATATATATATAATATAATAGCTTCTAAACGCCTTGATTTATATATATATATTGAAATGAATAAAGCTAAAATTTTGCTTTGAAAATTCGTTGTTGGCGCAATTACACGAGGTAAATCATCATGTCGTCATTCTTACTGCCCCCCCCCCCCACCAACCACTACCACCAGAACCTCTTGGTAGTTGTGTTTTTCGGGGGCGGGGGCGTTGGGAGGAGGGGGCGGGCGCATATATAATTCTCGTGCACCTCGAGTCTTTACCTTTTACTTTGTTCCATTATTTTGGGGGTATGAGCACATGGTCGTTGATGCCTGTGTAGCTTACAATAATAGCTTCTAAACGCCTTGATTTATGTCAGGGAAATCCAGAACGATTGTATATGTAGAGAAGAGTAAACTACTGGGTCTCCAGGCACGTGTTCGTGGGGATGTGCACTTAGTCGGGAGGGTATGGGGATTGGTGCTCGCTTGCAAGGCGAGGAGGAATAACGTAGACCCGGATTCGATTCTTGGTAGGAGACGAATTATACTTATCTAAGCTGTATGATAATATTTTTTCTCCTTATATATAATATGTCCATATTAGTGGTAAAATATGACGATAAAGCGTCGACGATCTGTCCAAAACTTTGATCTGTCCATATACGAAGACGATCTGTCCAAATACGCAACATTAAATAACGATAAACCATTTGTAAAGGTGACACAGATTAATTTTTTGGAACATATTCGCCTCTTTTCGCCTTCTTACTCCTAGTAGCACTGCTGCCTGCACAGACCAGAGTTGGACTTTTTGTGTTGTTGTTGTTTTCGAATTAATTGTCACTGAATTCATTTACGCTTTGAACTTCGACGAATAAAGTTTAGAAATTATTAATAAAATTGTTATAATCTGCTGGTTCTAGCCCTCAATTTGTTATATTTTGCGTTACTCTGTGAATGCCTTGAAAACTGAGATTTAAAAAAAAATATCAAACGTGTCTAGAAATTGTTGCAGGAATCAGCTTCTTGTGGTGGTTACGTCTTGTCAGAAGCAACAGCGCCATCTAGGTTGCAGTTTGAGTTTTGTATCTGAGGATTTAAGGACGATGGTCATAGTTGTACTTTTGCAAACTGTGTTATATCAGCCACACCTCAATTAGTCAGGTAAAATAGATATTTGCACAGTAAAACCAGTATTAACGTTCCAAAATCCTCAAACAAAATAATTATATCTGCATCTTGACTTACTTTTTTCATAAAAAAAAAATACATGTTTTTAAAATCCCATTGTGATATAGTTTGGAATTTTTCTCCCCACATCCCCCAATCCCCACCGCCACGCCCAACAAAATCCGGAAAGTTCTATGAGTCTAACTTTGCTTTAATCAAAGTTATAGAATTTCACAATTCAGTACTTTAAAACTGAGTTTGAATTTTGTGCTAACAAAGTTTCGAGAATATGGAACCAGTCCTGATTATCACCATGACAGATCAAAACGGAATTTTAAACATGACACAGACGACAGTTACATCCTGTTTGCATACGAATTATGACTCCAACATCATTACCATTCCTTTATGAAGTAAGCTGTTGTACTTAAAGTGCGCAATTACCAATAAGTATCCAGGTTACTCTTGAGCAGTACAGATCCTAGGAGTGCAATTTAAAGCGTTTCTGAGAATTTGAGTGAGCACAGTTTTTCATGAGTAATGATTTAAAAACAGTGAAAAAAAAAAAAAAAAAGGAAAAAAATAAAGAATTTCGACATGGTATATGTAAATAATATCTTTTAATTTGTAAGATTACGTAACTAGAAAATTTATAGAAGAGCAAAGGATTTAATGATTTGTCTAAATAGGAAACATACGGGTATTTCACTTTTTCAGTATGGACTAACCTATATATTCTTGAATAACTGATCTAATCATGCATTAAAAAAAAAAATTAAATGCATTTAATGAGTTATAACAACTTTCCAATAAAGCATCACAAAATTTGATGACTATGACCTCTTGCTCTTGAATTTGACTACAGCTCCTCGGCGAATAAGAAATCAGATCTTTGTTTGAAGAGAAAGAGCAAAGCTATACTTATATCTAATATGCTACAAATTGAATGAGTAGATATTGTATATTTTCTAGCGACCATTGCACATGATTCCTGTCGATTCAATTAACAAATGGGTTTAGAATCTATGCTTGTTGCGGCGGTTATGCGTACATATTTCCCAGGAGTATGGGGAAATCCGAGTTATATCGGACAATTCGGTCTCAACTTGGAAAATGTTTTGAAAAATGAGAATAATTCTACATTAAAAACCCAAAACGTTTGTTATAAAAAACCGACTCCCAAAGAGAACCAATGATTTTGTGGAATGATGATAGCTTTTATAGCGCACTGACATTACCCCAACCCCTCTTTTACAATGTTCAGTTCCTACAGTCAAGGGCTAGTTTGAATATTGTCCTATGACAAGGCTGAAACAAACAATATGGGCGTTATGTATAATTAAAGATCACTGTTATCATAAGAAACTGCTGTGCTTTTCATCACCCTTTACACATGAAAATTTTGAGTTATTTACCGCTGAAGCAGACGTAAACCAAGTTGGTCGTTCATTTGAAGCCTGCGTTACGCATTTACTGTCCTATAGCTAGTCTTAAATGTGAAAGGCAGACACCAAATAACCCAATCCAGTTTCAAGCCTAACTCAAAGTAAGTGTAAACCAAATTACAGATTTAGTTTATGTGTGAATTTTTAAACACTAGGCTCGTGCTTATTAGGGAGGGTAATTGCCTTAAACCTTTAATATTGGGGTGTGGTGGGGGACAAAATACGAAACTATTCAGTTAGACCTATACTCCCATGTGTTCAAACACAACGGTCCTAACTAGAACTATAGACGCTCAATGTTGAGAGGCTGTGTGTACTTGGTGAAAGTGCACAGTGAGCAATCTGGCATTCATGCGTGCCCAGAAGTGAAATCTGTGGCCCAGGGCACGTTTTGTTTACAGATCAGCCTTACAAAAAAAAAATATTAAAAAAAATGACGGTTAATCTATGACAAGAACTTCACCGTGAGATCATCCTTGAAGATACTTTAGATTAACATATGACTTATTAGGATTAGGACACACTGGAAAGTTCAGTATTGACAAACAAATGTAGGGACTATATAGGGAACATAATTGTGATCTGAGTCCTTCTGTCATTCCAATGGGGAATTGTTTCAAACCATAAAACCTTCCAACACTATATACAAAAATGGATAAATTCGGATAGCTGTAGGATAACTTTGGACTGTTACAGTATAACATCTGCAAGTGAGAAGTAAATTCGAACATTTACAACAACAACAACAACAACAACAACAACAACATCAACAACAGTAATGATGATGATGATAATAATAATAATAATAATAATAATAATTAATAATAATACTGATGATGATTGTGTCAATGGTGAAAATTAGGATGATGATGGCAACAATGAAGACACAGAAGAACACATATGGTGGGATATATGAATGTGGATTGAAGTTGTATGTTGAGAGAGAGAGAGAGAGAGAGAGAGAGAGAGAGAGAGAGAGAGAGAGAGAGAGAGAGAGAGAGAGAGAGAGAGAGAGAGAGAGAGGGAGAGAGAGAGAGAGAGAGGTTTCGTATTAGCCAATTTACATAATATCTTGTACATACATTTTAACATTTTAAGTCATAAACTCTCTGTGTTTGTCTGTGTGTGTGTGTGTGTGTTGCATATGTGAAGAGTAAAAACTGGGAGTAAAGGTGCTAATTTAAATGTGTGGAAAGAATTGAATATTTCCATAAATTGTAACTGAGATGGTGTGTGTGTATGTATGTATGTGTGTGTGTGTGTGTGTGTGTGTGTGTGTGAGAGAGAGAGAGAGAGAGAGAGAGAGAGTTTGGAACTTTTTAGAATTGCATTCTGTGATACATTACACCTGACACTTTGATTTATCTAAAATTTCCACAAAGAATTCCATTTTATACTATTTTTGATCAATTGAAAGATTGTATTTTAATCGCCCTGTATTTATTTACTGCTGGTTTCTTTTCTTCATTTATTTTTGCCATGTTTCATACATTTCTTTTCTTTTATGAAGTGTTTCACGCTCCCCATAATTGTAGTAATATGTGGGTGAATAGAGACAAATGGGGCACTTGGGGAACAATGGGAAATTAACATGGAGAGGGCACTTGGGGGACAGAAGTGTTTATGGGGCCAAATGGTAATATTGTTAAAAGTGGCTGACCTAAATTACGGTGACATAGTAACATTGTTAGAGTTGACCTCAATATGCGCCACTATAGGTACGTACGTTAAATCCTATTTTAAATTTGTCTATAGGTTTAACATGGGAATGGGTTTATAGGGACAAAAGTGTTTACAGGGTCAAAAGTGTTTATAGGGTCGAAGTGGTTATAGGGGAAAAAGGGTTTATGGGGACAAAAGTGTTTATAGGGACAAAGGGGAATGGTAATGTTAAAAGGGTTAAGTGAAAAAGGATCGACATTTTATAGGGACAAGGGAAAATGTAATATTTAAAAGGCTGAAAGGAAAAATGGGTCGACAGTTTATATGGACAAAAGTGAATGGTACTGTTAATACTATCCAAACACACCTCATATACAATCCAGCACCCGCTGTTTGATAACTATCCAAAGGCACCAATACAATCCAACACCCACTTTTTGATTACTATCCAAACACTCACATACTATCGAACGTAAAGGGTAGGAGTGTTGATGCACACACTCTATTTACGAGAATTTAATATGGGAAAGTTTATGGGGGTCTACGAGAATGTAACCTGCGAATAGCTGTCTACTGTCCAATTACTTAGCTATATACTATCCAATTACTTAGTTATCTACTATCCAATTACTTAGTTATCTACTATCCACCGTCCCATACACACTATCGAAAACGCCTTGTGTGGTGCTAAAACCCCCAAACCTACTATCAGACGAAAAGAGTATGATGTGAAAAAGGGAATGAAATCACACAAACATACTATCCAACACTCACATTTTGATCTACTATCCAAAATCAACTTTTTGATTGCTATCCAACACGCTGTGGGAGTTATCAAGGGCCCCTACACTCACTAACCAACCAAAAGAGTAGGAGTGCTTTACACACATTATACTTACATACACAGAAACCTACTATGGTAGAATGTAAAAGAAGGGATGAAATATACACAGACTGTCGTATACAAGCAAAGGTTGTTGGCAAATCTCTCGAATGCACCGCTTTATATGATTGAAGCACGGACGTGATGGAAAACATCCCTCCCATTCGGGAAGCGGACTTGAAAGAAAACATGACTCAGATCGATAGATAGAAATGTGAAAGAGTAGGTTTATAAGATCGACGGAGAGAAATGAGAAAGAGCATGTGCATACCATTTTTGTTTTTCAATAAATAAACAAGACAACACCATTTTTTTCCTCAAAAATCAACATTTTTCAATACTAAGTATAAGCTTCCCTAACACAAATACAAACAAACATTGTTAAGCACGAACACATTTACAGGGTTGACAACGTTGCGAAGTCAAACTGGAATTCTAATCATCCAAGGTACTGTAATTAGGTCATTGATGCAGACTATGTTTCTGAGCTAAAGAAAAAAGATAACCATAATGTTCACAAAACTATCTTTCTACTTTAGCATAATTTCTAGAGTTCTCGTGATCAAAACAAGTTACCAAATGTTCTAAAGGAAATTCAAGACTGCGCTGATGAAGAAAATACACACAATATTGTCCACGCACAATGGCATCGGATACGTGTAATCTCACATTATTGAATCGAGCGGAGACAGCATTTCTTCTCATAAAAGCAATGATGTCATATTCCAAAGGAGGTAATCCATAATAATCAAAATATTCCACACTGTGACCGTTGGGAAAGTAGACCGCTACCCAATGGGTTCCTTGTCGATGACTATCGTCAGTGTTGATGACATAGACTTGAACATCTTTAGGTTTGCGTCGAGGAAGTTAATCTTTAGCACACATCACAGGATTCCAATAAGCGGTGTACGAACTGCGAGTCAACATGTAATGAAATTCCCAGGTATCCATTTTTCTTTTGCCACAGGTATTGATAAGTCATCAACTCACATTTGACTTTTTCCTTGAAAATGTCTGTCAAGTAAGTTAATGAACCACGGGTAGTCTCTGTACTCTGTTGCAATATAGCTGATCTCCAGGGAAGTCAATGGAGGTAAGGAATGATCACGCAAGTCTTTATACCACTTTCTCAACACCTTCTCTTCTGAGAGGAGAGACCGTGCCTCATCCTGATATTCTTCCAACTTGTCTTCTTGACTCATCGTCAAACATTTGTAGTGTTGTTTCTGACTAGGATGATTGATTTGACTTCCATAACAATGTAATCTGGTCAGGCCTGTAATTTTTTCCGACAAGTCCGTAGCAAAACAGGAGACTAAATGTTGTTCTTGTTCTGGCCATCTTGACATCCTAACTGTCTCTTTTTTCACTTGTCGTGTGTGACTGTTGCTGTTATGGATCAAAAACATCCTTATCGCCTATCTCCATAGGTCGTTCGTGCCCCATCTTTTATATCAGTCTAGAATCACTCCACTTTCTAGAGTATTGTCAAATTCTGCATAAAAGATGACGTTCACGGTGTTGACCAGAGCTGTCGCAAACTGAAGTTCCACACGAATTTGGCTTAATGTTTTAGGGTGGAAATGTCCTTCGTCGCTGCCTTATTCGGGAGTGAAATCAAATCCCCACAAGGCATATCCTCCTACAAAATCCGAGTACGAAATATCGCGGCCGCTGTTGGTTCTTAACTGTCCTGTGGCTTCGAATAGAGTCAAGTAAGGTCTCAAGTAATTTTTCTGGGCAAAGTTAGGTTCAAAAGGTCTGGTACACAACGTTTGGCCATCTCGAGTGACTTCTATCTTGGACACGATGAAGTGTTGAAAGTCAAAAGGATTTTGATCGATGGCTCCGTTGAGGGCTGCATTACTGACGATGCCAATGAGGAAACGTTTATGGAGCTGTCCTTGGAAAACATGATCTTCGATCTTGGATTGGAGTCCCGAGGCAATGGTAAAAGTTTTCACTTCCACTCGTCGAACAGGATACTTGGCTGTCGTTCTGCTCAAAGTTTGACTGATGTCGTTGACCACTTTAGGTGAAACTTCTACACGGCGCACGTAAAGTCTGGCTTCTTCGATGATGGTTTTGTACTCGTTAGCATTAGCAATCAAATGGAACACGGTACTACTGCGATTCAGTCTCAGGCGTACATCCACACCGTTTAACAAATACTTGTCTTGCAACCACATGTCCAAATGCAAACGATCCATCAGTTATAAACTGCGTCCCTGTTTGGTTTTCGTTAAATCCAGCATTGTGAGGATCGTCATATGTAGTCAACGCTGTGTTGATGAACTTGTCCAAGGTGTCAGGTTTCCATACCACGGAAGCATCCAGATGTGTGTTCTTGGCTTCGTTTCAAGAGATTTTCCAAGTAAGTACGGTAAGGGTAAGTATCCATGATGCTGCTGCCCAGTTTGTTATTCAAGTACAAATCCACTTCTCTGAACAACGAATGCATGAAATTATTGACGGGAGTTACTCTGTCAACGGCACCGGGATTGGTGTTGTCCATTTTGAGCACTTTGAGTTTAAGGTACAACAAGACTGCTATTCAGATCGATGTAATTTTTGGTTTGTCCTTTGATTTCAAATTCGACAGGGGCTGAGGTAGTCAAAGACGACATAGGATGAAATTCTACCCACTGCGACTGTTGCATCGTCATCATGGTGGGTGGCATGGCAAACAGATTGAGTTCTGACTTGGAACATTCGCAAGAATCTCGGTGTATCATTTGTTTCTCAGTTAGTAATCAAACACGTCTAATTCTCTGATTTCTTTTTTTCTTATTCTATTTCTGAACAACGTGTTTATGAGATCTGAAGGGATTTCGACGTCTCTTTCTGCCTTGTCCTTACTGTGGCGTTGAGAAAGAAGTAATGCCAGGGCCAGACGTGTGAAGCGAATTTATAGGAGTGTCTCGGCTATCCAAAAGATTTTTTTCCAGTTTTCAGCAACACATTTGTGCCTGCTCTCATAAAGGCTTCTTTAGGATTTTGCTGGTCAATGAGGACGTTTTTAAGAATTTATTTTCCTTGCGTGAAAGCGGCATCTTTTAAGGCATGAAATCCTCAAGTCATCATCGGTTTCAAGATTTGTGCTACCGTTCGAAAAGTGGATTTTAACATATTTTCTAAACGGTGTTCTTGTTGTCGAGCGACTCCTTGGTACACAGGGTACATCTTGTGTTACAATTCATTGGAGAATCGTTTTCGAAATTGTACGTCACCGTGACTTTTCCTTCGGAAAATATAATATTTTGTCCCAGATCTTCTTTTATACTAATGTTGACACCGTCAACATACCATTTACTGACAGGAAGATAATGAGGATGTACAAATTCACGGTGAACGTGATACATGTTACCACCTTCCTCGTAAGCAGTGATGGCAGAATTCGGATTGAAAGGAATGACTCTCAATACCGGAGCGGCTGTGTTTCCCATCACGTTGTACTTGACCACATCGGAGTTCACAAACAATAAATTGAGTCCTTCGTTCAGTTCGACAGGGTAGCGAAAATATTTGTAAAATCGATCGTTGTTGTTGATGTCTTTCATAGGAGCTATTTATGTGTATCCACCCAAAATATCAAACAAACCAGGGCAAAAAGTAATGGACATTATTTTGCCGTCAGAAAAAGGAATTTAAGACAATGAGCAATTTTATGGTACTCGATCGTTTCACTTTTGCGAGTTTTCTCCAAGGCTTTGCCAAACTGGTCGTTGAAAATAGCCGCAATGGTTTTCACCAGATGTTGAGCATTAAAATAATAGCCACAGGAATTATCGCGGTATAGCTAGTCAATGAAGGAGGATTGGTGTGTAATTGTGTTTGGGATTCGTAAATATCAGAATCATTTTTGTCCAAGTGTTCTTGAATTTGTTCGCTCAGAATATCCACGATGAAAGTGTTTTGACATTCGTTGATATTGAGGGCTTGCGTAGGATGTATGCTTTCTACCAAAGTCACTTCCCAATGAGCTTCCTGATCCAATTGGATGGCTTGAGGTAATTTGGCTGTGAAACAACATAATGTATTGTTGGTAAACACATCCATAGAACTGTCACTCGGTAAGGTTAAATAAAATTGGTTATTCATAGTTCGATGGTTCTGATGTTCGAGGACTCGAGGTAATAGGAAAATGATTTTCGAAATGTTCCAAAAGAGAGTTGCTGTTGTTGTGACTGAGAGAATGGTGACTGGTGTTGGCTGCAAGGCTACCTTTGTTGTTACTGTCCGTCGTGTATTTCAAGGAAGGGCTGGGCAGAAGATAACCAACACAACTGCTTTGTAAAATAGTCCACAATTGTTTATCTCCTTGTTGCAAACTCAAATTGGCAATCTCTGTTCCGATGACACAATACACCACAAAGATTTGGCACAAAAAGACGATTTGACGATTTGATTGTTAGGCATACGTTCTCCACACTACACCCACAAAGATTGTTTTTGTAATTCTTGAAGAGAGGAACTCTGCGAAGAAGAGGTAGTTGCTATGTTTAACTTCTTTTTATAGTCGATGACTTGGGAAGCGGCAATCCAAAAATCAAAACTAGATGGATATCCTTTCCAACGCACTATGACTTCTTCAAGTCTACGTTTGCCCACTTTATGTGTTCTTCGATCGAGAATGCTTTCGATATCGTACCCGTCGTCTTCTTTTTTGATCACTCGTTGTTCCTTTCAACACTTCTCAGTGCACGTCTTCCAATGTAGAGACACGAGGATCACATCCACGGGCTTGTCCAGCAACAGGAGATAATTCGGTGATCCAGTTAGGTAAATAACCTTTGTCAAAAGTGCGTGTGGTTTATCCAATGCAAACCCAGTCTCCAGTCTTTAACACCACTACTTTATTTTTTCCAATCTTGGGCGTTCCAAACAATCGATCAAACATCATCACTTCGTTTTCAGGGGAGACTTCTTCGGGGGCATATCCGATGCTACGATGGTACGATTGGTTATAAGCTTTGACCAGACGTGGCTTTGGTTTCAGGATTTTCAGTGATAAAAAAATGAATGTGGCGTTGTTTTAATTCTTTTTGAAAAGCTTGGTTCAGAAATTCGGTGCCTTTGTCTGTTTGCCATCGTAAAGGGTGACGATCACTTTGTTTTAAAACCAGTTTGAAAGCAAGTACTAACTCGGAGCTGATTTTAGAAGTCAAAGGAACAACCCAAGCGGATTTTTAAAATACGCCAATGACACAAACAAATATCTGTAACCACGATTGTACGCTGCCAAATGAGAGACATTGGCTAAATCTGCTTGCCATTGATGATCGATGCCAGCCACTTTGGTTTGACTTCTGGAAAATTGTCGTCGAATGGGTTTGTGTAACGTGTAGGTCGATTGTTCTTGTAACCATTGTCGTACTTCTGGCAAACGTACACTTTTCAGTTTTGGTTTTAGCTTCCCGATACAATTTTTGAACATCCCCGTAACCAGCAGCATGTGTATGATTGTAGTAAATGCTAGCTAAAAGAGTCTCCATGATGGGGTTGACAATGTCGCTCCTCAATACGTCAATCAACTTCCAACGCTCTTTTCTTCGTGTGGTAATGTTTTGGATTGCAATGCTTTACGTGTCCGACGAGTAACAGGTGTAAAGGAGAATGTCTGAACAGGGGTGATCGGTTCTGGTTTGACTTCTGTCTTCACTTCTTTCCTTTTCTCTTGATCCAACTCGGTGTTGTTAACTTTCGTATTTTTTAGCTGGTGGAGTTTGAAACTCTTCTTCTTCTTTCCTGTCATCCCCGGGACGGTGTCTGTCTTGATGACTTTACGTTCGCTTTTCATCATCGTCTTAAAACCTCTCAGAGTCGATTTATCTGTTTCGTCTCAAGCTTTCTGGTGAAAGAGTTGAAGACGTTGCAATACTTGGCCGTACCGTTGCAATTTTTCTGCTTCTGACAAATCACTTCGATCCATTAACGATTGAAATTCTTGTTGTAACTGTGGCATCCAGGTGACATTAGGATTGGGAGATAAATGAAGTATCCGCTATTCGTACCAACGATGGATTTCCATCCATCAATTTTAGGAACTAAAGTCAGTTTTTGTCCTTCCATAAAATCCAAATGTACAAGTGTTCTTTTTCTTCCCCTCCATATTTGATGACTCCTCCTAAAAGAGATCCAGCAGCCACTTTTAACAACGGTCCTATCAGCATGGGTAGAAATCCTCCTCGTTGCACTAGCATTTATTTTCTTTTGACTCAGGGGTATTTTCTATTTCACCATTTGGCAAAGAACATTTTGATGTTTTCATCATTTATGTTTCTATCTCGTAGACGAAGGTACCGTTCCTTTCAATACATAAAACAACATTCACACACGGTTTCGATGATTTCTTTAGGGGCTTATTAAATGAGTTGTTTTCGCATGGGAGGATTGAATTTAGTCAGGACTGACAACACAGCCCAATTTTAAGCTAAACGAGGAGGGAGTCCCTTTTTGTTTTTCTTTTTGGAGACGACTACGGTGGTGTGCACTTTTTGGGGCCATCTTTTGTGTCAGGAGCAAACTAAAACACTGAGGTTCATCTGATCACATACTTCTTTTTTATACTGGAACTCGTTTCCACTGATGGTCAGCACGTCGTATCAACTTCATGACATGTATCTCTCGAAGATGAGGTATTTTCAATGGACTAAATCGTGTCAGTTCTTGTTTGGATAAATCTAGTAAGCTTTGTAACACTCCTGTTCTGTCTTGGACTTTGGTTTTAGGTGAGTCCACTTTTTTTTAGCGGCATCAGCAGTGGCTAAAGCAGCAGAAGTAGACTCCACCGGAGAATAAGTGTCTTTCGAAATAGGGTTCCATTTCTGCATCAAATTAGGAAACACGGGTCTTAAATCAAGTTTGGCAGGCATCATCACCAAGGGCGAAGAAGAAGAAGTGGAAGGAGAAGAAATCGTTACCACACTGCGTGGCTTTCTGGAGTACGTGTACGTCCTAGCAGTAGTACCTTTCTTTCTGGCAGGAGGAGATTTTATTTTCTTCTTGGGACTTTTCTTCTTGGGACTTTTCTTTTTCTTGTGTGTGGTTGTATGTGACCGTCTTTGGGAGGATTTGTATTTTTTCTTCTTGGTTTTGGCTTGGGCATTAGGATCCCTTTTCAAAAGAGAAAACGAATAATGACGCCTCCTAAATAACCACTTCCACCAGATTTAAAAATGATTTGTTTGTTAGTTTGTGTATCGATTCTTGGATCTGCCAGTTGTCACAACGCACTTTTATGTTTTTCATAAAAGCGTTTGGTTTGATGGTGTATGTGAATGATGTATTAAAGTAATTGACGTGCTGTCAAAGTAAGCCATAATAAGACTTCTTTGAGACTGGCTTCTAATACATCGGCACAGACTTGTGCATTTTTTTGCGACTGATGCTATACAGTGCACAAATCAATTTGGCAGGAGGATGAAATTGAAAGGAAGTCATGTACACGCTTACTGTTGAAAACAACAGACGTGGTGAATGTTTTTCTACTCTTTTTTTCTTTAGAGAAATGCCAAAGGAGACGTGTAAATGACAGGGCATAATTCTTCACACCAATCGTGAAAAAACTGGTACGAAATCTCAAATAATCGAGAGTGGTGGGTTTTAGATCGATGGGTGAATACGCATGAGGTGTTTGAGTGTCATCGCCGTACACATAATTTAGCCAAAGGGTTCCTAGCTGTTTGGCTAACACTTGCACTTGAGATTTCTCTCTGGGACATTTAAACAACACAATATATTGGGCATTGAGACTGATGGTACGATGGGCTTTACTTTGCTGAAACAAAATGTGAGTAATGTAAATAATACTGACATTACGATTATGTCCTTTTCGTGTAAACCAAAGTTTAATTTCTTCTTCGTCTTCTCCTAACATGTCATCGAAGATGACAAGATGTGTGTGACTCAAGTCAGACACGATCCCATTGTCTTCGCGAGGAATACTAACAAAATGGATTCTCCTTGACTTTTTTGGAGTACTCTTTGTAACACTACACGATACGTTGAGGTGGACTGTCAAACAAATGGAATTTGTGTTAGATCAAACGTTGGACAAATTCGGTTTTGCATGAACCACTCGGTCCAGCAATCAATATGTTAAAGGGATGGTGAAGATACAAAGCTTCCCAACTTTGATGATCTAACTTTCGTCTATCACTTTGAGAACAGAAGAGGAGGAAGATGAAGAAAAGGAAGATTCAGCCAAGACTATGGTATTAAGACTTCTGAGAGGATCATGAAAGACACAAAACATTTTATACATGGAATACACGTTTAATGTTTTTTTTCTTCAAAATGTGTCACCACAACAAAACATATTTACACGTCCAGAGTTAAAACACAAAAATACATAAGAGATAAATGGATAGGTACATACATAAAGCACAAATTAAAATGACCAAAGCTGTATATAAACAAGTTAATGTACAACAATAGTCTCGATGCATGTGTGTCCCACGAAATCAACGTACTCGATTCAGAGTCTGTGGAATTTAGTGTCTCTAATTTCTCCGGCGGGAAGGTCCTTACTTCCTCATGCGTTTCGATTTGTACGACGGTACTGTCATGAACTTGTACTATGTTTCCGTCTGTGACAGGTTCTTCTTCTTCTACCACTGTTTCTAACATTGTCTTTAATGTCATTTCTGACATTGGTTCTAAGTTTAGTTCTTCTTTTCTTGGATGATTAGTGACACGCAAGGTCTTAGGCATAGTGAGCCACTTCTTGTATCCAAGCAACGAAATCAAGACTTTTCAAGTCACGTACATCTTTCCAGTCGTAAGTGTTCTGGTGTAACCCACTAGCTATTCACACTTCTTGGTAATTATGAAGTGTGGATAAAGTTTGACAAATGTCTTCTTCACACGGAGGTACACAACTTGTTTTAATCACTCTTTTCAACACTTTTAACACAATTTGTCTTTCGTGCACTAATAAAGTGTGAATGGTCATGTCTTTGTTGCATGTACTGTTCATAAATAGTCAACAAAGAATTTTCTGGGAAACGAAATCCGAGAAAAGCAGTCACTAACACACACACGACGCGACGTGCAAAAATGGAATCGTAGAAGGTGGAAATAGTTCTGGGAAAAGTGTGCGGTAATCCACTAAGTCCCGAACACTGTTATTGACTTTCTTCCACGGAATTTGTTGCAACACTAATGACAATAGCAGTGGCATGGTCCACTTTTATATTTATCCTTGGCAGCAACGTTGTCTTTCTTTTTGATGTAATTGTCAAATGGAATCTGGTGGTAAAGGATATCCAAGATGTTCAGTTATTACCTCACCACACACCACACGTCGTGAAGGAGTTTCGTCTTGAGGTGACACTTCTTTTAAAAGTCTTTTGTATTCCCGTACATTTTTAACCTTTTCCTAGACTTCGTTCAATCGAATTTTGTGTATCACTGTGACATTGAAGGCAGAAGTCTTAGCATCCCAAATCTTTAAGTAGGCAGGTAGTCTTTGAATGTCTGACCATTTGAATATCTTGATACTAATCAGTATTTTTTATAGTATTCAGATATCAGTGGTTAAAACGTCTATATAGTAAAGGATGCAATTGTTCTTTGTGTGTTACTTGCATTTGGACAAGCTCTCTGTAAATGCGTTCTCTTAGCTCAGGAGGCAAACTAGGAATGTTCTCTTCTAAAGTATCCGACATATTACTTCTTTGGACCGACAAAAGAAAGGTAGTGACAGCGCGGAGACCATCTCTCATGTTCCAAGTAAGTAAGCTGATTCTTTATACTGCCATTCGTGAAGTGTTACACGACAGTTAATACACTGGACTTTATTTCCTTCTCCCAAGTAGAAAAATCCGGCTCTGACTAAAGTTTTGGGAGTAGGTCCTTCCATATATGCATAGGCCATTTATCTTTGAACGTCTGGAATTGACTTTCAAAGTCACAATGGCCAGGCAAAGCCACAGGCAACGTGTATTCTTTCTTGATGTATGCATCTCGTTGTGCTAGTAGTGGTATTCAGAGTGGTTTGCCAGTGTATGGATGACATCCGCGGGTAGGTACACGCTTAGTATTGACCAGTAAAGTAGAAAGGGCGTCGTGCTGCATCGCTTTCGCTAGTGGAGCAGTAAGGCACACGAACGTCATCGCTTTTGATTGTCCCAGAGGAGTGGCAAGGTCGTGCTGTATCGCTGATGTCGCAGGGTACGGCATCCGTCTCATCGCAAGGCACCGCATCGGACTCGAGTTAATGATCGAACTTGGAGTCCACAGGGGGTCCCTCACTAGGTGGCTGTGTCGATTTCGTCAGTATCGGTGCCAGTGCACTGGCCTCAACATTGAACTTGAAGTTCATAGTGAGTTCCTCACCCGGTTGCTGTGTGGAATTATTCATCTTCTTTCTTGGTCGGCGTTTGTATTCACAGTGAAGTGTTGGTCTTGGAACTTGTCCATTTTTGTTACTAGAGTTCAGAGTGTCCGCCCGATAAAGTGTTGTGGTCTGGAAGTCGCACTCGTTTCTGGTACACAATTTGACCGATTTTTTCTAAAGGTCGACTGATGAGTTGGTGCTTTGGTAAACGTAAAATATTACGGGGCTCTAATGTTTTCACTCGAAAGTCTTGATCTTGTATGGACTGTAAAGCTTCTTTCAAGACATCAAAGTTGACTCATTAACTCGCTGGATAGTTCAGTGTCAATCCTTTGATTTTGCATTTCGTATAGAGTTGTCCCTGCCGGTCGCTGTATTGGTATCCGTAATTTTTAGGGCCGCCATTAGCAAAACTGTTAATCGTATCTTGTGGGTGCTCGTCTGTCCATGCCCCTAAACGATCTCCTTCGATGGTTCTGTGTTGGTGACTATCTCGATGACGGATGGACATACAACTGTTAGTGTCGAAGTACATAACTTGATCTCCTAAAACTTCTAAGGCCTCATCATTCAATTTTAAGCGAGCATTCGCTGTCACGTACGCTGAATTAATGACATTGCCAAACTCGTCGCTTCTTCGTAATTGACCAAGTTCACATTTGTACGGATGGTTTCTACATATTTCATCAGTAGCGGCTTGGATCTGCCTAGTATTTCGTCTTGGGCAATATCGGACGTTGTGCCAATTTTCCCCACAAACAAATGAGCATGACTTTGGCAAACGATCGTCTTCCTTTGTTCTTTTCCACGTCTTCTAAGTAATGCTTTCTATAGAACGGTACTGTTCCTTGAATTTGTCCTTATCTTCTGGTGTCTGACACCAAGAGGGATAGCCACTTGCTTCTTGTTTCAGTTTGAGAAATTCATTGACGTAGACTGAGAAAATTCCTGGATTCGAGTCGTCGTCCTTTTGGTATTGTTCGGTGGTAGAAACGTGCCAAATTTTGTACACTTTTAACAAACGGTATCCCCGATCCAGAACACGAAACAATTAGATGCTAACCCTCGTTCCTGTCAAAGTGCGCTCTGTGTGGTTGCAAGGTTGGTCTTGATTACATGTTTCAGCTCACGTACGGCATAAAGCAAACATCAATTTTCTTTGGCAATGATGGGGTAAGACAGGGTGGTAAAAGTTTGTCGGGGGTTAAACTTTGCATTTGATCAATCCTTCGTATTGACGAATGTGTTCCATGTCAATATGTTCTGTGATCATTTCAGGGTGACCGGTAGATACAACGAACACACATCGATGTATTTGATTTCTTCTCCTCGAGATTCATCTACCACGTCGTAACTTTCGGCGATGCGTCTAAATTCTGGATCGGTTTGAAACGTCGATCGTACTCGTGCACCCACATTTCTATCACTTGGTATCCTTGACTTTCTAACTTCAGACGTCGTTAGTATGTTTGTTCGTACAACTCTACCATGCTGGAACCTGAGAAAGAATTTTTCATGTCTCGTTGAAGATAACACGCATCACATCCGTGAAATAAACATCCTTGAATTCGTACACCGTATGCGGGGTTTCTAAATCCCAACCATCAACAGAAAGACTTATAATTTTCTTTTCTCCCCCGTTTCTTGCATGTTGTATCCATTCGTCTTCCCTTTCACACAAGTAATGGAGCCAACGCAAAACTTTGGCAGAGTATTGACGGCTGACCGAGAGATAAGTGTCAGGGAGTATGATGGCCAGTTGGTTCTTGGGCATGAACGTTTTCTGGTAAACTAATCCACACGCTTTGGAATGGTACAAGCTTCCTCCATTGGATCGATACCTCCGTGATCCAGAAATAATTCTCGAAATGTTCCACAACAACGACGTAAAATGTCCACGTCGGATCGACAATATTTCAACATTTTTTTTTTTGAAAGTCAAACAGCTCTAAAGCGTGAGTGTGGTACCAAGCGTAGAAGGCTTCTGGTTGTTCGGTGTGCATACCTTCAGGGTCGTAATAGTGAACGTCCGGCACATGCGGGAGCACTGTATGTTGATTCCCTTCGGTATTGAAAAAGTGTGGAGAATACCCTTTGGCCATTGCTATTCATCCAAACGTTTTAGGCATTCGACTCAAAGGCATAGCTAAATAAATTATGGAATCTTTAACTGAACTTGTCTCCTATTCATGTAGATGAGTTTGGCTCCGTTCATGGTGACTGTGGGGCATTCGGTACCTTGATCTGAATAATATTTCAGAAGAAATTGTCCATCGTATCCCGAGAAGCTGTGAGCCATGACTGTAGCACATCAATGGCAGTCCCCGTAACGCCTGGATGTCCTCTTTGCTCCAAGTGTCATCAGTAGGGTCTAAGATGTATTCGTCAAATCGGGAAGAGTGCGGAGTCCTCGAAAGATTTTTTCACGTCCTCCTGGAATCTTACTACAATGGTATGCATTTCTCACAAGCCCGATGAGGAACACAGAAATTAGGGACTTGAATACCTGTCTCTTGCGTACATTCAAAGTCAAAATAATATAAAATCCACTTGTGCCTTTTTGTTCTTGGGCTACTCTTCCTTGATGTCTTTCTACAGTTCATTATCATATTTTTGAATGTAACATTGATGTTCAAAGTCTACGATTTGGTCACAAAAAACGGTATCTTTTCTTTCCGGGACAAGCGTGTGCCTTTGGGTTGTTGTTGTTTCATGCCATATTGTTCGTAACACGCAGAACTGACAAAGGTTCGTTAACAAGAAGAGCAATGAATGTGTTCTCCAGGAATGCATCGTTTGGAAGCTAAACAACATGACATCTCGCTCCGCAATAAATCTGTTGGTCCCGACTGTTAAATCCTTGGTCACATTTCTCGCAGTAGTACGAGTATCCAAGAAATCTTGCGATACTGGTGATGGCATCGAAATGCTCTTGATGACGATCCACGTGAATGTATTTTCCATCGGGGAAATCATGTCCTCGAAACATCAGAGCTCCGCGAACCACTTGAGGGTATTGGTGGTGGCATCTCAGTGGTAGAGAGAGTGGATGGTGTGAAAGCTTAGTCTGTGAAGGTCTCATTCTCTTGGGTTGTGTTAAAGAAGTCTGATACATTTGTCTCAGATAATTTAACTACGCCAAAATGTCTTGTAGCAGACTCACCGTTTTGTTTTCTCTACTCCCTTCGTTCTGTCCTTCACACTTCAAAGTTTTCTGCTTCTCTTCGTCTTCTTCTTGCTTTCTTCTTTCATCTTCTTACTACTGTTGAAAAAATG
Organism: Margaritifera margaritifera; assembly: GCA_029931535.1. Taxonomy (NCBI): domain Eukaryota; kingdom Metazoa; phylum Mollusca; class Bivalvia; order Unionida; family Margaritiferidae; genus Margaritifera; species Margaritifera margaritifera. The sequence goes on from JAQPZY010001622.1 coordinate 1,309,035, forward strand.
CTTCTTCTGCTTGTTTCTGCCTTTGCAAAAACTTTCCAGTTCTTCCTTCTGCCTCTTTCTAAATTCATCCACTACTGACAACAATGGAAAAGGTGATGAAGGGGGTACTACCGTCGCAGGCAAAATTCTTGAGAAGACAGAAAATCCACGAAATCCAAATTAAAGTGATCCTCTTCCAGAAGAATGCTAGTGACCCCTGCATTCGTCGTCGTCGTACTATTACTCGAGTATACGAGGTCTCCGTAGCAGGCGCACTCCAAAAAAATAAATAAAATACATTGTCTTCATTTTATCAGTCATACTCAAACTATGCCGCAATGGTACACCATACGGACGCTGTTGCGCCTATATACTGAATGTGACGTCAACCCCCCCCCCCCTTCTGATTGGAAGAGAGACCATACATTTTGTAACGCACATTTGGATTGGTGGAACATTTTGATCTATTTCGATGCGGTCTTAGGGTATATATACCAGCGTTTTGTCAGATTGTTTCACCCGTTCTCATGACAACTCAAGCAAAATGTGGACAAGCGTAGAGTCATCATCCATTGTATAGGGCATACTCTTCAACCCGGACTACCCCATGAATGTGAAGGCATCATGGGCCTTTACAAAGATTACGGCCACTGCCATATGAATGAGAAGAATTTATGTGGAGAGACAAGGGTAGTCTGAAAAGGGTCTTATTCAACGGGCCTGAAGTGCGTACAAGTTTGAGGAGAAGAAGACCTGTGAAGAGGTGTGATATGTGTTAACTCACTTTGTCTAACAAATTCCAACTACCCTTTTCAGGGCCACCCACATCTCTAAGAAAAGAGATATTAATCCATAATTGTCATATGTGTTTGTATGTTTTGTGTATGTTTGCTTGTCTATGTATCTGTGTATACATACATTCCTGTTTGACAATATAAATACTTCTGTCCCTATGAACATATTTAGCGAGTATTTTCGCCCTGTGACCAGAAAATTGTTTCATCTTTATCGGTTGTTCTGGTGTGCATGTGACCTTAGTTATGATGCAAAGAAATGAATTTATGTTAGGAATTAAGCTGAATCGAGAAGATCACAAAATTATCTGAGTAGTATTTCAGGCCGAACTATATATCTGATCACAAGCGCCTAAACATACCCATTGATGCATTCAGTACACTCATCCACTTAACCTTTGGCATGACCATCGAGTTGTGGTTGGGATAGTAAATAAATGTGTATAAACACTTAATTAGGGAGAAAGAAGTACTTCTCCTATGCACATAAATAGTAGTAAAACACTTCTCAAAGTACGAAGTATCTGGGAGCAGTAGCCTGAAGTGGTCACTCCCCAAACATGACAGCAACAAACACCTACGTAAAGAGTCTTACATCATGTTTGCGACAGCTTCCTAAATGACTGCACTTTACAAGCAAAAGTCACCGATGACATACAACAAATACAGTGCCAATGTTGTTAGCTACTCAAGTTTGTGCTATACAAGGAAAAAAATCAGTCCTCATCCCTCTCAGTTCCATCTTCTTCTTATTTTCGTCGGCCTCGTCCTACTCCTTCTTCTTCTTCTTCCAACTACTACTACTACTACTACTCCACTCATTCCCCCTTATCCTTCTACTTATTGTTCGTCCTACAACAACAACAACTACTACAACTACACCACTACTACACTCCTACTTCTTCTGGTCACTACTACTACTACACCGCTCCTCTAACTTTTTCTTCCTACTTCAACTGTTACTGCTACCACCACACCACTCGTCCCATCCTCCTTTCCGTCATTCTTCTTCCTATTTCTTATTTTTCCAACTATTTCTACTACTAGTACTACTATTACTACTACTAATACACCAGTCCTTCTCCTGTTACTTCTTCTTCCTACTACTATTGCTACTGCATCACTCGTCACCACCTCCTCTTCGTCGTTCTACCGCTCCTCCTACTTTTTCTTCGCACTACTACTACTTCTACTACACTTTTCTTCGTTCTCCTCCTACAACTTCTACTAATGTTGTTACTACTGTGCTACCTCTGACACTATCTCACCCCTTCGTATTCTCCCTCTTCTACTACAACAACAACTACTACTACATCACCACATCCACTACCGTCGCCATCAATGATTTCGCTGTTCAAGTGCAGATGTTTTCTTTTCGCAGTTAAAATTGTACCAAGCAGAATAATGAACTCATATATATATATATTTATGATAATGTATATAACAACTAATTTTCACTATGCAAGAATCATAGCTTTACTGAGAACATCAAAGTGCTTTACAAATAAATATGACTCACTCTATTATGAGTCTACTTAAATTACTAAAAAATCATTTTATATCATACATTCTTTCCAATTATCTTCAACATATTGTTGTTTCGAAAACAAGAAGCTGGATCGAAACAGTTAATAAATCTAAAATTTGTTTCGCTTTCTTTAATTTGTTGTAATTTTTGAAAACTTTTCCCATATTTTGATTCATGGCTAGTTTTTATTTGACACAAGCATGAAATGAGGTACCGTACATGTTTCACGTCATCTGGAAGTAGGAAAAGTAGCTTAATAATTAGAAAAATAAACAATGAGACGTATTACAGAGGCATGCTAAAAAAGTAAACAAGCGTCGATTAAAAGAAACGAAAGAAACAAAATAAGGGTACGCATATTGAAATTAAATTTTTTTTAAAAATTAATCACGGCAATCACTTCTTCTAGGAACGGTTTACATGTAATAGTCTGTTTCCCTATATAACTTAGCGGGAATTTTTTTTTTTTTTTACAAACAGCATAGCAGTCAGATGTTCAATTTTTTTGTATATGTGCGACGACGCTGAACTGGGTAATGTGCAAAAATCGTCGAGAAAATATGCTGTTCAGAACATGCAAGTGACTTACGTAAGCATTTCATAGAAATTTATTTAAACTAATTTTGTTTTCTTTCTCTAAGTTGTTGGAGCTTAATAAGAGAGAGAGAGAGAGAGAGAGAGAGAGAGAGAGAGAGAGAGAGAGAGAGAGAGAGAGAGAGAGAACTTTGTTACGCGCTTAACAACAGTGTAGTTCTATCACATGGCAATATATAATATTACAACATACCACAGCTTAGCGTAGTAGTATTGAGATAGAAATTTCCCGGACCACTCACTTTTTCATTAAGCTCATTAATTAAAAGAAAACACAACATCTCATGGATGCAGCTATCAAAGTAATTTAAATATAAAACTATTACTTCTGGTTTGACAATTGTTTGTTTTGTTTGGTTTCGACTTACTTAGGTTCTGGCTCAGTAGATGTAGAATGGGAGCTTTAGATTTTTGTATCCACCACGAATAAGGAGTGTCCACCCCCTAATAAGGGCTTGGCCCAATACCAAAACTATGATGGAACCAGCAAAGTGTTGTTTTAGTACCAGCATGTATGCAGCTAATTAATTTTAATCAATTAAAAGATAGCATACTTAAGTATATAAGCATGACAGTAGGGTATGACACATGTCCATGGCTGTTGTTCGGGAGCAGGCAGCAGGGAGTGTATTGGAAAGTTTTGTACAATTCACCTGGAGAAGATACAAAAAGGGGCAGTTGTATATACCTGCACTAATTGTGGTTTGGGGACCAAAGCAAAATGTGCACCTTCCAGGCGATGCGGAGCTGAATATACGTCGAAGAAAAGTGGTCACATCTAAGTTTGATTGTGAACGTCTTACAAAGATAACAATGTAATTTGTTTTAAATTTTATATTTATATCAGAGATATATATATATGTACCCATATTGACTGGTATACATATATAATAATTTTCATTTCCTTCATACTGATCTTTTAACGATAGCGCGACCAGGATTTTCAGCGACAGTGCGGTTGCCGTCCTCGCCTGCACCTGTCCTTCCGTTCACAGCAATTGTGAAAGTCAACCTAGAGGTGCATGGCACAATGTCATCGTTCTCGTTGACGTTTGGAAATTTGACAAGCAGATGCTCCATTTAGTCTATGGTACTTGGGTTATTAATCACAACAATTGTGCTGCGGACTTCCTTTACACCAAGCGCGCGGCGGAAGAAGCGAAATGGGTCGAGTTTGTGTCCGAATTGACACGACATACTCGCTGTGATATTGGAGTTCGCGCGCTCTCTCTTCAATAAGCGAGCATAACTGCTGCTGTGAAGCAACAAAACATAGCTGAACACAGCTTTGAATTTGTCCCTTATAAGGCCTATCAGCCTAACGATGCCTAAACAGCAGAAACCTCATTTGCCCAAGAAGTAAATGAGACAGAACAACTGCAGATGGAAACTCCTTCTTGGGCTGGCGGCAGCGAAGTGCCAGCCGGATGGAGTCAAAAAGATATTGTATCAACGGGGAGACTAGAACAACGCCTAAGAGAATTTGATGCGTACCGCAAAGCATTGGGTTTATCAGAAACAAATACCGTCAATCTAGAGTTTATGGTATCAAAGGACTACGCCCTCGCAGTAAAGTGGGGTAAAAATTGAAAAAAGACCAAACTAAATTCTAGTCCCCATTCGTCCGAGTGTTGGACCTTGCAAAGAAGCGGATATGGGCTAAAACACCAGAAAAGGTCTCCACAGCTCGAAAAGACATCCCAACCGAAACCGCCGTAGGCGTGTTGACAGATCATAAACTAATCGCTGCAGCAGGATCAAAGAACACAGCGCTTAAGGATGCGGCAACACAGAAACCTAACAACCTCCCCATGCGAGAGATCCTTGGTCTCAACGCTTGTGAAGCTCGATAACCACAAAACCATAAAAATCGAATAGCTGACGGAGTGGAAAACGACACGAGCCTATCCAAGAGAAAGTATGCAGGAGATACTAGATCGCATTAGCAACCTAGACGACGAACGCGGTCCACGGCTAGAGGCTGCCAGCACTAACCAAGAAACACTTCATCCCAAGTTCAGCCGGATAAGGGGAGACCATCAATTAATATTTGCACGAGGATACAACCCTAGCCAAGAGGCTGAGAACACACTTCCGCTAATAGAGCCTCAATATAGCTTCAATTCTCATCGAGCTGGGGTTCATCATAAGCCCGATTACGCTTGCATCTCAGGTGGTGCAGGCGGCACAACGACAACCCCAGCACCTAAACCTGAACCTGGTGGCACAAAAGAATGGGTTAAAAAGTGTGAATGTCTCAATATCAACGCGCAGCCAAGGAGATTTTCAACTTTTCTAAACATTTTTGTCCTGCTCTTCGCCACGAATCTAGGAAGTAATTAGAACTCACGTAGCTTCAAACAATAGCTCCGCCAAAGCGAAAGCACGAGCAAGCCACGGAGGAGCTAACAGACGAGGAATATTAATCATTGGTGTCACCAGAATATAGGAACAGCTCGCGAAACAAGCGCTTGGTATCAATAGGGAATACAAACCCCTGGTGGAAGAGTATCTGCACCAACGCCCCGGTTCACACGAAACGCGGTCCGCTTCACATTAATATTGAACGAGGATGCAAAGCGGACAGACCCAGGGTACCCTGTGCCAGCTCGTGGTCAGCTCAGTTAGGGGTAATTGCGCTTACGCTGCAGCCGAAACAAAACCGCAAAGTTCTGAGAGAGAACGCGGGGGCGTGGGCGCGATTGCTACTATAATGACAGTGTGGCCTTTGTTGAAGCAGATTTGAGAAAAACATCGTCCTTAATAACCTTTCCTCTGGGTATGTAACGCCCTCTATGATTTGGATCACACAATAAAAAAGAAAGAAAGAAAGAAAGAAAAAATACAAGAAACATGTAACACTGGTCTACAATTTTTTAGAAGTCGTCTGCTTCTGAGATAAAATGTGCTATTTATTAGGGATTTTGATCTGCTGAATTCAAATGTGACAATTAAAACAACTGATTGGATAGTGTTTCCAAGATATTTAAGTTTTTACATTTTACGTCTATGTATATTGTGTACATAGTAGAATTTTAATCATAAATTGTAAACCTAGGTCTTTTCATGTGTTTATGGTTGCTTTACATGATAATATTTCACCTGTCCTGTTTATGTAACACTTTAAAAAACAGCAAAAGGGTTATATAAATAAAAAATATACTGAAACAAAAGTAAAAAAAACTATTTTGTATATATAAGTACATAGTGTAGTCCTTATTAAGTGTCTACTCGGCGCTTCTTGGCTTGTCTCTTGTATTCATTAGAATGAGCATCTCTTATCACTGTCCAGCAATAGTCTGCAAGCATTGATGGGCTCCATTTGCCCTGATAGCGTTTCTCCATTGTTGCAATGTCCTGGTGAAATTGGTCTCCGTGCTCGTCACTCACTGCTCGGCAATTCGGCAGAGAAAAATCTAGATGAGAGTGCAAAAAATGTATCTTTAGTGACATGTTGCTACCAATGCTTTTGTATGCCTTGAGGAGGTTTTCCACCAACTCCCTGTAGTTGTCTGCCTTGTTGTTTCCGAGAAAATTGGTTGCCACTAACTAGAAGGCTTTCCATGCCGTCTTCTTTTCCTTGCCACGCAGTGCACGGTGAAATGCATCATCTCAAAGAAGTTCATGAATCTGAGGACCAACAAAGACAACTTCCTTTATCTTAGCTTCACTTAACCTTGGAGCTTTAAGACTCGTCTTCGATGAATTAATGAACAGTCTCCATTAATATGGATCATAAACGATGTTGAGGGCTGCCATCACACCGTCGATGTTGTTGCAGGCTACAATATCACCTTCCATGAAGAAGAATGGGACAAGATCCTTTTGACGGTCACTGAACATGGAAACACTAACATCACCAGCCAGGAGATTCCACTGCTGTAGTCTTGAGCCCAACAGCTCTGCCTTACTCTTGGGTAGTTCCAAATCCCTGACAAGGCCATTCAGTTCACCTTGTGTTATGAGATGTGGTTCAGAGGAGGAGGATGGGAGAAATATGGGTCATGTGACATTGATGGTTCAGAAGTAGAAGTTTCATCCTCTTCCTCTTCCTCGTCTGACTCAAGTGAGAATGATTATGGTGCATCAGGAACCGGCAGTCCTTCTCCGTGGGGTACTGGGCATATAGCTGACGGAATGTTTGGATAATACACAGTCCACTTTTTCTTCTTTGACACACTTTTCCAAACTGGAGGCACCATGCAGAAGTAACAATTGCTGATATGATCTGCTGGCTCTCTCCAAATCATTGGCACTGCAAAAGGCATAAATTTCCATTTCCTGTTCAACCACTGGCGAAGATTTGTTGCACAAGTGTTGCAGCATATGTGTGGGGCCCACCTCTTGTCCTGATCTCCAATTTTGCAGCCAAAATAAAAAGGTGATAGGCTTTCTTGACCATAGTGGTTATGCTGCGCTTTTGTGACGCAAAAGCCACTTCACCACAAACATAGCAGAAGTTATCTGCATTGTTCACACAAGTACGAGTCATCTCTGCTCACTTTGACTAAACAGAAATGTGTCCCTTTGCAAAATCAAACACTGACAAATAAGAGAGCACGACACTGTATGATTTGTTCAGCAGAGTGATGTAAGCTTAGTTATGATTGCATCATCCATGACTTATAGGAATAACATAATGCAATTCATATCATACCACGCATTACCAGCTTCAGATTGCATCATTCATTGTTTTGCCTAAAAAGCAAGTACTGTCTAAACCCAGTCATAGATTTATTCATAGATCCAGTCAAAGATGTATTTTAGTCATTTCTTGTTTAAATTGAGATCCCTTCATTTTATAACTCACTTATCTTCCGCCATTCCCAAGTCAATGGTCGTATATACTGACCCAGTATCATATCTTTAACACCAGAGCCAATCAACAATTGTAAGCATCATTTTCGTTCTCAGTGACCCAGAAGTAGTAAAGTTTGGCAACATTTATTGCGGAAGGATTTTGGCTGTAGACCAGTGTAATCTTCGAAAACGATATCTTTTGTCGCATTACAGTGATCGGTTTTAACAAAAACGCACAAACACAAACGAACCAAAGGCAAACTGGTTGTAACTATTGCGAATGTGTTGCTGATGGACGTCCCATTTCTGGATCCAAAGATATTAAGGAAACTGATATTTCTTTTCTCCACTACATCGCCGTGTTACCAGTAGGATACGGCGATCGATTAGTGGTGCGTGCCCGCGCATCAGCTTGACTCCTCCCCATCAATTAAAATTTCATATCACGCTCCTCATAGAAGAGTTATTATGACGCTATACCCAAACTGCAAGACCCACATGAGAAAAACTTTAAGCTTATCCTCGATGAGCTCGACAAATATACTGCTATAAAAAACGAAAGCAGGGCTCCATCACACCAGGCACACACTTCGGTTGTCATCGACGAAGTGGTTGGAAAAGGAATTAATTGCCCGCGCATAAGTCGAAGAACGCGAAGCAATAACGAAAATGGGCGCTGGATATTTAGCATAAATGTGAGCAAAGTGGTATCCGTCGGAACGACAGAAACTACAAAAACAACGGAAGTGCAAACCATGAGACCTATGCCAATCGCACTACAATCGCAACCATATAATGCTCGGTGTCCACATTTAACGTGCCGCTTCTCCTTGCAAAAAAATGTCCACTACATTATCACTCTGGGGTAATCATTGCAGCTTACTCAACTTGCTTTGGTTTTATTGTTTTAGCGCTTACGCAAGCGCCTTATGCAGAACAATGGTAGCCTCACGTGACATCGCCATACTTCGGTACGGTTTTATCTGCAGCAGCATGTCGTATTAAAATGTATAATGTGCTGTAAATCCCGTACATTACTACTGCTTAGTTTCATATAGAATGCGCACGTGGTTTAATCATACAAACTTCAACAGGATTTAATTCAGCAGTGGAATCTGCCATGCGTATCGATTTTATCACAAATCTTTTAAATAGGCAAAGATTACGGTCAATTTGGTTTTTATTAGGCCACAATTTTTGTCGATCTTGTAATGCTGTGACATTATTGACCGACTCGTTGGCACCATAGCAAGGAAAAAGGTTAATACTGCTATTAGCGTCTGCATTGAGTCTATTAATAGGCTTGTAATTTCGCACTCGACAAAATACATTTATCAGTTGATGTTTATGTATTGATTAATTTTAAATTGACTTTGTATTCCCAAATGCATTATACACTTATATGGTAAAACCAAGCGGTGTAATTGGGGTGGAGGCCAAAGCAAGATACGTCATTTAATGGCTCACCAGAGGCGATGGCTGGGTGATTTAGATCGCCTGGCAAATATTAATGGGAGCATTGATTTCGATTGCATGATAATGTCGAATATAAAAATAATGCCAATGTAAGATGAACATGACTTGGATTTTACATCTTCCTCGGTTCTATTCATAATGCTTTTTTCCTAGGTGATTCGTTCATATTTAGATTCTTTTAGGTCCTCGTTTAATCAGCTTCTTCCATCTTTTCAAAATCAACTTATTGATTCAAGCTTTCTTTTATATCATCAGTCTTTGGGTACAATAGGTCCATCTTTTCGTCTAAAATTTTTAATTTATTCGAAATCAAATTGTACACTTTATTTATTGAAATCTTTTATCCGCTTTGGCTACACTTTTCTCTATTACATATGCTAAATTCTCAAATTTTTGTAATTGTTTTAGTTGCTCCTGCTGTTCATCTTTTGCTGTTGTTACTGCTCGAAAAGTCAATGCAGCTCTAAATGCATTAAATTCATCTGACGTTTCAGTGTGTTTACGCTGTACGTTATGGGTAAAATTCACATAACCCTAAATGTATGAGGGCAATATGGGACATTGAGCACTTTTTTAACTAACTACTTTATCCTAAATTTACTAAATTGCAATAGCTTATTTACACTAATTAATTATAATTACACTAAATAGCAATCGCGGTGGGAACCGCTGTGGCTCAATGGTAGGCGTAGCGGACTCGTGACCGAAGGAGTGCCGGTTCGAATCCTATCATCAGATCAGCCCAGGTCGGCTACTATGGTGTGTCCTTGCGCAAAGTTTTTTACTCCAATGCCTTGGCTCTTAATAACGTACTTGTGTTGCTGCGCCGTTAAACACCAAGCCAAGCTGCGAAATAGTGTGTACTTTCAAATAAATTTTGATCACTAGAAAAAAGCATAAATTGCGTTGCTTCTCGAAGAGAATCTGGGCGAAAGAAACATATATTAAAGAATTTCAAGTATGATAAATATATCCCTCAAGATGGTTGAGGACAATATTTTGCATCTCTTTCGTGGTGTTTCTTTCTGGGAAATGATATAGATTCAGTGCAGGAAGTGAAGTGAGTTAAAGTTTGAAAATGAATATACAAAAAGAAGCGACAATTGGATAATATGCAAACTTTGCTCAAATAAGCAAAATACTGAATGGTACAGAATGTTAGAATACAAACAAAATACAGTATGCGAATGTGTAAGAATTACACAATTCGCCCGAGCAGACAACACACGAAGTTTAAGATACACATTAGAGTAATGAGTAAATTTTAGCATAAGGATATGTATACTGAAACAAATTTACCAAGTACTGAAACAAAGCTAACCATATAAATATCACAGTTCACAACGATGGAAAACAAGGGTAACAATTTATCAAAGTTCTCTTCTGTGCAAATATTGAACCAATTTTTCCCATATAAATATTACAGTGCAGCAACGATGTATTGAAGGGTAACTATTCAAAATTTTCTTCCTGGCAAATACTGAAAAATTTTACAATATCAATCTCGCATTTCAACAACGATAGAAAACAATGGTAATATTTCAAAGTTTTCTTTAATGTAAAAATGTATTCCAAAAATGTCACGATCAGTAATCAATATATTTAAAAGTGTTTTTCAACGTAAAGAAAAGTCTAAAACGATTTTCCTGGTTGAGACTGTTAAATTTAGATTACCGTAATAACCAAGTAAGAGATATTACCTACTTGAAAAAATGAAAAGCAGGCTTCGACATCTCAAGAAGGAAAAGAATTACAGAGAAGGGCTAGAATACTATAAGAAAGAGGGAATGTTAGACGAAATAAAGGAAGGAGATAGAAGCAAATGAAATGTAGAACAGAGAGACGTAGAGAGAAACGTTTACAACTTTTAAGAAGAGCGCTGACAACAAGAAATACAAATTAGGAGAGTAACTTCTTTTGAAGCCGCAGTTAATTAGTATAAATTTACAGGAGGCAATAACAAGATGTATAATTGTTATTTTCTTTGGCTGAACCTAACAATCAATGTATACGAAATATTTGAGGAAAAGTACATTAAACCCATTAAGGTAATAGATAAAGGAAAGGGATCAGCAGGTTGATATGCTGATAAATTTTAGTTCAAGATATAGGTATCATTGCCGAGGCATTAGAAATGTATCTAGGCTTGTATCGAGTCAGATAAATAAACAGAAAGAGCAGAAATTCACACGCAAGATGTGTTTTAACAACTTTAAGCATATAAAATAAATGAACACAAAACATAATGTTATGGTATAGGGAACACGATTGACCTCGTGCCAGAAGAAGGTTCTTTTGTAAAAATAAAAAATTACAAACTTCAGTAAATGGTCCCGTTTTGCTGTTTATTGCTATTTTAAAGTGCATTGCTTAAAACTAACTAAATGATAGATTGTACAGAACAGAGTTGGACCATAAGCCTACAAAACACGTGCCTTCAAATCAATTAACAAAGAATACACACCAAATGATTATTGAGGAACGTAGTGTGTTCAAGTTTTTTTTACAACTTCTTGGGAAGAATGCAAAACATGTGTATGAAGAATTGAGATTTAAAAAATGCAAACTCTACGATCTTCACTGAAAAAGACAAAAATGATTTTGATTCAGCCGACATTTTTTCATGTATGTAAGAAACAAATATTTAAAGATAAAGTGCGGGCCATGATAATTGAACTTGACTATATAAAGGTCAGCACATATTGATTGCGATCTAAACATCCGATATGCAAAATTCATCCCACACAATCTCTCAGGATACCATTGATATCGGTTCATCAAGGAGCGGTTACGTCTGAATACTGATAATGGTGTGAAAATCATCCTTAATACCAATGAAAAATACATTTCATTCAGTAAAGACTTCCTTGTTGACAAGTGCATAAAGGAAGACAAGGAAATTCCTGTTTGGCGAAAGATTAAGTTAGTAGATAGCTATCGTTTCATGGAGTAAGCACTTAAGCAGTTACCTAAGAATTCAGTTTTTGTAAAATTTACAGAAACAGTTAAACAATTTTTAAATATGAAACTCAAATTTCATCAAAAAGACATCTGTCCTTTGAATCATTTGGAAAGTTCAATGAAAACAAATTGCCTCTTATTGTAGCGTTTAATTAAAGTTTGCTTGGTTTGAACATCTGAGACGATGACTAACAATACCTACATATGGCCATGTCGCACTTCAGTCTACACATATATGGTGACCTTCACGACTGTTACATTAAGAAAGACACATTAATGCTATGCAGTGTCTTTAGAGAATTTAGGAATGTATGTATGTATGAAAAATTACAAGTTAGATCATGTACATTACTACTGCGCGTCATGGTAAGCTCGTGATGCAAGTTTGATGATATCAGGTGTAGAGTTAGAATTAATAACTGACTATGATATGTTTCCCATGATAGAGGGTGTAGAGTTAGAATTAATAACTGACTATGATATGTTTCCCATGATAGAGGGTGGAATTCACGGTGGCATTAGAATGATACTTAACACACACTTTAAAGCCAATCACGAATTCTATGCTGATGAAAGAAGAATTAAAAATGATGGCACGTATGATGAAACAAAACTAAAATAATATGTCATGTTAAGAAATGTAATGGATAGAGAATTTTTTTTAATTAGATGTCCCAGAAAACAATGAAACTAGATACATGTTAGAAGTTAATTTGGGATTTTCTAAACACGAATATTTCAAGGACTTCATGTTAGCTCCAGAAACACTTGTTCTCAATGAAAATGATTTCCTAGATTTGCAAAATATATTCTTAAATAACAATGCGCGCACAGCATTGCTGAACGAAATATATCAGTGTGACCGCATTCATGTATCAAGATCGAATTTCACACGCCATTGATGCTCTGGTGTGTTGTTATATTTATCCTTTTTCTGGTCGCATCCCAAACAAATGACTCTGCACACCCGCATCGTGTGTTGTGACTGAAAACATGCAATCCAGTCGCAAACAATACAGAAATTGTCCGACAAGAGAAATAAGACGTGCTCTCTTGCTCTGATACATATTATTCTTATAGAACGATATAAATAATGATGCACGCAAAGGGGATTTTTTAACTCGACTGCTTCACGGTAACCGGCGTCTTATACCATTTGTGTACAAATCAAAATACGGTTCAAAATCTTAGTAACTCACGGAATTACCTGCAAAAGATCTGGAAGTTGTTTCATTACCAAAATTAAATGGCATTATACAGAACGATTCGCTAAAATAGTTCAACTTACATCTTAGAAGTTGGCTCTTTTGCGAGAGAACACCATTAACAACATCTTAGAAGTTGGCTCTTTTGCGAGAGAACACCATTAACATCACCGTTTCGGGAGCACACGCCGCCCCGGAAAAGGATTTAGTGAAGTCAATATACCGGATCGGCACCTTTATTAGTAGCACTTTACATTGCATATCAAAATGTAAACGTTTTGGGGGCTTTTTATGTAATAATAGTGATCATATATGTTTCTGGTGTCAACGTTCGCCAAATCCTTCGTTTGTGTTGAAACTCTTGCCCTTCGGGCACGGGCTTCAAACGACTCCACCCCCCCCAACCGGGATTGGGAGAACGTTGGTAACAGGAAAGACATATGTGATCCCTATATTCATAGACGAAAAAAACATTAAGTCTACAGTGTCGAAATCCCCTTGCCCGCTTATAGACAGTGCAAAACATGTTGTTGACTGCACAAATCTTCCATTTTATATTTAAAAAAGTGTAAGAAGTAATGTGTGGCGATTAAAACCTCTCTGGGACTTAACATAACGCTGTAGGTTTACATTAGATGGGACTTGAGGCCTATACGGGAAATCCTATGTTAAGATTGTCCATAGGTTGACATTAATATGGCACTTGAGGCCTCTACGGGAATTTAACATTAAGGGTAAATGGTAACATTGTTAGAAGTGGTTGACTTCAAATGGGGTTACATTGTTATATTGTTATAGTTGACCTCAAAATATGGCACTAGAGACCCATATGGGAAACCCTATGTTAAAATTGTCCGTAGGTTTACATTAATATGGTACTTGAGGCCCCTACGGGAATTGTCATGTTAACTTGGTGAGTCTTATAGTCCGTTTCCATGTTGAACAATTTCTAGGTCTCTATGGGAAATGTAATGTTAACATGTTTGGATTTTTTGAGTACCATCCAGCACATACTTTTGATATACTTTCCAACACACCACATATACTATCCAACTCACACTTTTTGATAATCTAACCATCACCTACTTTTGATAACTATCCAACACACACCCTTCTATCCAACACAAAGGGTACTAGTGTTTATCCACACGCTATACTTACATACATACAAACATACTATCACACACACACACACACACACACACACACACACACACAGACACACACACACAGACACACACATACAAACAAACATAAGCAAGGGTAGGAGTGTTTATACACACCCTATACTTACATACATACCAACATACTATCACATACAAATATACCAGGAAATCTGGATTGAGGAGCATACTTGAAAAAAATAGTCGAATACTCAAAGCTTATCCACAACTTGACGGGTTTGTCTTGAGAACAGGTAACACAATGGGTCAGTGCGCCTGTATATATAGTCTAGGACAGAATCGAACCGGATTGGAATGTTCCACCAATCAGAATGCGTGTAACATAGTTCAGTCAGAGTGTGTTGTCCCCCTTCCAAGCAGAAGACAGTGGACGCGTGACGTCACTTTTAATATATATGCGCACCAGCGTTCCTACGATTTACCATTGCGGAACAGTTTTAGTACAATACCTATGGCTGATAAAACGAAGACGATGTGTTGGGGTACGCCTGACGCTAATAAATCGTATACAAATGTCCACCTAGAAAGATATTTTCCACATAGCAACAGGGTGATGGGCCGACTGTGGGCTCCAAAATCAATTTGGAGTATAAACTTTCACCGATAATGATAAATTCGACACAGCAACCGTGTGATGACCCACTGCCGACTCTTCAGTTCAGTAAACTGAACTCGAGTACGATGCTGTGCTTTGCGACCAAAGTGATGCCGTACCCTGTGACATAAGCGATGCAGCATGACTTTGCCGCTGTATTATTGATAGTGATGCCATTCGTGTGCCGACCTATAGATCTCATACATGCACCACCCACAAATCACGTCCAATACCACCACAACATTTTCATCGAGAATCACAAAGCAAAGAAGAATTCATGTTTCCCGTCATTTTGCCTGGCTATTATGACTTTCAAAGTCGATTCCAGGGAAAGGGCGAAAATATCTGGAAGGACCTAGTCCTAAATCTTTAACCAGAGCCGGATTTCTCTACTTGGAAGAAGGAGATAAAATACAGTGTTTCAGCTGTGGTGTGCAGCTTTACAAATGGGAGTAGAAAGATACAGCTTACCTGAAACATTCCAGATGGTCTCCGCGCTGTCACTACCGTCCTTTGGTCGGTCCAAAATATGATCCTCATGTCGGATACTTAAGAAGAGAGAATTCGTAGTTTACCTTTGGAACTGCGAAAACGCATTTACAGAGACTTTGTACAGATTCAGGTGAAATGCA
The DNA here is from genome assembly GCA_029931535.1 of Margaritifera margaritifera. Classification (NCBI taxonomy): domain Eukaryota; kingdom Metazoa; phylum Mollusca; class Bivalvia; order Unionida; family Margaritiferidae; genus Margaritifera; species Margaritifera margaritifera. The sequence goes on from JAQPZY010001622.1 coordinate 1,324,783, forward strand.
AAGAACAATTGCATCCTTAGTGACATAGACGTTTTAACCATTGGTATCTGAATGTAAAAAGGCTGATTAATTTGAAAATGTTCAAAACCGTCAGACATTGATCAACCACTACCCGCCTCCTGTAAGATTTTGGATGTCACGACTTCTACTTACAATGTTGCAGTGATACTCAGAATTCCATGGAACGGAGACCAGGAAAAGGTTAAAAACGTACAGGAATAAAAACAAATTTAAAAGAAGTAACGCATCAAGACGAAACTCCTTCACGGCATGTGATGTGATGAAAAAATGACTGAATTTCTTCTATATCCTTCACCATCAGATTCCATTAGGCAAACGTGTGAATATTTCATCAAAAAAGACATTCCTGTAAATAGACAGTTTAGAAGAGCACATTCATAATCTAACATTGGAATTGCGTAAGCGCATTTACAGAGAGTTTGTCAATATTCAAGTGAAACGCAGTGTCATAGAATTCTTCACATCTGGCATCCGGATGATATAAGAAGGATGACTGACACAAAAATGTTTGCAATGTCAGAAGTTAAAAAGGTGCTAGAAATTTATGCGAATCTCTGTATCTGGGTGGTATAAAAAGAATGACTGAAGGAGGCTTTGGCATAGTCGGAAAGAGATATTTTGTCCAACACACAATAAAACTCGTCTGCGAAGATATCATAAAGCTTGCCATGCCACGACTTTTGTCAACAGTGTTACACCTAATTCCGTGGAAGTAAGTCAAAAGAACTGATTCCACGAGACGACACGATTCCATTTAATTTTGGATGACGCGTAGTGTGTGTGTTAGTGACTACTTTTCTTGGATTTCGTTTTCCAGCAGATTTGCGCACGGAAAAATCATTGTGTCAAAAGTGTTGTGAATAGTGATGAACACAAGTTGTGTTCCTCCGTGTGAAGAAGACATTCGTCGTACTTTATCCACTCTTCATACTTACCAAAAAGTGTGTATAACTAATTGGTTACACCAACTGATTTACCACTGGAAGGATGTATGTGACTGGAAACGTCTTGACTTCGATGCATGGATACAAGAGGTACCATAGACATTATGTGTGACTGATGAAAGAAAAGAATTTAACTTAGAACCAGTGAGAGGAAAGCCAGAAGTGAAAGTGGAAATTAGAACCTATTTTCGAAACAATGGTAGGATAACCAGAAAGAGAGGAAGAAATACTGCAAGCCCACGAGAGTACTAGTATTGTACATATAGACAAAAATGAGTAAATGTCATTCCCTGAGAGCTTAGGACAGATTAATTCCACAGAGACTAGAATGCCAGAGCGTTTACATAGATTAAATGTGACTCCGATAGATTGATAATGTTGTAATATAACCTGTTTATACTCAGCTTTGGTGATTTGAATTTGTGACTTATTTGTGTATGGAGTGATTTATGCCTTATGTGTTTTGTGTTTTAATTTTGTAGACTGACTTTGACATGTAAATGTTTTTGTTATTACACTACCGTGACACGAACAAATTAAACGTGTATAAAATGTCTTGTGTTTTTGATGAAATCTCAGAATTCTAAACACCACTGGCATGGCTGCATTCTCCGTTCTCAAAGTGATTGACGAAAAGTCAGATCGCCAAAGTTGGGAGGCATTCTATCTTCGCCATCCCTTTAACATGTTGATTGCTGGAACAAGTGGTTTAGGCAAAACCGAATTTGTTAAATGTTTGATCGAACACAAATCACATTTGCTCGATCGTCCTCCAAAATTTATCGTGTGGTGTTACAAAGTGTGGCAATTGGCTTACGTGTTACTCTGAGAAAGTCAATGAGAATCAATTTCGTTTGTGGAAGGCATTCCTCGCAAAGACGATGGGATCGTGCCTGACTTTAGTCAAACGCATCTTGTCATCTTCGTTGACATGTTAAGAGAAGACGACGAAGAAATTAAACTTTGGTTTGCACGAAAAGGACATAATCGTAATGCCAGTATAATTTACATTACTCAAAATTTATTTCAGCAAAGTAAAGCCCATCGTACCATCAGTCTCAATGTTCATTATGTGGTGTTGTTTAAAAGTCCCAGAGACAAATCTCAAGTGCAAGTGTTAGCCAAACAGCTAGGAACCCTTTGGCTAAATTATGTGTACGACGATGCCACCCAAACATCTCATGCGTATTCACTCATCGACGATGTACACATTTGTTTCACGATAGGTGTCAAGAACGAGTTCCAGTCATTTACACGTTCACACTCTAGCAACAAGAAGAAGAAAAGCCCCAAGAAAAGTTTCAATAAAGCCATTCTCTGTAACGGTTTCTCCTGTCACTTTCCTATTCTTTGTTCACAATGATGCATACCAAACCTGATTTAAAACCAGTGTTTCCCAATTTGATTAAAAATGGAAACCCATTTCCAAAAGAACGTCTACTTCTCCAGCGACGTCTTCTTCTACTACTCTAGCTGCTGCATCCAAAATAGTGGCTTATGCTAAGACAAAAGTACCAGACAGAACAGGCATATTACAAAGTTTACTGGATTTGTCCAAACAAAAACTGGCAAAATTTAGTTAGTTGAGAACATCAGTAGTAACTAGAATCAAGTTGATACGACGTCCCGACAATCAGAGGAGACGAATTCCAGAATAAAAGAGGAAGAAGCGCTGGATAAGATTCAATACCTTATGTTGTTTCACTACCAAATTACCTGAGTCCATACAATTGGATCACAAAGCTCATTGGGAAGTGGCTTTGGTAGAAATCATTCATCCTGCGCAAGCCATGAATGTGTCTGGAGATCAAACCACTTTTGTCGTCGTAATCCTGAACGAACAAGTGCAAGAACACTTGGACAAAAAATGATCCTGGTTATTGCGAATCCAAAAGACCAGCACCCGCCAATCCTCAATTACATCAAATGAGTATTCCTTATATTGTTTCAAATTACCTCAGTCTATACAATCGGATCACGAAGTTCACTGAAAAGTAGCTTTGGAAAATCATTCATCTTACTCAAGTTTAGAATGTGGTTAAAGATCAAACCACTTTTGTCGTCGAAATTCTCTACGAACAAGTTCAATAACACTTGGATAAAAATGATCCTGGTTATTACGTGTTACGGAATTATATATTATTTTTCTTTTAATAATGGTATAGTTTATTAGTTTGTGATCTCTATTCTTAGTCTAACAGCTGTCGTCTTGCCGTGAGTACACATACGGTAATTTGGATCGATATTTCGCTGAAACATTAGTATGTCACGTGATCCCGCGCGTGAAGGTATGAACATCTGACCTAGATTCTATGAGTAAATAGGTTATTGACTGTTAAAAATGGTAGTACACTGGTACTTTAGAGATGTCACGCATAACCTAGTTTCTGATTGGTTCGGAGAAGGTTAGCTCTAGAAGAATTAAATGGGTTTTTATTTCGATTCTGCGTAGTAAGAGACTATATTATAGGAAATAATCCTGTGTTTAGGCATTCCTAGCATAGTTTGACAGCCTGAGATGTCATAAACGAATTTGTTTCTTTTTATGTGTGGATATTCTACTTTTGTGATATATCAGTATACAGTACATTCTGGATTATGTTTCTTCAACTTTAGTAATTATACAGCTCCGTGGAATTATCTGAAACATTTCTAGAACTTGTGTTATTCCATATTCACAAGGACTATTTGGAATTTATAAAACTTGGATATAATTGATTCTTATTAACACATCAGTTCAGCAAATGTTTCATTCGGAATCTTCTTCATTCGGAACATTTGGATTAACTTCCGGATCGGTGAAATTTAGAACAATTTAGGACTTTTCAGGATATTTATTACTGTAAGTTATATTTAATTCTTTCACTTTGATTGTTTGTTGAAATATTGTAATATTTTAGGAAATTAAATATTTGTATTTTCAATTTTGAAAGCTTGTTTGAGTCTTTTCTTTTGTTACATTACCCCTAGTCGTAACATACGAAACCGACAAACCATCACCAGTAAATCTTCAGTTGAATGAGAATTCCTACAGGATATTATTTTAGTGCTCAACATCTCGTAAAATGATTTCAGCTATTTTCAGCGATCAGTTTGGCAAAGCACTGGAGAAAACTTTGCGAAGAATACTGATCAAGTATTATGCCATTTCTCATCGTCTTAAATTTAATTTTTCTGACGCCAAAACGCTATCCCTCACTTTTGCTCCCAGTTTGTTTGCTATTCTGGGTTGAAACACGAACATAGTTGCTACCAAAAACATCGACAACAACGACCGATTCTGCAAGTATTTCTCGCATGCATTTGGACATGTGGTTACAAGACAATTTTTTATTGAATGGAGTGAATGTACGCCGGAAACAAAATCGAAGTTGTACCGTGTTCCATTTGATGGTTAATACTAAAAAAACATATAAATAAACATCGAAGAAACCAGACTCTACGTGCGCAGTTTGGAGGTCTTACCTAAAGTGGGAAACGACCTCAGTCAAACTCTGAGGAGAACCACAGCTAAGTATCCTGTACGACGAGACGAAGTAAAAACCTTCACCATTGCCTCTGGACTGCGATTCAAGATCGATGATTATGTAGGGCAGCTACCATGACGTTTGCACATCGGCATCGTCACCAATGCAGCCCTCAATGAAGCTATCGATCAAAATCCTTTCCAGTTCCAACACTTCAATGTGCCCAAGATAAAGGTTACCCGAGATGGTTAAACGTTGTGTATCAGACCCTTTGAACCTAACTTTGAGCAGAAAAATTACTTGAGATCTTACTTGATACTGTTTGAATCCACAGGGCAGTTAGGTACCAAGTGCAGCCAGGGGGATATGCTTTGTAGGGATTTAATTTCACCCCAGACCAAAACGACAAAAGAGGGACATTTCCACCCTAGAAAATTAGGCTAACTTCGTTTGGAACTTCAGTTTGCACAAGCTCTTGCGAACACGGTGAACGTAATCTTGTATGCAGAAGTTGACAATACTCTGAAAATTAGAGAGAAATGGTCCTAAACTATTAGAGAAATAGATGTAAAACAAACCTATAGAGATAGGCGATGTTGTATATTCAGAACAACGGTCACAGACCACAAGTGAACAAAACAAAACTGCGATAGCTAGAAGACGTAGAACATTTAGTCTCCTGTTTTGCCCGTGATGTAGCCGAAAGAGTCATAGGCCTAGCCATGGAACATTGTTAAGGATGTCAAATGAATTATCATAGTCAGAAACAACACGACCAATGTTTGATAATCAACACGAGAAATGTTTGATGATAGGTTCAAAAGACAACCTAGAAGAGTATCTGGAACATGCACGGAGTCTCATCTCAGAAGAGAAGATTTTGAAAAGTGTTACAAAGACTTGCGTGACCATTCCTTACCTCAATTGACTTCTCTGGAGGCGAGACGCATATAAACTCTCTTGCAACAGTACGGAGACTACCCGTTGTTCATCGAATTACTTGACAGATATTTTCAAGGAAAAGGTCAGGTGTGAACTGATGACTTATCATTACCTGTGAAAAAATGGATACCTGGGAACTTCATTACCTGTTGACTCGCAGTTCGTACACAGCTTATTGGAATCCAATGGTGTGTGCTAAAGATGAACTTCTACATCGAATACCTAAAGATGTTCAAGCCTATGTCATCAACACAGACGACGTTCATCGACCAGGAATCCACTGGATAGCTGTCTACTTTCCCAACGACCTCAGGGTGGAATATTTTGATTCTTATTAATTACCTCCTGTGGAAGACGACATCATTGACTTTATGGGAAGAAATACTGTATCTACTCAATTCAGTAATGTGAGATTACAAGGATTAAATTCCATTGTGTGTGGACAATATTGTATGTATTCTCTTCATCAGTGTAGTCTTGGAATTCCCTTAGAACATTTAGCGACTTGTTTTGATCCTAAGTACTCTAGAAACGATGATAAAATAATAAGGTGGTTTTCTGAACATTATATTTATCTATATTCTTTAGCTCAGAAACGTAGTGTGCATCGATGGTAAAATGTTTATTAGATCATTGGAAGTCTAGTCCGACTCCACAAGGTTCCGAACCTTGTAAATATGTTCACGTTTAATTTGTCACTTTGTATTCATGTTTGAGTTGGAGAAGCTTCTTCTTCTTATTAAAAATGTTTATTTTTAAAAAAAAATTTGTTGACTTGTTTACTGTTTTAAAAATTGGGTTGACATGCTCTTGCACATTCTCTCTATTAGTCTTTGTTAAAAAAGAATGTTGTCTTTCATGTCCGCAAACCGAATCGGATAGATGTTTTCCTTCACGTCCGTGCTTCCACCATATACATATACAACATATACAGCGGTGCGTTCACTAGTATTGCCAAATACCAAAAATAAATCTGAATGCAGTCACATATGGAAATAAACAAGAGCACCTGTTACGTCTAGGGTTTAGAAATAGTAACAAAAGTAAGAACGACTCAAACAAGCTTTCACAATTTCTAAAATATAAATTTAATTTCCTAAAATATTAAATAATTCAAACAAACAAAGTGAAAGAATTAAAAATAACTTACACTTTAGAAGTTCCGAAATAATCCTAAATGTCCTATTGAATTTTGATAATATGGAAGTTAATCCAAAGTATTCCGAATTAATGAATATTCCAAGTTAATGAATGTTCCGAATGAAAGATTGTTCCAAATGAAGTCACTAAAGTGCTGATATGCTACAAGAAACACAGTTTTAAATTCCAACTATTATTAATCCCAGGTAAACTCCTGTGAATGTAGAATATTGAAGAATAGTACTTAAATCCAAAATGTATTATTTAGAATAGATTTTTACCAGCTGATTTTACAAACAATAATAATCTTCCTCAATAACCTTATGATTCTTGGTGAACTGCTAAAGAATGAGGGACGCAGTGAATAAATCCTATTATATAGCCCTCTTACTGCGCAAATCAAATAAAACCCAATTGTATTCCGTCTCAAATAAACATCTAAATATTACGATTTCTTATCTAACTTCTGGTCAACAAAATGAATCATTTTTTGAATCTCAAGATCCAGGTTAGAATATTGTACATTTCTTCACGCGTCAGTCACGTGAGAGGTGACTCATGCTTCAACCGACAATATTATTGATTTTTCCAAGGACGGAAGCACTGGGTCAGGTTTCTACGTACTTTACCATAGTGTTGACTACCGAATTAAAGAATTATAATACTAGGGTCACAAACAATATAAAACTATAATTTAAAAAGATGATACATAATTCCGTAACACCTTCCCCCTTAATAAAAAGTGCAATAAAACTTTCTTTTGGCAAATACTTTAAACATGTCTATAATTGATTGCATAAAGAAAACAATGAATGATACAGTCATGTACACAAAACAATGTAAATTGTAATATTATGCACGTGAAAGTGCCTCAGTAATCAACTGTTACTCAGGAATAGCAGCCGTAACCTTAGCCTATATTGGTTTTATTTGACCATGTCCCACCACATGTTCTAAAAAGGTAACACAAGCACGGCAAAAGTCACTTTTATTCAGATTGATGGTTAAATTTGCTTCGCTGAGTCTTTCGAAGAACTTCTTAATGGTTTCTATGTGGTCTTTCCATGTGGCGCTGTAAATGATGACGTCATCGATGTAAGCATCACAGTTTCTTATTGCAGATGTTATCATATTCATCAAACGTTGGAAAGAACTTGGGGAACCCTTCATCCCAAATGGCATGACTTTGTATTGGTAAAGTCCGTCTGGAATCGCGAATGCAGAAATTTCCGTAAGTGGAATTTTTGATAGAATCCCTTCAAAAGGTCAAACTTTTGACGTATTTGGGATTTTCAATCCTGTCAATACCGTCATCAATTCTAGGAATTGGAAATGAATCTGTCTTGGTAACACTATTTACTTTTCTGTAATCATAACACATACGGAAAGTCTTATCTGGTTTCGGTACAAACAAACACGGTGAACTCCAGTCACTTTTACTTGGTTCGAGAAAGTCATTCTCCAGTAAATATTGTATTTCTTTCTTCAGATAATCTTGTTTGAGAGGATTCATCCTATAAGGATGTTGCTTTATAGGCGTTGAATTCATTATTTCGACATCATGGAAAATCATGTTGGTTCGTGTGGGAATATCTGGCAACAAATGTTCGTATTCTTTTATCAGCTGTTTCAGGTCATTAATCTCAGGCGGCAGTAGATGCGCAATCTTCTGGTCCAGATTGTCCAGAATTTCCGAATTGCAAAGATTAGTCACTCCGAAGTCATCACTATTCGATTTCTCATCTTCATTCATATTCTGTATGTGTGGGACAGGTACTACTAAATTAATTGAATAATTGATTTGGCTATCTATGTATACATATTGTTTTAGCATATTAATGTGGCAAAGTTATTTCTGCTTTCTCCTCCCAGGAGTATTAATAATGTAATTTAAATCACTCACTTTCTTGTGAATGGTATAGGGGCCAAAATACTTAGCCTGATGAGGAATTTGGGGTATGGGCAACAGAGCCAAAACTCTGTCACCTGACTGAAAACTCCTATCTTTCGCTTGTTTGTCATACCTCAATTTCATTTTCAACTGGACAGATTTATGATTATTTCTTGCCACCTCGCAAGCCTTTGACAATCTATTCCTAAAGTTAGAAACATAGTCCAGAAGATTTAACTCCGACTCTTCAGTAGAAATAAGTCTTTTTTTCAATGACTTTAATGGTCCCTGGACAGAATGTCCGAACACAAGTTCAAAAGGACTAAATCCTATCCTATAGATTCTTGCACTGACTCCCTTGCAGCAAACAACAACAATTGCACACCTTCATCCCAATCTTTTTCTGTTTCATAACAATATGACTTAATCATATTTTTAAAGTCTGATGGAACCTTTCTAAAGCACCTTGACTTTGAGGGTGGTAAGCTGAGGATCTAAACTGTTGTATACCTAATTCATGCAAGACTTGTTGGAATATACCAGGCATGAAATTAGATCCATTATCAGATTGTAAAGACTTGGGGAGACCAAATAGTGTGAAAAACTTGACCAAAGCTTTCACTATGGTCTTAGTTGTAATATTCCGTAGAGGAATAACTTCTGGAAATCTTGTGGACGCACACATAATCGTCAACAAGAATTGGTTGCCTAACTTGGTCTTAAGTAGAGGGCCGACACAATCTACCTTTATTCTACTAAATGGTTCATCAAAAGCAGGAATAGGTGACAGATGAGCTTTGGGTATCTCCCTGATTGGGTTTTCGTACCATTTGAAAAGTATAACAAGATCTACAAAACTTAGAGGCATCACTTTTAAGTTTCGGCCAATAAAAGTGATTTAAGATCTTGTGATAGGTCTTATTAACTCCTAAATGACCAGACAATGGTGTTTCATGGGCCAAACTAATTATTTCCTGTCTATACGACCTAGGAACTACAATTTGATACAAAACTAACCACTCGTCAGCAGCGGGTACCTCAGGTGGTCTCCATTTCATCATAAGGACCATTTTCTTCAAGAAGTAACAAGTTCATTTTGTGTGGCTTCAGTTTCAGTCATAGCCCTTGAAAACAGTCAGGAGAGATCGGAATCTTCTTCCTGTAAGACAACTAGTGATAGTCTTTTATCACCCTGATTAGATTTATTAGATTGTGTAGATGAAAGAGTATTACTGTGAACAATACTTCTTGACTGATCCAAACTAGGAGCGAAAGTGACCTCATTAAAAGCCTGACCCAAAAAGGTGTCCGCTAAAGGAAATACATCCTGTTCAACAACATCATTCTCAAGAGCACGCTTTGCCATAGCTCTAGTAACTGCACAAGCTGGATATAAACCAGGGATTTCTACTTCGATAGGATCAAATCGTTGATCCATACAAGGTTTGTCAGTTATTAATGGATTAACCACGACCTTATCTCCAGCTAGGTCATTACCTAGTAATAAATGAATGCCCTTTATAGGCAAAGAAGCCACAGCTCCTATTGTCACTGGTCCCGAAACTAAGTCTGATGACAAATTAACACAATGGAGAGGGGCATTTACATATCCACCTTCTACCCCTGTATTAGGACACTTTCACTAGTAGAAGACCTCTCAGAAAATGGCAAAGTACTCTTTCACATTCTCTCTATCAATCTATGTTAAAAAAAGAATGTTGTCTTTCATGTCCGCGTACCAAATCGGATAGATGTTTTCCTTCAACAATATAAATATACAGCGGTGTGTTCACCAGTATTGCCAAATACCAAAAGTAAATCTAAATGCACTCATATATGGAAATAAACAAGAGCACCCATTAGAAATAAGGGCTAAAATCTTCTCTGAAATAGAAAGCAGGTATGATGGGTACATCCAAATTTACACGGATGGATCTAAATCCCCTGACCCAGGCCGCACTGCAGCAGCAGCGGTGATCCCGGAGAAATGCATCACACTGGGGGCGAGGCTACCAGATAACTGCTTCATATATACGTTGGAATTATGGGCTATCATTCAAGCGATTCAATGGATATGTACTAATCAAACCCTGAGTCATAATAATTATCGACTCCCTTAGTGTGCTACGAACGCTGGAATCAGGCAACTCTACCAGTAGAGAGAACAAGATTAGAGAAATCTACATGAGGCTTAAAAATCTGGACCAAAAGAAACATACTGTAGAATTCATGCGGGTGCCCTCCCATATTAACACCCCTGGAAGTGAAAGGGCTGATAAAGAAGCTAAAAATAAACTCAGCGAAGCGGAAATACACCAGTTAGACTACAGCGTCCATGAGATCTACAGTATGATTAGGCATAAAATTGATTAACAAAAATTGCAGAGGAAGTGGTCTTAAACGCAGACCATCAGGCCCGGCCGCACAAGGTGGCAACGATTGGACAAATTCAGCACATAAAACCCCACTAAACCGGCCCACGTAATTAAGTATATAAGGTGGTACCAAGCCCAGACCACAAGGGCTCCACTGCACAAAACAGTAACTAATTCAGGAATCCTCCTGCATAGAGAAACAAGAAAGGAAGAATCGGTGCATATGCTTATAAAAACTAGGATAGCTTTGACAATCTACTCCTGAACCGGATATGTATCTATATCTATATCCATAATTTCTTTTGAACCACTCTATATCTAACATTTAATAGCATTTAGCCTCAATTACAGAGTTTATTTCTTTCAAAATTGTTCATAAAAACAAATAGATAAGGTGCAAGTCGACGTCATTTACTATATTTGGCAAATAAAAACAAAATTTCAACCTTGAACAATTCGGAGCCCTCCTAAGACGTCGAAGAGCCCTCTGTTGTCCTTTCTCGCCTTTTCTGCTTCAGGACATGAATAATTATTTGGTGTGCGGTGCACACAGTATAGCGTCATATGGATGCTTTGCATTAACTTAAGGTACATGGCCGAACACGTTATAAATTGAAATTCATTCATTCAGTCAGTCAGTAACACCCATCGTTGACTTGTCACTCATCATGTCATCTGCCCTCGGGAAAATTAATGTAGCCCTGGTGCACATGTACACCGTAAGAAACATTCTTGTGCAGAATAGACAGGACTGACATCCGATCACATATTTAAAGATGACAGAGAAACTAGTTGAAGCGGTGTTAAAAGAAGAAGAAATGAAGGTGCAGACAAATGGGGCAAGAAGAAGAAGAAGCAGGAAGAAGAGATGAGGATAAGGAGGAGAAAATGAAGACAGATGATGAGTCTAACTTTAGGTTCACTTTTAAAAAGAGGCGTCCCATCGCTGTAGTGAAACCGACAGTGAGACCTAGCAGTGCAGGATTTCGCAATCGTTAACATCATTGATCCAGGACGACAACCAACGGTCCTTTTCAGGGCCACTCGGGTCTTTTAAAAAAGAGATACTACTCAAATCATTGCCAAATGTTCTTTGTTAGTATGTTTGTGTATATCCTTGTCTTAACAAAAATCAACAACAAAACTAAACTTCAAAACCGCTTCTACCTTATTGTCATAGTGTATTTGTGGCTATTGTGTGTATGTATAAAAACTACCTAGCCCTTGAATAATGTTAATCCTATATGAAAAATAAGAAGAATAGTTTATTTTAGGTCCACGCGATTTCTCTTGACTTGCATTCTGTTTTACATCTAGGGACATTCGTCCATTCGAATTTTGTGGCCCTTTAAAGACAGACATATCGTTTGGCTCACTCAAAACCTGTGGAGAAGTAGGGCTTAAAGGGCCTACACCTTAGTAGCTATGTTTCAAGATCTACCTGAAGGCGGCGGTTGACAACAAGGTTTTAAGTATCTTAACCACCACCATCATCGCCATCGTTCTAGCCATTTCCAGCTAGGCAGCCAGCCTGCCAGCCTACCAGCCAACGAGCCAGCCAGCCAGCCAGCAAACCACGGCACCTTAGATTGATATAATTACAAACATTGGGTAATTTAGAAAATTTGGAATTAAACCTACGGATAAAATTTCTGTACTGTTGGCTACACAAAATAATTCTTATATCCGCCATCTTGTATTCTATAGAATTCTAACTGCTGAATTTTAGGAGTGACTCTAACACCATTCCTAACAGAACTAATTCTCTCTCTGAACAGTGGTTTTCATATTATGATAGTCTGTTAACATTTGTCGAAAATTCTGTTACAAAAGTTTGTTACTTAAAGAAATTCCTTCGTTCACAAAGTTTGGCTGTAAAATTCCTTTGTCTTTAAAATTGGACTGTGTTTTGTTGGTTTCGGTCACGCTTCGAGAAAGGTGCTAGGAAAACCTACTAGCTACACCTGGGCGGAATCCTCGCATATACCCTAGCTCGCGGGGATCACTGCGAGATTTTCTGCCAATTGAAAACTGGTTCCTGGATAAAACAGATATTCCAGGACTGAAACCACACAATAGCTGTAATATCCAATTGACTGAATCCTTACTAACTACACCTGACATTTCTTGAATTAATTAATAGATACACCCCCGTATTAAAAGCAACCAGTGTTCATAATCAAAGAACTACTGACACCGTGTAACTTATTTTGCATAAATCTATCGCTAGGATTAAAAAAAAAAACAAACCCCCCCCCCAAAAAAAAAAACACAATAACAACAACAATGACTCAAAGGAAAATAAACGTGAGTACACAATTAAAAAGGGTCCAAGGTATAATTCTAACCCCACCAACACATCTAGGAACAATTGGAGTAGGTCCTAGGGATAAAGTTAGGATGAATCAACATCGGAAATAAGCCCAAACTTGGACACCACGGTACCGATATTTTCCCCACACATATAAAAGGCTTGTGATTCTGACTCTGATTCTGACCCAAAGTCCAATTCAAAGAAGTAGAAGAGGGACAGGAAAGGTAGATCTAAATGACACAGTGCCGTTGCCGATGTACGGCCTAGCACTAGTACCTAGCCCACCCACCCCCAACATTAAAATAACAGTGGCGCCAATAAATGGAGTGGGAGGGGTACAAGGGGAGACGCAAACCCTGAAACACCCACCACACCTCAACCACATGGCACCAAGGAAGTAGGGAAAAAGAGAATCCGAAATCCAAAACTTACGCAGAATCCCTTCAGAATCAGGGAGAGACAGGGAACAATCAGAATATGGCAAGACAAAATAAATTAAACTCAGAAGTAAGGACAAAAAAGTCAAACGGCATAGAGAAACAAATAAAACCTAAATTGAAACAAAACAAACTCAATAAAAAAGACGAAACATCAACACCTAACTCCACAAAGTCTCGCAGCACTAAGGTGCATGATAGTCAGGTAGCAGACCAAATTCCACCAAGTCTCGCAGCACTAAGGTGCATGATAGTCAGGTAGCAGGCCCCTCTGAAATAAGACAAGTAGTTGCAGATGAGGAATTCTTAATCGCTGACTCGCATGAACCACCCAAACCACAGGAAACCAGTCATACAAGGCAAGGGGAAAAGACTAAAAGGCGAAACCAAAACCAAACATCCGGGAACTGCTACTATACAGCCTGTGGTCAAAGACCAAAATGCCAGAGCAACCAAAATATCAAATACAAATAATCAAAAAGTACAGCCAAAGAGCGGAGAACTCTCGCCGAAGATAAGCACAAGCAATAAGGCCATCAACAATCAAATATAGAACTACCACCATCCGAATCTGACAATCTTTATTGAGAGTCCCGACATCAACATAAATCAAATTAGTAACAGAAGCATCACAATCGAGGAGCTTCTTAAAACACGAGGGGGGGGGGGATTAAAAATCATCAATACTAATGATGGCTACATCATAGTTGGATGCGCCACCGCAAAACAGGTAGCGAAATATGTAGAGATAAACAAAATAGGCAAGTAACGTCCTAAAGTTACCAAGCACAGATCATCAAGCCCCCCCCCCCCCAAAGCAATCAACAACGACAACCTTACATAAGAAGATCATACATCTCGCTAAGACACGTATAGCTCAGACCATAGTTCAAGAAATAAAACAATATGTCCAAGAGGTAGAAAATGTAGTGCGCCTCAAGAACAAACAAGGCGAGAACTCAACTGTAATTCTCTTATTTTTTAAACAAACACCACCAACTGTAGTTCGCCTAGGGCCACACGGAGGCACTCATCAAGCTACACGACTATAAAAGAAAGCCTCGGTTCTGTGAAAACCGCAAAGGGTGTGACCACTTCTCCTCCAGATGCAAGAACCGAAAACGATGTGGCAAAATGGGGGCCGGAGGGGCAAAATGTGCCAATTGTGGGAACTCTTACCTCCCTAAATCTAAGGACAACCCTTATGCGATTAGAGAAGAGAAAACAATTAACATCATGTTAAAAATTAAGATTACATATGCAGCAGGACAAAATCAGATCATGTACCAAGCAACAAACAACTCCAAAATGGACATAGAAAAAACTCAAGGCCAAGCAGCCAAAACACCAACACCAAAATTAACTAAAACTACCTCAGTAAAGGAAGTGGCGAAAAGCAGCACTGCACTGCAAGATAAACCCGTGAATGTACAACCCTATAATGTAAGCAGAATAACCGTAACACATAAAGCGGAAACAAATAATTCTAAACCACAAACTCAACTAAAAAGGAACAAACAATCCAACAACCCCACAAGAAAGAAAATATGAATAACAAAAGCCCCAATATCCAAATAACCAACACCCAAGATTCACCAAGCAGCACAAAGAAGAACAATCACTCCATACCTATAATCCAAGTGCTTGAACTTATGAGTGATGTAATTGACCTAGCACTTAAACTCAACAAGGACAATTTAGTACCAGTCGATGAAGTATACAACCAGATGGTTGCACTTGCCAATCTGGGTATCAAAAACAGGGCACCAACAGCCGCAGTATAAATAAACAGGCTCACTGAAGAGTTAAATATGACTCATTTAACGTTGATACAACAGATACAATTAGATTTTGGCAGCGGAACTGCAGGGGTATACGGCGTAACATCCCGGAGCTGCTACACAAAATACAGACTGAAAATAACAAACCGGACATTGTGTGCCTTAGGAGACACACTTGACTGAGCACACACAAAAACATTCTAAAATACCAGAATACTTCACCTGCTACTGTAAATACAGACCCAACGGGAAGCGGAGAGGCAGCCTGGCAACATATGTAGATGACGCTCTCTCAAGTGAGTCTGTTGATGGCACGTTACAAATACTAAACTCTGAACCAATTCCTGAATGCCAAGTAACAAGTAGTCGGAGACCCCCCTAAATCTGAGACGGGAAGAGTTACTCCTGAGATATGCGACCCGGATTACTAACCATGACAAGTCGCACCCTACTAGAAAAATAATAGAGAAATGCAATAAGCCCTTTAGACACCAACTGGTGAGGCTAAATTTACCAGGAGGCAAGAAAATCCATGATCTAAAATGGGAACTGAACATCCCAGACATTCAGTCGGAGGTAATAAAATACCCTGACACCGCCCCATGGACCTGTAAATTGCCAAAAATAAATTAAAAAATATGGGGATAAACAAGAACACCCCATGGAGTTAAAGGCTAAAATTGTCACCGAAATCGAAAGTAGGTACGAGGAATTTACAAAAATGTATACTGACGGCTCTAAATCTCCGGATCCAGGACAAACTGCAGCTGCAGTGGTAATTCCCGAGGAGGGCATAACACTGAGGGCGAGACTACCTGACAGATGCTCCATTTACGCTGTTGAATTTTGGGCCATCAACCAATCAATCACATGACATCAAGCAAACCCTATACCCAAAGCGGTTATAATCAGCGACTCCCTCAGTGTGCTGCGATCCCTGGAATCAAGTAACTCCACCAGTAGAGACAATTTGTTGCGAGAAGTCTACTTGAGACTCAAATCCTGGAGCAAAATAATCATATTATAGAATTTATGTGGGTGCCCCTCCACATTGACATACCAGGAAATGAACGTACAGACAAAGATGCTAAGAACAAGCTAAATGATGTGGAAGTACAGCCCTTGGAGTACAGCCCTTGAAGTACAGCGTCCCGGAAATATATAGTATGATTAGGCAAAAAAATGATAGCAAATGGCAGGGTGAATGGGATAATTCTTACAAAGGGCGCAGCTTATACAATATGCAGAAACAAGTTAGTAGAAACGCTCTTTCCCCTGACCCGATAAAAAAACATGACTGTAAAGTCATAAATAGAATTAGAACTAGCAAAACACTACCCAGCAGCTTTAGAAGATTTATATCAGATCTGGCAGCCTTAGGAACAATCTGCCCTCACTGCCACATCCAAGAAGCCCTCAACCACATATTCAATGAATGCCCAAAATACAAAATCAATTAAGCCCTAATAAAGTTAGATTCATTTCTTTCTCTTATATACTGTGTCCCTTTAACTACTTTCTGATAATGACAAACTCTACTAACAACAACTAACAGAAGGAGTCGGAATTCATGCAATCAACTGTAAATAACGTACCCTCATAAAATTAAGAAATATAAGGTGATCATAAGTCCAGACCATCAGGGTCTGCCGCAACAAGATGGCAATATTGAATTTGAAAAATCACAACTGCCCCACACCCTATTGGAAATATGACGCGGTCAATAGCCCAAAACATTGGAAGGAGAAACCAACCCCCAGCTTACAGGTATACCCCACACCTTAACCCATGCAGTAAACTATTAACTGGAATAGTTACAAAAACCTAAAAATAATAAGGAAACTTGTCATATTAATAAATTCCGCCCCTAAAAAGCTATGTCTTCCTACAAACTATCCTTAATATTACTAAAGCAGCCAACAGTACAGCGATATTTGAAAAAATTAGTGAAATTCAAGCCACAAGACGACACAATTTTAAATTTCGGCACACCAATAAAAAATAATATACTCTGTAACCAACGGAGCCCCCAGCGACGACGGTGCACCCCCTGCCGAGCTCCATTCCTCAGATGCCTGACCAGACATAAAAAACCATAAGGGTTAAATAATAAATAGTACACCTTGTGTACAATTTCTATCAAGTCGTAAATTGACGAAGGGCCGAAAACGACTAAAATAAGTAAGTAAGTACATCTAGGCATGCTTTCCTTCTCGTCCGCATCTCTACTTTGAGAGATGGTTGCCTTCACTTTCATGATTAAAGCATATAAAGCGTAGATTTCGCCAGGTTTGCCATTCATCGTGCGCAAAGCCAAGAAGAAAGAAGAATGACGACCATCCAACATTGCCAAGTTGGGAAGTTAATGGAAGCAGTATCTTTAATAGAGAGATAGAGGAGATGGGGTCTTACCCAAGCAAGAGACACCCAAAGATGGAAAATACTTCTTTCAAAAATAGCGAAGACTTTTGTTCGCGAAGTCATCAAAATTAAAACAGCCTGGGCTGAAGAAAAGATAGAAAAGGAGCGGTAGAAAAGGGAAAAAGACTTTGAGCGCCTCAATGCCAACTGGATGAGGGTTCAGGAGAGGATACGGAAAAGGCGGATAAGGACTGGATCCCTGATGAGGAGGAAAAAGATGATTGGGAGAAGGAAGCCAACGAGTCTACTTTTAAGCTCATTGTCTCCAGCAAAGCAACTTGGGCTAAAGATGATAGATGGGGATAAAGATGTGACACCTAGGGTGCCCGACCCGGGAGATGCGACCACTAAGAGAGAGTGGTGACAGAAAATAAACACGGTTATTTTCAGAGGCACCCTGATATCTAGAAAAGAGAGATACTACTCACAACATTCCTGATATATGTGTTTGTATGTTGTATATGTCTAAGTCGATGTTGACAACCCAACTAAAGCATAAAATTCATTAACTCTCTTGCGTGTGATAGCATTATTGTGTAAGTATAGTGTGTCTATAAACACTCATACCCTTGATTGTATGTGTTAGTATGCTTGTATGGATGTAAGTATAGCGCATGTATTAACTCTCCTACCCTTGCTTGTATTTGTGTGTATGTATGTGTGTGTGTGTGTGTGTGATAGTATGTTTGCATGTATGTAAGTATAGCGTGCGTATAAACACTTCTCTCCTTTTCGTTGGATAGTAGGGCGTGTGTTGGATAGTAATAAAAAAGTAGATGATGGATAGTATATAAAAAAAGTGTATGTTGGATAGTAATTAAAAATTAGGAGATGGAGAGTATATCAAAACGTGTGTGTTGGATAGTAATAAAAAATTAGGAGATGGAGAGTCTATCAAAAAGTGTGTGTTGGATAGTATATGTGGCGTGTTGGATAATATATCAAAAAGTATGTGTTGGATAGTACTGAAAAAATAGGTGTTGGATAGTATCTAAACCTTTTAACATTACATTTCTCGCAGAGATCGAGAAACTGTTAAAGATGGACACGGACTATCCCACTCTCCAAGTTAACATTAAATTTCCCGCAGAGGCCTCAAGTGCCATATTATTGTAAACCTATGTACTACTTTAATATATGATTTCCCGTATGGGTCTCAAGTGCTATATTTTCATGTCAACTCTAACAATGTAACAATGTAACCCCGTTTGAGGTCAACCACTTCTAATAATGTTACCATTTACCCTCAATGTTGAATTCCCGTCAAGACCTCAAGTGCCATATTAATGTCAACCTATGGACAATTCTAACATAAGATTTCCAGTAGAGGCCTAAGGTGCCACCTAATGTAAACCTACGGCGTAATGTTAAGTCTAGTAGAGGCCTCAATCGCCACATATTACTACTGTTGTACGACTAACGCAAGTACACAGAGCTATCTTTGCTTGGTCAACAACCATGGCTAAAGTCCTATATTTAACTCAATGCAAGTCTTATGCAAAAGGAAACTTATGATTTCCAAAAGGACCTTTTTAAGCTGATGAACAATGCCATATTCGGTAAACAGCTGGAAAATGTGAGAAAAGAAACAACTGATAAAATATGTACAGATGAAAATAAATATGGAAAACTGAAAATATATATATAGTTGCAAACAGAAAAATAGTCAGTGAGGATTTAGTACTTATCAGAATGAAGAACACAAAGATCAAACTCACCAAGCCGATATACGGTGTAGTTACAATGTGTGATTTTTGCTACAAACAAATAAGGCAATACGATGAACCTGAATTTCACCGATACAGATTCTCTTTGCATAAGTGTTGAATCGGATATTTGCAGTAATGATATGAAAGAAAATATAGTTCTATAATACAAGCCGCTCTCATTAGGACAACATGTAACATCCCTCAAGCTAACAAAATAGTTATTGGACTGTTCAACGATGAACTTAAAGGCAATCAGATTAGAGAGTCTGTTTGTTTAAGATTCAATTCTTTGCATGCAAAGCAGATCGTGCAGTGTTAAACAAATCGCGAAGTGAAAAAAAGAAATAAAATAAAAAAACTATTATATTATGTTTAATATATCTGTAGTTATAACTTCAACACAGTTTAATACTAGGTTGTATTACTAGCCCCATCGTCTGATCCTGGCAACTATCAATGAACAGTGACAGTTCCTGTCTGGTGTGGGGAGTATAGTTGGAGGACTGCTGAGCCGACCTTGATTTGGTCATTCACCTCCACATTTTTAAAAGAAAACATTTGGGGAAAATCTCTACGAGTGTAGTGTTGTTTTCTGCCTGGATGGATGAATGGATGGGTGGAGGGAGGGATTAATGGATGGATTCGATGTATGTATGTAATAATTTACATACTAATTATACACGTTGATTAGGTTAATTATATTGCCGCCATGTTGCTACATTCCATAACTTGTTTAACATTTTGAAACTGAGCTTAAACTGCATCATTTGCATCCTGTCCAAAACAGGAAATGAAATTGTAATTGTAATTGTAATTGTAATTGTAATTGTAATTGTAATTGTTTGACAAACTATTTCTACATCAGTAACTTCAGCTTGGACAGTAAGTTAAGAAAACATAAAAGACAGCGCATGCACGATATAATGCCAGATTATAAATGAACAGGAGTCTTTTTTAAAAAGTTCATTGGGGGTGTAATCTATTCGACAAGAAAATATGCAGTCATTATTCTCTCTTTTTTCTCCGCTCGTGTATATTATGGTTAATAGTATGGCGTCTAGGGCATACGATTCTACGATTTCAGATCTCTTCTAAATCTATCGTGTGGAAATAACACGTGCAAGGTTGTAGCATTTCACCCCAGTGGGGAATAAGGCGCTAGACAACTCTCATCCCATTATGTACACATACAGTTTTTTTTGTGATTTGCTACCAGAAGTGTTGAAAAAGGAAGCTGAATAATATGTGATGATGACTATACTTATAAAACTCCGTTTTAGAGTGAGTTAGGTCAATTAGAACGAGACAGGCGAAGGACAAGTACAAACCATGACGAGAACAGTGAATTATCTCGAAGTAATCTTGCTCTTGAGCGCTTGGGCCGTTTATGGTAAGTGTTGCATGCGAAACAATACATACTATGTGTATCTTTGTAATGAAGCATATACGTTGACTCGTGCGTGCAGAGGATGTCGTCTCTAATAATTGATATAAAATTTTATTTTTATTCAGTCTTTGGCAGAATATTTTCACGGTGTATAAATTTTCAATTCTGATCTTAGAACATTTTAGCGGTGTTTTAATTTAGCGCCGCTCTCCGTCGGACATTATTACCTCAGTTCCAATCAACTTATTATGAAATATTCACGTTGATTTAAGTTTTGCGGAAGCAAGATTGATTGAGAATATAGCTAAAATACAATACCCCCCACGCATAATTTGGAGGTTTATTTTTTCTATTCAACTTGTACATTACAAGTATAGTCTGAATTGTGGATATATCTATCTATATATATATATATATATATATATATATATATATATATATATATATATATATATATATGTGTGTGTGTATGTATGTATGTATGTATGTATTTATGTATGTATGTATGTATGTATGTATGTATGTATGTATGTATGTATGTATGTATGTATGTATGTATGTATGTATGTATGTATGTATGTATGTATGTATGTATGTATGTATGTATGTATGTATGTATGTATGTATACCTAAACGAGGGTTGATCCAAACGGCAAACCAAGCTACATAGCTGAAACTTATACATATTTCAAGCATACAATTTCTGAACATATGTATAAATAAAAAATTTAAATCATTACAGCTAGTTTATGAATTATACCAATTTCATGATGGTCTGGTAAGGAGATCCGAAGCAGCTGTGTCGTGAACATTACGTTATACAACCAAACTGTCTCGTGGCCCTTAGATCATTCTGCCATCTCTACTTATTTTTGATTCATCTGTCAGGATTCTCTCAAAAGTTCTATATGCAGGATCCAAATCTTGATAAGTTTGCATGTTTAATAACTCAATGGTCTCCATCTGTCTTCAAATGCACTGTCAATGTGTTATCATTTTCAGTAACTTTTCTAATCTTTCACTTCATTCGTTTTCACAAGTGACAGTCGTCCTAATTCGGAACATCATCGTCTCTTTCCAATGCGAGTCGAATAGCTTCGACTCTCTGAAAGAGACTCTGAGGTAATCGTATTGATACTTCCCAAATTGGAAAGTTTGGGTGGACGAGCATCGGGCTACACGTGCGAAGAACAGCGTCTTATAAAATGATTGGTGTTCAAAATAACCCTCCACCACGTATCAGCAATCAATTCAATGCATGCACTGTTTTAATGTTATTTTTGCAACTGTGCAATAAAATAAATTAAAAATTAAGAACGTGTTTGGTTTTAGTAGCCTGAAACTATTGCTTACGTTGCTGTTAGTGATGACAAGTCTTCCAGTCATTATGACGTAAATAAAGTTATTATAACGTAAGGACAACCACCGGCTTGAGGGCAGTTCAAAATGTACAATTTTTACATCTAAGGTTTTTGCTAGCATGCGATGAAAAATGCCGAGGACATTCCGATTGAATCGTCGTTTCCGAAATCGCTTATGCCACTTGTAGTACGAGGTAACACTTTACGTTAAGCTTTTCTGAAACGATCTCAAGTAGCTTCTTTGTTTCAATCGGCGATTTATTAAACTTATTGAAACAATTACGCTGGTACGTTGCGCCGTTTTCCTTCGACGTCATGTTTTCTCGCGGGTTTGATTCTCTATGAAGATCAAACAGGCACAAAATGCAGTCGGAACACCTGGTGGCTTTTTTTTATACAATTTTATCTCGGAAATACTTCGATGCAGTGATACGGTGTAAAACGGGAGAAATCGCACAAAAATGGAGGAGAATTCAAATTACAACCATGGCCAAAGTACTATGATACCATTATGGAATTATTTGCACAAGTTCATGTAAAAGAAAGTTCTGTAGTGAGTTCACGCTTGAAAAAAAAACTTGGGAATGTTTCGGAAAATAACAAGTCCTCTGAGTCGAGTCGCCCTTAATAAACGCTATGATGCCGTGTGATGTGTACATGACGTCATTTAGTAAACACGGTGCATGTATATGCGATTGGCAACTGGAATATTTCCGAGGTATCTTTCCGATCATTATTGGAGAGGCCCGAGCGTGTTCCGATTGGCACAAAATGCACACTCTATACAGTATCTGCAGCCACGTTAAAGATACAGAAATTGTGCTTTGCTAGGTGTAATCTCCCATGACTTTGCTGAATTAGAGAGTTGATCAATCTGTTATAGTGTAATCTCTAAAGACTGTTGAATTACATGGTTAATCAATCGTAAAAAAAAAAAATATCTCGAATATAATACACTTATCGCATTTTGGAAATGCTCTGAATCATATTACTAAAGCATGGATGAGCCCTAAGTACAGACGCCATATTGTTTACATTAGTTTATGGGAAAGGCCTGAGGTGTAACAATTTTGTGGTTACAAGAGTGAATGACTGCACTTCCGGCGAATGTACAAAATTTGAAAATATTAATCTTCCATATTAGAATTACAGAAAGGCTCGAGCTGTTGCAAATAAGATGCTGATTCATGGAACTAATTTTTAACGACGAGGCAGAAAGTAGTGCCGTTACAATCGTTACACCAGACTTCTGTAATATGGCCTATGAAATTGGAAATGATATAAAGTGACCAGGTAGACAGTTTGACTGGTAATTTTCATTCGTATATAGGGGGATTACTTTTATATATTTCAGCATAAATCCTTATGCATCCCGATAGAGGTCAAAGGCTAGATAGACGTGATGATGTTTTAATGTTTGACATTTAACTTGATAATTTGATGAGTAAAGGAACGCGGTAGCAATTAAATGAAAGTTCCCCATGTATGACGATGAAAATTGCACAAAAACATAAAATAGCACTCGAAATGTAATTGGAAATATGACTCAAAGCCTCCACAGGTCTCTGATGCCAATCGTATCGCAGTGATTGGGGAGGGGGAACATTGGGGGGGGGGAAGGGATATTGATATTCAACCCATTGCTGTTTCAGTCCAAGCTTTCCTGTTTAGTATACATTTTTTTTACGTCTCCGTTTAAAGATTTGCAAGATTTTAGTGATTATTTTTGTGTATTATAGGGAATCGGTGATGGAAAAATATTTCTCAAACCGAATAATCAGCCAATTATTAGGTACATGCATCAATCATGCTGAAACGATTTCACGGGGCTTATGGTAGCATGGATTAGTTTCGTAAAATGGACGTTTCCAAATTTCATAATATAAGGAATTCTTGGGATATTCTCAAGTATTCGTGTTTAGTAATTATAGATAGGAATAATTCTGTGTATTAGGCATTTGGGTCATGTTTTGTGGTACTTGGCACTTGGAAATTGCGTTCTAATAAGTCATACCAATTTGAATCAAGAAAAACCAAACAAATGTGAAATTAGAGTCTCGTGGATGTGTGATCCTTAGTTTGATTAGAGGAAAATTATGTGTGGCATTAGCGCATTTAGTAAAACTTCCATTGATAACGATTGTTGTTTTGATGTCCTTAGAAATGGGTGAAACAACAACCTTTAGCCAAACTCATGCAGTTTGTTCGAATTTTTTTGTTGTTGCTCGGTATTGAAATGCTACGTGCAACAATAAGCTACCTGTGGACGCATCTAATGTACCCATCTATTACCCACGTATGGGAAACCTCAGCTGCATATCACCACGAAAACCTGTGACAAAAGCAAAACGCAAAATACAACAATAAAACCAACAAAATAGCTCACTGGATACAAAGGTTCTACTTAAAACATAAATATTAGAAACATATTTTATAAAGTGCACAGGAATAAAGATTTGCTAAGATGGCATACGTCATATTTTGATCCAAAATTGTGAGAGAAAAAAATTCATGCTTTTGCATTTTATTACCTTTGACCCTGTGACCTTGTGATTAGATTCCAATGGTAACACTTTAAAGTGAAACTTAGACATATGAAAGATACGTGGTAAAAGTTTCAAAATTGATATATATTACCATCGCTCGCCTTGCTAGGGTGAAAATGTTAGTTCTTATACTGAAAATTGCATTTTTCTATGCATCCATATGTAGGAAAGGGGTGGAGTCATATTACACGAGGTTTAAGGGTTTTAATGACACCCAACTCCTAGGAAAGGGATAAGAGTAAAATCAATAAATTTCAAGGATGAAATTAAAGTATGCGGAGATAAACTTCAGCAGTATTGAACTGCTTATTAAGCTCGCACTAAATATGCCCACTCATCTTTGAAGCAACCTGATATAAATAAAGAAAAAAAGAAAGAAAGAAGAAAAAACATAACCATTGACATGTATACATTTTCAGACTCATCAGAAAATGGAGAAACCGAATCAGTCAAACATTGACAGAAAAAAGCTGATCGTTCTATGATTACCCCTTTATATTCACACCAACACCTCCCCCTTCCACACAATGCCTGAATATTTGAAACTATTCGATTTTCATCCTCATAAAGAACCTATACTAAACAAAGTCAGAGATATTTCATATATAAAGCGGTGACAATTGTCCCGTTGTGCACACAACATCAAATCATGCAACTACATCACTGTAAATAACGCGGAAGAAATATAGGGATAAAGTATGGATGTCTCTTTAATCAAAAAATGCATCCCTGGCCAATCGTACGAAACTATTTAGTGCCACCTTAAAGAAAATTCAAAATTTTGTTAAATCCTCTCTGTCTCTACTACGTGATAATGTACTTGATTATGAATAATACGGTACCTATTTTCCCTCGCTGAGCGCAAAAATAAGCTACAGATAGGCCCATATAAAGTAACATTTAGGAGTGCATTTCGTTACATTTGTATTACACACGTATGGGAAAAAATAACTAATAATAAAAATAGAAACCGAAACACGATAATAAAGAATAATAAAAGTAACTCAATGGATACAAAGTTTCTTCTTTTAGAATAAAATAACAGACAAATATTTCATAAAGTGTACAGGAATAATGATTCTCTTAACTGGCATATTTCAAATTTTAATACAAATAGTGAAATACCATGCTTTTGCTTTTTATAACCTTTTACACAGATGACCTGTTGATTAGTTTCCAATGGTAACACTATAATATGAATCTTAGATGTATGAGGGATAAGTGACAACAGTTTTAGTTTCTATCTATTACTATTATTCACGTTGCTATGGTAAAACTGTAGTGCGCATACTAAAAATTTTATTTTTCATCTATGCATTGGTAGGAAAGGGAGGGGGGGGGGGTCATGTTTCTTGAGGTTTAAGTTTTAAATCATACTTTACTCCTGAAAAGTTTGTATTCAGGGATAAGAGTAATATTATTCGAATTCAAACATGAAATTAAAATCCGAAGAAGGAAGCCTGAAGATTATTTAACTGTCAGGCCCGCCGACAGAAATTTAGGGCCCCTGGGTAGAGCAGTCATGGGCCCCAAAACTAGTTTCATTTTTTTGCATATAAAAACCTGTGTACAATTTTGCATATAAAACCTGTAGTAATCTACCATAACTTACACTCTTGCAAGGACCAAGTTTTAATATTTACTGCAAAGATTAATTGATTTTTTTTATAACTGAGTTGATGGTGGGCCCCAAGAAATCGACGGGCCCCTAGGCAATTGCCCCCTCCCCCTCGCCCCTCCCCCCCGGCGGGTCTGGTAACTGCTCATTAAGGTTGCCATAAATAGTTTTCGGCAACGGCAGGAATCAAATATATACCCTCTCATCTTCAATGTCACCTACTCTCAAAATAAAACTCCATGCCCATCCAATGTATACACTTTCAAATTAGTCAGAGAATGGAGAAATTGAATCAGTTAAAGATTGCCATGGTAACGCTGATCGTTATATGATTACCCCCTCCATATTTATACTAAACCCCTCTCAGTAATGCGTCAATATCCCTAAAACTCGCGATTTTCAACCCCACAAATAACCTATACTTAAAACGTCGGATATATTGCATCTATAAGACGGTGACAATTGCCTTCCAGATATTACATTAATGAAGAGGGAAGTGGACCATGAATGGACCGATTTCCCACAAAATCACGTACAATAAAAATTATGGTAAACACATAAACACTGAGCTAGTAGAAAATGGACAGCCGCTCATGCACGTTGTAGGCCAAAACTTGATTTTGAATCGAGCTAGTGCGAATCGTCCCCTTGCATACGCAACACGAAATCATGCATTCTTGAAACAACTGTTGAACATACAGGGAGATAAAGCATGGATGTCTCTTCAGTCAAAAAAAGCCTATGGTGACTCATACAAAACTGTATAGTGCTACCGCTGATTGCAACGCCCAAAATGAGGCTTACCAAAACTCTGGTAATGTTGTTGACTGGTCAACAGCTAACTACCGGAAACATAGAAACACATCTTTGTTACTGCTTGTTACGAAATACTTAGACCGTAAATATTCCCACATTGTATATTTTAGTTTATGGTATAGGCCCAGCATATATCTATATATATATATACAGGTGAAATAGGTTTTGACTATACGAAAATCTTGCAAATTGTCTGACGGAGACCCTCACTCACAAGGAATATAAAGCGGCACGTTTTGTTACGTATCATTGACAATAGAGTTTATCGATAACAATTATTTGTACAGACCTTAACCTAGTCTCGTTCAGACTCTCGCGTGATTCTGAGAGATCTACGCCGAGCGAAAGTCTAGTAGTCTCGTTCAACTAGACCTCTCCCGTGGTTTGCTGAGATCTTTGCCATACGAGGGTCTAGTAAAGGTCAATACAAACGAGCGTAACGCTAAAAGAAGGCTTACCAAACATTCTGGTAAAGTTACTAATTGGTTGACAGGTTAGTCTGCGTTTTTAATGAAAACTTAGAACACATAAAGACACAATGTTCTTATTTGCATATGTTTTGGAGCTACCACATAAAATGTATATAGGTAATACCGGTTCGGTAAATCGTCAGACTGTGACACTACACGAAAGGGACACTCATTACCCGTATTTCCACCAATACTTTCTACTACATGTTTATATTTATCTCTCATGCACAAATAGTGCTAATGGACTTTACGGTATATATATGATGGAAACAAGGTGGGCGACACCTATCGGTAACAGTCAATTGTACTAATAGAATCTATATTGGGGTTTGCACATAGACTTGGAAATCCTAGTCGAGCTGTTACATTATTTGTCTCCTGCGATGGGGATTTTCTTGTCTTGGTACAAACTCCATCATAGATTTTTTTTTCCACCCAGTTTTTCCTTTGAAATTAAAATAATGCTTCTCTCTTTTTTGCAATATAGTTTAGCACATTCAACAGACATAGTAGTCATCAGGTACTATTATTTATTCATTTTTACTATAGATCATTTGGTCTTAAAACGTTGTATGAAAATCTAAATAATTATATTTGTAGAATCATACTATATCTGCCGCTCTTACAAGAAAAATAACAATCTAATTGTTATAATTTTCATGTGTTGTTGGTATTGCAGCAAGAGCGTCGCGAGTCACGTGCCATTTTTTTGGTAAACACAGCACATTAATACGAATATGTTAATGAAGGCAGTGGCGTAACCAATCTATCCGAAGTACACAAGTTTTACGCGTGAGAAAATAGCAACAAAAGCATGTCTTAGGTTTGCGGTATTATAACATTTAATCGTTGAATGTCATATGAAAATATTAAAAAATATAATTCATTTTGTTTGTTAGGATAACTTGTAACTTTCATCACTTTTAATTTGGAAAAGTTCCATGGTAGCCAATGATACCATACATGTACCGGGTACACATTCTAACAAGGACCCAAATGTAGAAGGATTGACTATATGTTGGAGTATTAATGGAGAATTACAGATTTGCGTCACTATCATATATAACTCTTCTTCTTTTCTTTGGAAGAGGTCAAAATAAATAAATAAATAAATAAATAAATAAATAAATAAATAAATAAATAAATAAATAAATAAATAAATAAATAAAACACAGAATACTAAAATTTAATTAAATGCTGATTCGTCAGGCTTTCGGCATGCTTTTTTTAAGGGCCAAGGAAGGTAACTGCTACAACTTCATTATTTGTAAACAATTGCATGCATAGTTAACACTGGCAGTTGATAAATTCGCAACGCACTTTAACGATGAAGGATTTATGAAGTGTTGTGTATATTGAATCTATTGTGTGCTTAACTTTGTGTATTATAGTAATGTTGTATTTATTTGTACTTTAAATTACGGTTACTTGTCAACAGGATGTTTACCAGCATTTGAGTTCAATTAGACTGTTGTTTTTTTTTCTATTAGGATGACTCGCGTCCTGTTATGATGTGGGTCATTAGAAGATGTGAATATAATAGAGACTTGATACGCATTAAATTCATTCCTGTTTTAGATCAGTCTGTGGGAATCCATTTGTGATCAGATTTTACATTGTGCCGTTGAAATCAGATCTAATTCGAGAGGAATTATTTATTTAATATATATATTCATTGGAATTACTGAAGTGCTCATTCACTTTTGAATTAATACATTACTTTGAAATTTTGTGAAGTCATTAAAGTACATTCTGGATTATACCATTGTGGTATATCAGGACATTCAAGACTATTGTAACTGATTTGAAATATTCTATATTCTTTGACTTATGATTAGGACATTTAGGATTATTTGGAATTTGATTCGTAATATTGTAAGTATCTTTTGAATTTCACTTTGTATTATAGGGACATAAATTGCTTGTTGATATTACTTACACTGTTGTTTTCACTTTCTTTCTATTACATATTTTTAAGATCCAGAGTCGTAGCAGAAGTAGTACATTTATTACATGTTAGTTTACCTTGTTGTACGAAATGTTATGGCTGTATTCAAATCAATAACCCACCGACTTCGGCTCAGGGTGTATGGGGATGAAGACGGTCAGAGCGTTCCGTGCACCCAGGTAAATTAACATGTAACTAATAATATGTTGATCACATAGGAATCAAGTATAATATTGTTTTTGCCCAGGAATATCACACAGAAAGAGACAGAGTATATTTATGTGCATGTGTGTGTGTATGTGTTTAGAAAATATATATTTTCTTTCATCTGCGAATCATGTCCTAATTTCAACTGATAAATGGTATCTACTTATAAAAAAAACCCACCAACCCCGCACATATTATATTATTGCATTATGAGCTCATTTATTTAGGATAGAAATTTTGATGTTAATTATTGGTTGTTGTAATAAAAAGAAGCTAAAATGGATAATACATTGTTTGTCTTTTTTTTTTGCAATGCGTTTTGTCTCGAGTCTAAAAATGGATTTTTTAGCTTTCATACATAGAAATATTTATTTCTTTCAAATATTTGTACTGAAAATCGAATCACACACACACTTTAAATAATAAACATTTTAGAGAGTATGTTCCAACAATTGATTCAGCATCTCAGAAAGGTACACTCTGTGATAGTAATATTAGTACAAATCACCTCTTGAAATCATTCATTTACTTTTACTTTCTATGCAAATAAATAAAACAGATAGATGGATTGATTTTCAGTCCTAGTTAAAATTTAGCCCAATGGGCCTTGGGTAATTAAATAATATATACTATTTTTAATATTGTGCCTAGAACACGCACATAAGTGATATGTGATCACTTATTAAATGTTCTTCAAGTACTTTATTATAAATGCTTTAATCTTTTTAGGAAAGAAAATGTTAATATTAATATTGCTGGAGGGAAACCAGTTGCTTCTCAAAATAACCAAGTTGGGGCAGATGAAATGGATGGCATAGGAAAGGAATTTTGCCATTAATGACTTAGTTATCTCATTATCAAGTTAGATGATACTTGCTGAAAATTGTGGCCCAGGATCAAGTTCTCATATGTCTCAGTAGAAGTCCTTGAAATGGACTTGTGGTATAAGCCATATAACTCACCATCCTGCTCAATAAAACTGATATGTATGTATGTATGTATGTATGTATGTATGTATGTATGTATGTATGTATGTATGTATGTATGTATGTATGTATGTATGTATGTATGTATGTATGTATGCATGCATGCATGCATGCATTTATCTATCTATCTATCTATCTATCTATCTATCTATCTATCTATCTATCTATCTATCTATCTATCTAAGTGTGTGTCACCAATGTCATTTTTATTGAGCTAGATGTTGATGGAGTCAATACTCTGGTGCAAAACAGTTAAGCAATAGTTGATGAACGTTACAGCAGTGGTTTTATAAGTTCCACAGCGCAAATGATAGCCATCTGAAAAAATTTAAATGATAAAATAACTTCATTGGCATGGCAATTGCATAGTGTTGTCGTGTATATTTAACTGCAATGCTCTCCATTTGTAATTGATTCACAGGGACTGCAAGTAAAGTGGAGCATTATTTCAAGATTTTGTGTGTGATAATTGTACCTGTCTTTATTTATTCATTCGAATAGTAAACATTTTTATTTTTATTGGAGACTCTAATATGTATCAGAGTTTCCAGCACTGGCAGTAATGAATCAGATAGTCTTTTGGAGGGCATGCTATCTTTGATCAAAGTAATTTCCTTTGTATTGCACCATGTGACATAACAAATGTTTAGGTATGTAAAACATTTTACTGTTGCTGACAAGTTTTAATAACATATCTCACTAACAGCAATCTGAGTAACATCGATATAGATTTATAATAAGTAGATTTAATTGGCAATCTGATTACAATCGATATAGACTTATAATAAATATATTTGATTGGCAATCTGATTACAATCGATATTAACTTATAATAAGTAGATTGGATTGTCAATCTGATTAAAAACGATCAAGACGTATAATAAGTAATTTGATTGACAATCTGATAAAAATCTATATAGACTCGTCACCTCTTGAAATCGTTCATTTAATATTACTTTCCATGCAAATAAATAAAACAGATAGACGGATTGATTTCAGTTAGGAATTTCAGTCCTAGTTAAAATTTAGCCCAATGCCCCTTGGGTAATTTAATAATATATATGATTTATAATATTGTGCCTAGAACACACATAAGTGCTGTGTGATCACTCATTAAATGTTCTTCACGTACTTTATTATAAATGCTTTATTCTTTTTAGGAAAGAAAATGTTAATATTCTTATTGCTGGAGGGAAACCAGTAGCTTCTCAAAATTACCAACTTGGGCCAGATGAAATGCATTGCATAGGAAAGGAATTTTGCCATTACTGATTCAGTTATCTCATTAGGAAGCTAGATGATAGTTGCTGAAAATTGTGGCCCAGGATCAAGTCCTCGTATGTACAAGTAGAAGTCCCTTGTAATGGACTTGTGGTACAAGCCATGTAACTCATCATCCTGCTAAATAAAACTGATATCGTGACATCTATCTATTTATCTATATATCTGTGTGTCACCAATGTCATTTTTATTGAGCAAGATGTTGATGGAGTCAGGACACTGGTGCAAAACATTTAGGCAATAGTTGATGAACGTTACAGTAGTGGTTTGATAAGTGCCATAGCGCAAATTATAGCCATCTGAAAAATTTAAAATAATAAAATACCTTCATTGGCATGGCAATTGTATAGTGTGGTCGTGTATATTTGACTGGAATGCTCTCCATTTGTAATTGACTCACAGGGACTGCAAGTAAAGTGGAGCATTATTTCAAGATTTTCTGTGTGATAATTGTACCTGTCTTTATTTATTCATTCGAATAGTAAACATTTTTATTGGAGATTATATCATGTATCAGAGTTTCCAGCATTATCATTAATGAATCAAATAGTCTTTTGGAGGACATACTATCTTTGATTGTATTGCACCACATGACATAACAAAAGTTTAGGTATGTAAAATATTTTACTGCTGCTGACAAGTTTTAATAACATATCTCACTAACAGCAATCTGATTACAATCGATATAGACTTATAATAAATATATTTGATTGTCAATCTGATTAAAATCGATAAAGACTTATAATAAGTAATTTGATTGACAATCTGATTAAAATCGATATGGACTTATAATAAGTAAATTTGATTGGCAATCTGATTAAAATCGATATGGACTTATAATAAGTAAATTTGATTGGCAATCTGATTAAAATCGATAAAGACTTATAATAAGTAATTTGATTGGCAATCTGATTAAAATCGATATGGACTTATAATAAGTAGATTTGATTGGCAATCTGATTAAAATCGATATGGACTTATAATACGTAGATTTGATTGGCAATCTGATTAAAATCGATATGGACTTATAATAAGTAGATTTGATTGGCAATCTGATTAAAATCGATAGAGACTTATAATACGTAGATTTGATTGGCAATCTGATTAAAATCGATATAGACTTATAATAAGTAAATTTGATTGACAATCTGATTAAAATCGATATGGACTTATAATACGTAAATTTGATTGTCAATCTGATTAAAATCGATATGGACTTATAATAAGTAAATTTGATTGACAATCTGATTTAAAATCGATATGGGCTTATAATAATTAGATTTGATTGACAATCTAATTAAAATCGATATGGACTTATAATAAGTTGTTTTGACATCAATCTGATTAAAATCGATATGGACTTATAATAAATAATTTTGACATCAATCTGATTAAAATGGATATAGACTTATAATACGTAGATTTTATTGGCACATTTACGAGGTTATTGTCTGTTGAGCTTTTGATTAAAAATTGCAAATCGCAGCTAATATTCCTGAAAGTGAAAAACATCATTGAAATATATGATTACGAATATTACCTCACCGTAAGACAAAATGCAACGCATTAGCTAATAGGCTATTACAAGTAAGTGGATCTGGAATTCCAAAGAGGAACACAACATCAACTTTTATCGGTACCTCTCAGATCTCCGTTATTTCAGAGATCTCGATTTTAATCAGATTGCATTGACAGTGATATCTATCTTAATATTTTAATCATCATCTTGAAAAGCAAACGTCACATAGTTTTTGGACAATGAAAGAATATCTAAATAAATAAATAAATCAATATATTGACAAGACATCATTTCTTATGATTAATAGCAAAGCCATAAAGATGCATCATCAGTTAAGATTTGTTGTCCTTTTTATCCAAAACTCCTGTAGAGGAATGTGTTACAATAATCCATTCTGAAGAATAATAGCCATTTTGTATAAATATATGAAATAATAACCTATTAAGTTTTACAAACTTATTTAAATGAATAAAGTCATTTTTACATAAAATATTCCCTAATATTAAGAGAAGTTTTTCTAATGTTACAAAGTACTAGAATAATATACATGTAAGTGGAATAATTTTCGAAAATATTCAAATCATTGTCCAGGATTGATAAAGGGTTGAAATCATCTCAGTTGTATTGAACATTGCAAAGTAAAATATTTACTATTCATTTCTGACAGATCAGTATCGAAGGCATACTTATTACATGGAAGTATGATTTATCACATACTTAGCTGGTTGTGCTGATGTTGTAACACTTAAATAAACTCATTAATGATCTATTTTTATTATATTCTTCACAATTAGTGGTGCTGATTATCTTCTGTTTAATTAAAATCGGTGACCTTGAAAAATGTTTTGGAGATGTGGAATCACGTACCTGTAAATTTCCAAAAACAATGATGTTTCTCTGTCATATATTAGGAAAGAATGCTAAAGGTATTTTACATTTTATATATTGTTTTATGAACGAAACAAGTACTAATGAAACCATAAACATTTTATTAATCTTAAACAGTCATTTTCGCATACTATACATTTCATAACAGAAAGTGATAAACTTAATGTTGAAAATTAAATGTAAAGTGATAAATTCTAGTAAAATAAAACATCCCCCATCTTCCCAATATCCCACGCATGGATCTACAGAAAATATAATTTCCAGTATGCGCACTTCATCTTTTCACACTAGTAACGCATGTTGTGATAATAAATAGAAATTTAAAACTTTAACAACTTATTCCTCGGGTGTCTAAGATTCATATGAAAGTCTTACCACTGGAAATTAGTATCAAGCTCACCAGTGTAGAAAGTCATATGCGCACAAACATGATATTTCACCTTTTGCTTTATATTTACATTTCGAACTTGTTTTGGGATTAATTATAAATATTTTACTAATTAATTTTCAATGAAAATTTCTCAACTCACATTTTAATACTGCTAATTTCAACATATGTCTAAATCGATGTAGAGGTTTGTTTGAACTTTGGTAAAGATTAATTTCCAAGTAACTTTAAAATAATGTTTGCATTCACTTTATAATTTCTTTGTAAAATAAATGGAAGACGGATCGAACAAAAATGAAAAACGTCTTAGGCTGCAAGATAACTTGAGAAGGTAACTTCACAAAAGAAGAAATATATACGTAGTGTTAAACTTAGTAGACAACTTAGGAAACGTTCAAAAGAATTCAAAATAATGAAAGCGAGAATTCAAAACAGGAGCAAGAAAAAGTTGTCGGATCACAAGATGTAATAATTAATTCAAATTCTCGTAGCTCAAACAAAATGAGTCAGTGTTTACATTCTTGTCGTGGGTTTGGTGTTGATGTATACAAAGTACAGTTGCGTACAATTTCAAACCGACTCCACTTGATAAATCACCCCCAAAACAGCCAGGTAAATAACAACGAAATTTAATTTCTAAAATGTTGTGAAGTTTTACAGTAATTAATGCCGTGTCAGACAACATAATTAATACTATTTACCGTGCAACGATGAGATGGTCTCTTTCAGTAGCTTACATCATGCGTTTGAAAAAGATACATAAGATGGATATAGGTTCACCAATACACATGGAATTCATTGAAGTCTTAATATTGACCAATTCAATTTCATTTAGCCAGGTTGCAATTGACAATTTGATAGCACACCCTATCCGACTGGATAAAATAATTAAATAATTCAATAGCGCAAGCCACAAAACGAACACTAGTGGATCTAATGATAATTACATTTCAATATCGAGCAGCAAACCAAAGAAACTTTAAAATTAAACGCACCGCTGATCAACGAAAAAGTTTGATAAATCTGTCTCAAATCGTAAGTCTAATCTCTTCGTTTCCTACACATAAATGCGAGAGAAAATACCAACTGCACCAGTCCACCTTTGTATCCTACACTGCCAACAGACAATGGTATTAATTTGAGGTTGCAAAAGATCAGCGAAAATACGCATGAGTTGGTTAGAAGATCAAACATTGCAGAGACGTTTTAAATGGGCAGAGGTTAGCATGGCTACTGTTTCTGGTGGGATGAGTGTCGTAACTGCTGGTCTAGGAGTCGTAGGAATGGCTACAGGATTTATCATCCCTCTTGCCTTTAGCTGTTTGTGGCAACTGTACTGTTTTATTTACTGACGCTTTCTATAATCTTGAAATGTGGAAAAATAAATTCAGAGAGGGAACGACTGCAAATATCGACAATAATAGAGTATTGATATTGAACACATGAAACGTTACTCAAATTCTCGTCACTCCAGAGCAATAATTATGCAGTTTACATAACCAACTTGAAGATAGAAACCGTTAGGATTCAATATCTAGAGATCTATACAGATATCTACTGAATCAAATACAGTTTGTGGGTTTCTTAAACCTGAAAATGTATACATTTTAATCTACTATATCAATAACACCAAAAGTTAATCTGATTGATATTATTCGTGTTTCTACCTGTTAGAAAGTTTCCATCGTGACTTTGTTTCATAGAATGTTAATTGGTCATTGCAAACAATTACAAATAAGAATTAGAACAGATTTAATATCAGCATTAAAGATAAAGACGGAAAAGTAATAAATTTTCACGGTATGCCTGTAACAGATGATATTCATGTTAAGTAAATGGAAAAGATATCAATAGGTCTTAGTGAGCTTAGTTTTAAGTCCGAAGAGAAGAGGAAACAGATGTAACAAAAGGTCAATCAATCAACAATGGCTTAAACTTAAATACCAATCGTGTCAAAAATGTAGGCGATCCATTAAAATCAGTGATGCAGCTACCAGAATAATAATTTGAAAGTTATATAAAAAAACTAGAGAACAAAATATCTTATATTAAACCGAATGGTACTGAAAGAGAGTGCAAAAGTCGAGAGTTGCAAGAACAGATTTATGACAGCAGGAAAATGGTTTTGGATGCACGATACTTGTTTAAATAGAGATTGAATACCCTGTCTAATGATGTACAAGCATTTCAGGTTGTAAGAGAAAGAGCAGGAGAATTACCCTATATACAACAGTATTTTCGACCTGTTGACCAAGGATATACTTGGAGATAGACAAATTAGAGAGTGACATGAAAATAATAAAAAAATCTCTGGAACGAAGACTACAGCAACTTACGATCTCAAATTGAATATTTCAAGA
This sequence comes from Margaritifera margaritifera, assembly GCA_029931535.1. Classification (NCBI taxonomy): domain Eukaryota; kingdom Metazoa; phylum Mollusca; class Bivalvia; order Unionida; family Margaritiferidae; genus Margaritifera; species Margaritifera margaritifera. The sequence continues at coordinate 1,362,000 of JAQPZY010001622.1, forward strand.
AAGACCTAATAATAGAAATCCAACAAAACGATCAGGAGATTAACAAATTAATAGATGCTTTTAGTACCAGCATTACTAACTTGAATTACAAGGTAATTGCAAACACTTACGTTGTACCAGCATTACTTACTTGAATTATAAGGTAATTGCTAACACTTACATTGTACCAGCATTACTAACTTGAATTATAAGGTAATTGCTAACACTTACGTTGTACCAGCATTACTAACTTGAATTATAAGGTAATTGCTAACACTTACGTCGTACCAGCATTACTAACTTGAATTATAAGGTAATTGCTAACACTTACGTTGTACCAGCATTACTAACTTGAATTATAAGGTAATTGCTAACACTTACGTTGTACCAGCATTACTATCATGAATTATAAGGTAATTGCTAACACTTACGTTGTACCAGCATTACTAACTTGAATTATAAGGTAATTGCTAACACTTACGTTGTACCAGCATTACTAACTTGAATTATAAGGTAATTGCTAACACTTACGTTGTACCAGCATTACTAACTTGAATTATAAGGTAATTGCTAACACCGTTACGTTGTACCAGCATTACTAACTTGAATAAAAATGTAATTTCTAACACTGTTACGTTGTACCAGCATTACTAACTTGAATAAAAAGGTAATTTCTAACACTGTTACGTTGTACCAGCATTACTAACTTGAATAAAAAGGTAATTGCTAACACTTACGTTGTACCAGCATTACTAACTTGAATAAAAAGGTAATTGCTAGCACTGTTACGTTGTACCAGCATTGCTAACTTGAAATAAAAGATAATTGCTAGCACTGTTACGTTGTACCAGCATTACTAACTTGAATTAAAAGGTAATTGCTAACACTAATACGTTGTCGGTTGACAATGTGAATGATTTAAATCAGATGACTAAATAGATAGAGTACAATAAAAATCAGTTTGTTTGAAAAGATAATTTTGATACATTTCGAATTTTAAATTATTTTTGATTACATTTCTTGATATTATTGCATACCTTTTTCTTGTGATGATCAGTGCTAAAATACAGCTTACTTCTAAGACCACAACAGTAATGTTTGAAAAATAAGTCATGGTTGAAAATGCCTGGAACTTTCTTATTCATTTGAGGAACAAAAATATATCATTTTTCTTGTAATCCCATGTGTTATCAAACTGGAAGTTATCCTTCATATCATTGTAAATGTTATCTATCTCTACACGAATACATTACGAATCTGAATCTATTATTAACAACCTCATTTTATCACCGTATTCATTTTTTGTTATTTTAGTAAAATTCATACATCAACCACTTGGACAACTTTACAGCCATAAAACAACCATAAATAGGTTTGGTTAATTTGAGTTTATTGTTTTTTAAATTGACGAACACCAAATCTTTTTATGTGATAATTCTCCTTGGAAATGATAAATCTCCCTTTGATATGTGAAAAATGTATTTCCATCAGCACATATGTTTGTCCGAGTTCTCTTATGGAAATGCTCCATCTGTTTACCAAACTCAGAATTGTTAAAGAGTTTAAAGACGTCTTGTTAAAATTCTTTGATTGCTTTTTCGTCTTAGAATGATATTAAATTCATTGAAGGATTTTAAACAAGGTTCTTGGTCCAATAACATGACTATGTACCTTTGTCAGTTTAAAAACTAACTGAACGTAAAAGTTAAATTTGCGACCATGAATTACTATTTGTCTTTGTTCTTTAACGTTCGCAATAATTTAGGTGCGAACGATTTTGTATCCATTTTCTCCTCTGTTAATTTCTTTTGTAATGATGACAAATCCCATTATTAACTAGACAGTGTTTGCAGGCACTGATATGTTGGCTTTGAAATAGCCGTGTAGTTGTGTTGCTATCTTAACATCTACTTCTAAAATACCAACAATACTTTAAAAATATTAACAAGACATTGGGTTGTCGTTAATATCTTTGATTTATTTTTTGTTTCCATTCTCGTGTTCTTGACAAGACTGTATTGAGATATTTCCCAGCAGTTAGGACTGTTAAATCTAGGTACATAATATGACCTTTACCTATCGTATTCTACATCAGCTTTAATTTTACCTACTAGTAATTTGCTTTGATGTAACTAATTGGTATATTGTAATTCCTCCTCTTTTTCCTGATTCTATCATAGTCTGTAAGTAATTATAACTCTATTTTATTTATATTCACACTCGCCTCATGACCAAGTCCCGATGCACTGTAATAATGTTCAGGATCTAGTTGTAATTATTCATGCAGACATTACTAAACTTCAAAAATGTCACACAACATTAAAGAAACTTTCTTGACGTAGTAGTCATGTAAGTCACCAAGAAACTTTCATTTGAAATGTTTCATGGCATTTTTTACATACCTGTAATCCTCCTCTGTTAACCCTGATTCTCAGAGACTGGAATGAAACTTCTAAATTGGTAAAGTTTAGGTTACTTTTCAAATTCATCCATATGCTTGTACGGGTAAATGTCTTTTCTCAATTATTTGGGTTCCATGTTTTCAACATATATATTTCATTTAGAGAATTTGTCATCATTGGCATTCTTTGCAAGTTGTTCTAACGATTATCTCAGAAACCGGAAACTATCTAGGAATCTATTTGTTCTCTTTAAAGTAACTTTATTTCTCAAATTTAACTATTAAATCGTTATTAAACACATTATTTTTTTTTCATAGTAATATAGTATTATTGTCATTTCTTGATCGGAGTAATTTTCACCAATATCTGGACGAATAGATGAAAATCGTTGCCCGAAAGATATGGATAAAGAGTGACATATTCCTTGGATATATGCAATTCAAATTATTCTCGTTATATGTACGACCTCAATACTTACGATATAAATGATCATGATCTCTTACTTACTTCAGACATCATGTCTATTGATTTATCTACTTGATTACATACTCTCCGGTATATGTTCAATTTATACTGATAGTTATAGCGATGTAAACAATTCTTGTAAAGTACCTTTAATTGGCGTGTTCATTTATTTGATATGACACCGATCTTGACACATCAGTTATTCTACAATAATGATATTTGTTTCCACCAAATACATTTAACATAGACACATACATTTCTCTTTCTATCACTACTGGTTTTATGAGTTTGTCTACAATTTCGTGTACATTTACAGGCACATTGAATTCATTTTCAAATTCATCAATATCGTCTACTTTTATTTAGCATCAATGAAAACAATGTTTATACTTGTCAAGGTAGGTTATATTTGAATGGTCTGTATGGATGATCTATTCGTGGGTTAAGCAGAAATTCTACGACATGTAAGAAACCTCTATTATCCTTGTTTTCGACGAAATACTGTTGTTTCGTACAAAATGTCACAATATCTGTCCTTCAGTATGAGTGGTTTATTGTTATTCTGGGGGTTTTCTTTGCTTTTTAGAGTGAAGAATTTTATATCTACAATTTTTTGTGGCGACACAATGTTTTCAGCTGATTCCCAACTGTTTAAAGAATCATCATACTAATTTCAATTTCACCATGACATATTTTTATCGTTCATTCATTTCGTCTCCAAAATGTTTCCAACGTTGTAATGTGATCTTATTTGTCATACAGCATTAAATCTTATTCGTAAATATTCCTCAATGTTCTCTCCATTTAAAGTCCTCCAATTTGTAGATACCCAGCTCACCTAATATCATTTGTCTGATTTTTAGAATGTCATGTAAAATTAGGTAGGTACCATTTGCAAGGATAGATTGATAACCTATTGACCTTTTTATATAGGTGCTCCAAAAGTATTAATTGTTAGATAACCAAATAAATTTAATTCAGACTTTAGATATATTTTGTTTGGTGCTTGCTTCGATCGGTATCGTGTATTTTTGGGATATATATATATATATATATATATATATATATATATATATATATATATATATATATATATATGAATCTTTGTTTCATGTTATTATATCACTCAATTAGCTTAAATAATACATCTACCAAATTGATAGTATCGTTTTGTGTAAAAACAAAAAGTATTTCCACATTCTAGCCTTTAGAATTGTGCTAAACCTCTCCAGGAGAGATTTTTTTTCAGAATATTCAATGTTATCTTTTTCCAGCAACTAAAATTGCTTCTCTTCATCTAACTGCATTTTGTATGGTTTTCATGCCCAAAGAATACTTTTAAATGCATATTATCCAACCTTTTCGACCTAACATACATATTTGGAGAAAAGAATATGAAAGTAATGTTTAGGTGTACTGGAGTTGGTAAACGTATGGTTTAACATAGTTGTGTTGAAAGCCAACATACAAGAAAATAGAGACATTAATTTGCATATCTCTAACATCACACAGGATATTATTTCGTGCTTTGAAAATATATGAGATTCACAGATTACTTTAAATAATCGTGGGATGTATTCTCTCGAGTGGGCTTAGTAATACCATAGAAACTGTAAAGTACAAAAGAGGTATTAATTTAGCATTCAACACAAACAACTATCTAAACTCTTTTCAGTTGCTTTTAGATCTTATAACGTTTGCTAGATCTCTCAACAACGACTCAACAAATACATACATTTAATTTACTGAAATTATAGTTAGATTTTAGACCGCTTCATGGACTTCTCTATTGCCTCTGATTGATTCAATCTTAAAAGACCAAAATTTAGTATACAAATACAATCATTCGTCAGTCAAGGTTAAAAAAAAACTATGTAAGCTGTTACGTGTTAAAGTTCCACTTGTAAGAGATTATCTTGTTGGTCTGTTAATATCATCTTAAGTCTGTTTTCAAGAGGACAGATGTAGATGTTCACTCTTATAAGTTTTTTTTAACGTTAAGATGTAGAAGTATTCTTTCTTAATTATTAATGAAGGGCAATTTATAATGCATTAGAATGGGGAATGCCATTAGAAAATATCTTATTTTCATTATTCATTCATTTACGTATTCAAGCATATGAAATGCGTGAATACTAAAAATCAGTAAATTTATTGATCACTGATTTTCTGATATTTTGAAAACTATTGAAACATTGAATAATGTTTACCTGTCATAAATGATTAAATTGTAATTGCCATTCACTGTGTGTGACAGACAAAGAACTTTATTACTATTATTTACAAGGTTCGGGTATTCTTTAATACGTGTACATAAGATGCCAAACCAATTTCTGCAAAATACATACATTCTTAATAATCATGATGGCATAGAATGACCCACACTAATGAAAGACGTTAACAAATATAAATTAACAAAATAATAACAATTCACACAAAAACTTCATTTTTATCCATATTAATGTAAAATAGAAATAGGAAGTATATTGTCGTTCTATTATCTCCCTTTGCCTGCTATATTCTGCTTTCCGGTACATAATTTTTAATCCGTGTGTGCAACATAATTATTTGGATCTTGACATACATTTTTCTAAACGCTGATATCAGAGTACATTTACAGTGTTTGATGGCATAGCAAAAACAAAAAACAAAAAACAAAACCCCAACAAAATAATAAAAATAAAAAAATTGAACAGTATTCTAATAGTTCTAAGGGTTTGGCTGGGGATTGTTATTGGTTTTACTACCAGCTTAATATTCTATTTTCTACATATTTGGACTATTGTACTGAAGTAGAACGAGTATTTCTAAATTGTTTAAGTCTTAAATGTTTAGTTTTGTGCTTAGTTTCGTGACTAATGACATTGATACTATATGTCATTTGATGTTGGGGTGAGCATTTCTTAAGTAGCCCCTTCTCCTATTTCCTTCTACTGACATACAAAAATATAAATTTCCACTTATGTGTACCGTCTCCCTATGCTTCTTCTTTCTGTATTATCCTTCCTTTTCAGAATCGGCGGCCAATTGTCCTCTAGACTTCGTTATTCCACATGGCCGCTATAATGTAACCAACAACGGCTACATCGTCTTATTTGGATGTGAAGAAGGCTTCTTTCTGTATGGAGTAGGAAGTGTTGTATGCTTAGACTCAGTGTGGTCCAATCTGCCACCACAATGCATAAGTAAGTAAACAAAGGGGAGTGAAGCGAAGTACTGTAGGTAAGTAAGTAAGTAGGTTGGTAGGAAGGTAAGCAGGTAAGTAAGTAAGTAAATATATATATATATATATATATATATATATATATATATATATATATATATAAGTAATAGGTAATTAATAAGTCATTCAGTAACGTATGTAAGTAAGTACGTAAGTAAAGTAAGTGCAGCTCTCATTTTTGAATGTGTAAACAAGGTGTTTACTCGTTAACACTATTTCCTTTACCAAGAGGAATACATTTGTAGTAGCTGACAAATTTGGAATGAGGTACTTGAATTTTTGGTACTTCCGCAGCTCTGATTTATAGTAAATTGTTTATTTGTTCACTACTAAAAAGTGTTTACAGTTTATTTGAAGAGTTTATCTTAAAAAACAAATTCACAATTTTCATGAATTTTTGACAGTCTGCCATTTTGATATTCTTCATTGTTTTAAAACAGTGGTGTCAGAAAAATGCTTGTAACTGTCACATACATTGACACTTTGCAGCAATATGTCAGATACACTTGTTTCAAAACAAATAAAAGTCTTTTGTATTCTAACAAAAATGTCTCCCCTGATATGACTCATTTCACAGTTACTACAAATGTTGTCCCTATCTATTTTTATAGTAGTTTCAACGCACGATTTATTTGGATTTGGACAGACTGGAAAGTTCAGTAATAGGAAAAATATATATAGACAACAGAGGGAAATAATTGTGTACTGAGTCCATGTAGCACGTCATGGTAATGGTGTCTGTCTGCAGCGCCACAAGCGAGAAAGGGAAGTAACTTAGTTTTGGGAAAGGGCTATATAGACTGGTATGGAGGAAAATACAAAAAGTCACTAAAACATAACAGTTAGGTTACATTAACCCAGTTTTATATGTTTAAGTTACCTCCTTGAGATGCATCCAAATGTCACGTTTCATGACTGTAGGTGAAATAAGATATTGACGGTGTTATGATCGGATAGGTGAAAATACCAGTCACTCAATAGTGAAAATGTCATCATATTGACTTAAGTTTTCTAAAAAGGGTGAGAACATTTTTGAAATCCATGGTTGTTCCTGGGCAGCCAGCTTTGTAAATTTGGTTGCCCATCATATTTTCTGGTTCCCCAGTAAATAACTGCGGTTGCCCCCAAGATGCATGTGATTATATATATATATATATATATATATATATATATATATATATATATATATATATATATATATGTGTGTGTGTGTGTGTGTGTGTGTGCTGATAGTAATGTGTAGTGTTTAAGACAAACCTTTGCCACCTTTAAGATTACATGTTCTTTGATTATGCTATCTAACAGTGAGTAAACTGTTTTCTTATATTTGTATAAATTGTCGTGCATGTGTCTGTGAATATGTGTGTCTCTTCATGCGTGTATGTCCATGGCTTCTCAAGCCTTTGTAAGAAGAGAAAACCTCAAGTATAAATATCAACATAAGCAATTAAGTTTAATTTCTTCACTGCATTGTGATTTGATATTTAAAATGTATTTGTAGAAAAGACGTAATGTATCTATAAGCTGGTCTCTGGTCCTGATATTTGAAAGTCCAATTGGAGTTTTCAGATTAAATATTACATTTCTTCTACATGCACACTGAACGGTTATATTTTCTTTTCCATCCATTTTTTCCGATGGCAGTCAGCTTTTTGTTTATTTGCACAACTTTTACATTTCATCCATTCCTTTTTTCCTTTCTCACATTAGTGCGGTAATTTATGTTCATTGCACTTTCTATATGCTAAGTTGATCTTTTTGTACAAAGGCTTGTAATCATATATCAACAACAATTTTATTTGCATCAACAACCATTATGACTGATTTATTTACCAAACACTCTACAATATTTTACAAAACTACTGATTAAAAGTGACAACCTAATATTACTGATACTGACTAGCTAAAATTGCATATTAGTGATTTTCAGTACCTATTAGTGACTTCTTGTGCATACCTAAGTTACTTTTAGTGCATACAGTTATTTTAGTGCTTTCCTAAGTGAATTGCATTTTCCCTGCATAAATATGTAACGCTGCCTAAACAGTGCCTTCACTGCACTCACTTGCAACATCTTAAAAATAAAACATCATAACGAGATGAATTAAACTCACAAACAAACCAAAGAATTCAAGAGTGTAAAGACTAAATAAAATTATTCAGAAACTTAAGTTGTTTAGAAAATCTTGCCAAAGCTTATAGACAATTACAGCTGAAGAAAAATTGAATCTATTGGCTAACAAATTAAAGCTTTAAAGAGAAAATTTAGACAGATTGTTTATCGAGCTTGAGAACATAGCGGAAAATTTAAAGACATTGATTATGTTTGAAGAACAACAACAAAATGAATTAGAAGAAGAAATGGAAAAAAACCACGAAAGATAACAAACAAATTGAAACTGAATTCCTTCGCTTCACAGACTAAGAGAAAAACAAGATTAAAAGAGGAACACCTGTATTATTTAGCTCGTAGACAATATCAATCTTGCTAATTAGCAGCGGCTATATCTTTTACAAACATGAGACATGGCTTGAATCTGTACAAAATCAAGTTGCATAAAGTACAACAGCGAAGCCTGTATTTAGCACAACGTCTGCGACTATGCGCAGCAGAACTGTGAAACCTATCTACACACGAAATTTACAATACAACGGCGGTATCTCTGCAGAACAAATGGTATAATACTCTGTCAGATGCACACGAAGTGTACAGCAGAACGGCGGAGCTTGCAGAATGTAATTGTTACATCCCTGAAATGTTGTAGGTGTACCTAAACAAAATAATAAACTTTAAACATAACTTTAAACTGGCAGTATACTATCAGCTTATTTATATCTACTTTTGTTGCAATGTTTGCTTTAAAAGCATGTCATAGCTACTTGTGTTATAAAAAAGATACAAGAGAACAGAAGTGTTGATTTGTTGATTGCCGTGATCAAAAGAGATATACCGCAATGTTTGCTTTAAAAGAATGGTCAAATCTAGCTGTGTTATAAAATAACATACAAGAGAACAGAACTGTTGATTTGTTGATTGCCATGATCAAAAGAGAGATACCTCAATGTTTCAAAAACAAATGCAGATTTACAGATTGCATTCAATAATCACAGCATTGAGATAATCAGCATCAACACTGATAGCAAGATTATCACAATAATCAAGTACGAAGACGGATTGAATTACTTATTTGATGTCGATAGGTATACAAACTTGTATTAGACTTAATTTGCAGTACAACTCGAAGACCTCGTGAAATTTATAAGGTCAACCTACGTCGATTCAGTTAAAGCAGTGATAACATGTATGGAAAACAATTCGATTTAAAACAGCACAAGTTGACTCAGTATATGTAGTGACTGTTTTGAATCAGTAATAGGAATGGCAAAATTTTACATAAATCTGAAATTATTCATACGTTTGAAAGGATTGTAGAAATGCTGCAAATTGTTCAAAAATAAAACCTCCAATTGTAGATGGATGTCCTGTTGGCTTGTTCATAACGCTAAAGGACAATTTGGCAAGCGTAAAATATTGTCTGGGTGTTTTTATACCGTTCTAAACAGCTGACTTCAGGGTCTTTGCAGAGCAAAGCAAGAACAGTATTTAAGAGATCTGTTCTACAATCCTTAAAGTACAGTTGCTTACACAAATACTAATCAATCGTGAAAACAAATTAAACGAGACAAACATAAAATAAAACTATGTCGGGTGATATGAGCAGATTTTTATCTACCTAATTTGTTCATCATTTGCTCATCTGATTTATTTACCGGTATATATTTGCTCATGGCACGACCATACAAATTAGTGATATTTGTGTACACAATGAATTACCTTGTCATTGACTGTTCGTTGTCGCCATCATTTTTATCTTGCCATCTATGTTCAAGTGTCATTCTTTGTTTGGTTTTGCAAATCTATGTGTTACTGTACTAATTCCTTCTCTAATTACGCTCTCGATCAATAGAAATATAGCATAATCCGACAAAAGTTTTAATTCAATAGATAATATCTTTAAACTGGGATCATGAGCTAATCCTGATGCGTTGCACAATGTGCTGAGTTATGTTTGTAGTGTTTCACACAGACATTCTTAAATTCTTTGAAGATATGGCACAACATTAAAGTATCTTTTTTCACTTAATACTCGTAGAGATTACTGAGTGTATTAAGGTTGGAGAATAACATCACATCATGTACAAACAAGAAACTTCATTAGATATGTTTGAATCATTTAGACTGGAACATAATTTTTTTTTTGATGGTATATATGTTTCATCGAATCTATCGAAAGTATCCATGTATTCTTATGGTTAGAAGTCTCTCCTCAAATATGTAAGTGCTGTTGCGCCAAAATGTTTCATTGTCTCAACGAATGTGTCGTCGTTGAAATTCTTAGCCAACTGCTTTAGAGATTGAGCCATGAACCGAACGTTATCTTCAAATCTAATTATTCCGTACGATCCTTAAGAACCTATATTTCTCATCGTTATTTGTATTACTTTTATCTCTTCATCCGGGTCATTTTACAAGCTTCTTGATAAATAGGTGAATGCACAAAAGGATGTTTGTTGGATATCTGAAATTTTATAATTGCAATCTTTTTGTGCTGGACATCTATACATTCCAGTCATTTAATCATAGTCACGCACATTATGTGAGCTATCTTTGGTATCTCTTTGTCGTTAAATATTGTTTCTCATCGATATGGCATGTATTTGAGCAGATAAATGTTTACCATCATCCTCTGTGAATACCGTAGGTTTTGCATTGTTTGGCCTTAATCCATTGTAATAACCTGTAATAAAACACCTGAATGCAATCAATACCTCTATACACCATTTAATTTCGGATGATCGTTTTAAAATCTGACAAATTGTCCCTTTTAAGGCATTATATTTGCTGAGATGTCCACGCTGCAGCATAAACTTTTGAGTTATGATAGCTTGTCCAGTGTATTGAAAAAAAAGCATTTTTTTTAGATATAGTTATGTCCGTTATATCTGTTTATCTGTGATAACACCAATCTGTCCTATTTGTATGTGATGACACCAATTTGGAAGGATCTTTTGTTCCAACATACTAGGATCGCTTAAAGTGAAGTATATTAACGTGTCTGACTTCTCAGTGTCAGTTACTCTCACCGGTTTAATTTAATTTCTCTCCATCCTCCTCTTCTCTCTACCCCTTCCAATATTTCATACACATTTATAGATATAACAAATTCATTCAAAAATTTTGGGATACAGTCGATATAAATTGGACATATAATGAAACAATTTCTGTAATTATCTGGATTATATGTTGATGGCCTTTGATGAGTTTTTGGGGAGTATTTAAAATTGATTCCACTGCATATAAAGAAAACATTAATTAACTTTACAACATTCGTTTATGCAAGCTTTTTTTTTTTGTTCTTAACCCATTTAGGTAAATCTGTATATGCATCTTCTCTGAGCGGCTATAACCTATCTATGTTCAACGTTAAATATTATATCCTGTCGAACATCCATTTTTAACTCTCGCTTATTTCCTGTCCAAATTTGGTATGTAAAATGTCAAATAAACGATTACCAGATGGTCACAATGGTACAGCAAAATAAATTCGACCTCTCCGGCCAGTGTTCAAGAAATCTCTCTAACAAACTCACTACTGTCGAATTTATTTTTTAAAATAGTAATTGAGTGCCCCAGTCACCTGCCTATTATATTATCTGAAAACGTCATTCGGAACATATCTTAACTAACGATAGTGCAACACTTTATCTGACAAGCTACTAACGAAAGCGGACCGGGAATTCCCAAAGTCAACTAGACACGAACGTTTATCGGTGCTATCAGATCTCCGTCATGTCTGAGATCTCGATTTTAATGAAATTGCAGGGCGAATAATCTCAGTTCAACTGTACACACATTTATCTATTTTACTAGCTAACACCTGCCCAAAGGTCGAGTCAGCAGGTGCCATGCATGTGGAAGCTAAATATGAAAGTTCGCTGCTTTCGTTCAGCTGTGCGGCGGGCTTCGGATTAACAGGAAACGATTCCATACATTGCAACGGTTCTCACTGGAGCGCTCCGATACCGAAGTGCGTCGGTAAGGTTCTATGCTTGTTTCTTGTTTGTTTGTTTCTTTGTTGTTTTTTTTTTCTTTCTTTTTATCTTTAATATTGACTACTGATTTGATATCATCTTTAAACTTTCTATAACAAGGAGATGGGGAAAGACAGTGTGTGTATGTGTGTGTGTGTGTGTGTGTGAAGAGAGAGTCTTTCAGGACAGGAAACGGACTAGCCGAGGGTGTGAGATATTTTGGAGACAATCATTTTATGATCGGATTTATTTGCAATGAGTCATTGTATATCAATTTATTTGCAATGTATATCTATATTACGAAAGACAAATATAGGATTAAATACTGAAACGAACAAATGTGTGTGTGCGTGTGCGTGTGTGTGTGTGTGTGTGTGTGTGTGTGTGTGTGTGTGTGTGTGTGTGTGTGTGTGTGTGTGTGTGTGTGTGTTACGCGCGAATGCCTATATCCACGACAATGTTCTATCCTTCTTTTTAGGGATGTGTGCTTAGTTGTTATTATCACGCATCCTCCTGTAGGATCCAGGTATAACATGGAATTATTCCATATTGTTTCTAGTTCGACATATTGTTTAAATTAATGTCTACTTTTCAGGGGCAGAATATCCATTTTATCGTTGAATGAAATTGTCTTCTTTATAAATGTTTCTTGTAGATAATGATTGCATTTGTGTGTTGTTTTGTAGTGTAGCAGTCGTAAAGTCTTTCTAGTATGTGTTGTCTTCGTCTACAGTCGTAAATTCATTCATTCATTCATTCATTCATTCATTCATTCATTTATTCATTCATTCATTCATTCCTTGATTCATTTAGTCATTCAGAGTGCGTACCTTTACAAATCCATATTTAGTTCTAGCAATGCAAAAACTACCAAACAGGTATTATACTCGCTCAAATCGCAAGTGTAAACTTTACCTGCACCGCAGTTTGCCGTTTGCTGTCAAGAAGAAAGGACTGCTCGTCCTTTCCCTCTCATTGTGCCATGAAAATGATAATTTTTCATATTTATACAGGTATATCAACTTGTTTAAGTTGTATTATTATTAATTCTTCAATGGACGACAACATTTTCATATTTCCTGTTCCAGCTTAGTATCGTATTTTGTTAAACTTTGTACGACTTGGAATATTACTGTGGATAATTAAAGCAGAACCTTTATGTTACATGTTCCAAATTATATATAAATTCTCTTCGATCATTTCTTCATTCCATATTTCATATACCGTTCAAAAACATGTTAGATTGTAATAAAGCATAATTTTGTAAGACAGTTTGCTGTTTGTTGTCAAGAAGAAAGGACTGTTCGTCCTATCCCTCTGATTGTGACATGAAAATGATAAATTTTCATACATCTACATGTCATTAAAGTCATATAACCATACGACTTATTTTCTGTCTCCTTTGAACACCCGCTTCATATGAATAACACTTACCACTCTGTCTGGTGTATATTTGTAACGTTCTATATTAACTTCTATATGCCTTGATTTGACTCTGTATTTAGAGGAGCGTTAATTACTGTGTCGCCATCCGAGTGTGTCAGTTACACACGAATGCCTATATCCAAAACTAGAACTAGGTTCCATCCTTTTCTGGGGATGAGAGCTTTGCTGTAACTCGTGGACCCTGGTTCGAATCTCAGTAGAGGACCAATTAAAAAAATTATTTAACCTGTATGATAATTTCTCTCTCTCTCTCTCTCTCTCTCTCTCTCTCTCTCTCTCTCTCTATATATATATATATATATATATATATATATATATATATATATATATATATATATATATGCACATACATGCATACTTGTTGATCTGTAGCACTGGCACTCGCCAGTCAGTGTCTCCTATTTACAACACGTAATTTCATTCACATTTGCGAAATTTTCATTTTTTTAACTTTTCATCATCCATTATAGATACAGAAATGCAGTTTATTCCTTGCGGATTGTTTTCCGCTTTCTGGGTCTTTGTCTTCAGTCGATTTATCGTTTAACTATTTTGGAATTTTATCTGACGTTTATGGTAAATGTCTATTTCGTTCTACTATAAGTCCCACATTTTATTCCCTGACGAACAACAGTTTGCCTTTCCCAAATTATTGGAACCCTGTCTTTACAAGCGTGTGTATATATACACACACACACTGAATGTGTTACCCATTTTGCATCTACCTTTTTCACCTGCAAATGTTACCTAATTTCCTAGGACATTTCCTAGCTGTAAATGATCCAGACTCCCAAATTAATTTAATCTAATTTAATTTCCTAGCTGTAAATGATCCAGACTCCCAAATTAATTTAATCTAATTTAATTTAATCTTTCTCAACCAATTAGAGAAAAGAGGAAACCTCTCATGTGATTTTGAGCAACAGGATCTGTGTGGTTGGTCACATGGCCCAGAAGGAGATTTTGATTGGACGTGGCAAACAGGTCAAACGCCTACAGCGGGCACAGGACCAAATTATGATCACACACTTGGATCAACTGGACAAGGTAAATGCTAATGGGTCACTTCCGGTATTCCAGACTAAGATCCTTTATTAACACGACCGCGAAGTTTGCTGTGGTCAGTATTGTCTCTCACTGGCGTATTAAAGTGTGCCCAAACAAGCAGAATTTGGAAATTTTGGTTATTCTATGGAGTGTCAGGTACTACATTTTTCGTATAACGTTGCTAGAATCAAGGAAGGATAATGCATTTGTAGAACTTAATTAAATACGTAATATTTTCGTGTTGAACAAGGAATGCACCACCAATGTATATAGCATTATATATTGCTTTAAGATTTAGTATCACTATTGTTCAGTGACAAACATGTATGAATGGTTGTCAATATTGCATCTAACAGGTTTATGCTATAATTACCGCAGACTTGTATGACAGCAGCGGTCAGACGTGAAATGTGAGTTAACACTGACAACAGTTATAGATGAATGATTTCTACAGTATTACGTAACAGTAAATATATTTTCGACCAGACCATCTTCGAGATTTCAAGCGTTTTAATCTAAATTCTGAAGAAAATTAAGCACGGGTGAATGTTTCATAATTAACATACGTACGTATTTCTTGAAAGAAGTGTTTCACACTGGCATTTCATAGAAAGTATAGTAGACTACGTCGTCTGCTTGACCAAATCATTGTTGCTGCTCGATATGATGATTTTGGAAACAATATAATTAAATGATTTGATTGTTGACATAATCTTTCGTTCGTGATTAAATGGACAAGCAGTCAAGTGTTGAAAAAAGTACACGGCTCTTTCGTTTGTTTTGGTTGGTTTACATAAGCATTGTATGTATTTCTCTTTTTGGATATCATTGTTTCTGTGCTGTTTTTGAACATGTTTAATTTTGTGCGTATATTTGTTTTAGTATGCTGGTGGAAACGTGTATTTTACGGTACTAGCACAAACGTGTAAACATCATACTCTTCAAGTACGTAACAATACGATTTTGATCTGCTCCAGTCAAGCTGTTTACTAAATGAACAGTCTAGACAACATGCTATTGAGTATTTCTACGTCCTATCTTGCTTGATGATTTTTCAGTATTACAATTTTGTAGCATTTTATCAACTCCATTTAAGTCAGTAGTCATGTTTCAAATATCACGTTAGTACGGTGTGTTTCAGAAGTAAGTTACGTGAGAGGCCCAGAACACATCTTTGCAAATCCAGTAGTTGAGGAAGTGGCCTCGCACTCAGTGGTGTTCTTTGTTTTTATGCAGTATGAAGCTAGGTGGCCTCATGATGGGTTTTTGGGATTTTTGTTTGTTTGTTTGTTTTGTTTTTGTTTTGTTTTATGTAGTAGTAAGAGAAATGGTCTGATTGCTTGTTTTTAAACAGTAGTAAAGTTTCAGTACAGTAAATGGCTGATGACAGAGATAGCATTTGACTTAATCAGCAATTCATTTTTTTTTTTAGTGCGCTAAAAAGTCTGCACTATTTTAAATTTAACTAGGGCCCTCGTGCTGTCATAAGATATCTACTATTATTAAATAAAAGCTTCGACTGATCAAAACTATGTTTCGTTGAAATAGAAAAATTAATGTCATTCGTATCAACTGATAGGGAAAATTGAATCATATATTTCTTGTTAAGGTGTAGGCTCATATATATCACAATGAAATAGGATGTTTATTATGTCCGCAGTTTTGAATAGTTATTGTGTCCAGTCACGTCCGTTCATGTGTTTGTGCGTTTTGTTGTTCGTGAATCTTGTTCTTCTGCAGCATGTCCTTGTCACCTGCACTTGGTCTGCACCGAATGAGAGATGGTGATCGTATCTGAAATAATGCTTCTTGAGGATGAGTAGATGATAATGTGAGTTTACGATTCTGGATGCAGCCTTTGAGGTGGGGTTGGGGATAGGGGGATCAGGCGGGTGAGAATCCAATTGCGTTGACATAACATTCTTTTTAACCTTAATTTAGTATTATGAGAACTTAGTATTTGATAAAAATTGTGAGATTTGTGTCACAAAATTTAATATTTCAAGTTTCAGTATCATTTTCCATAACGTGGACCGCAATGGCTCAGTGGCTAGCGTGCCGGGCTGACAGTCAGTAAGTTACTGGACGTAATCAGACCGGTTCGCTTTAGCTACCGTAGTGCGTCTCTGTGCGAGGTCTTTTGTTTCCAGTGCCTCTGCACTAACATTTGTTTTTTACACTTATGTGCCATAAAACAAGTATAAAAAAAATTGTGTATAACACGTTATATCTGTTCTGTTTCAGGTCATTACTTGTTCATCGAGACAACGGCGCCAAATAGGCACGGTTATCAAGCGATTCTCAAATCGCCATTTTATATGTCAGACGAAAGCGGCCAGTGTTTCTCCTTTTGGTATCATAGCTTCGGCAGTGGGTGTAAGTATAAGCAAACGTTGATATTTTAGCGCATGCGAGAAATCCAATCATGTGAAAT
Source organism: Margaritifera margaritifera (assembly GCA_029931535.1). Taxonomy (NCBI): domain Eukaryota; kingdom Metazoa; phylum Mollusca; class Bivalvia; order Unionida; family Margaritiferidae; genus Margaritifera; species Margaritifera margaritifera. Next base: position 1,379,089 of record JAQPZY010001622.1, read on the forward strand.
ATATTCCACGTGAAATTAGGAGTTAAGGGTCACCATATTATATTCCTATAGTAAATCTTTCTTCTTGGAAGAACCAAAGAAAATGTCTAGTTCAAAATACAAGGGAAGTGTATGGCATTTAGCATCTGTATTAACTGAATCTGGTATGCTTGACCTCTAGCTAGATTATTCATCTCATCCTAGCGGTGCCTTCGTTTTTTGTTGACTTGAAGTAGTCAGTGTTTGTAAAAGAAGATAGTAATATTGCTGTCGAATTATATTTTTCTTTTCTTTTTTTATAAAGCAGGGAAAATATTCAGGTGACATTGAACAAGACCCAATATCTTGAGAAAATACCCAAAACCACGCCTATGAAAGCAAATGACTGTTGAGAACGGGTTTCAGTAAAACGCTTGGATGTATTTTCTCAGCATTCTAACCGAATTTTAAGGTGAGAGAGAGACAGACAGATCTTTGAAACTTCTATGAACTGTGATTGTGTGAGTTTTTCGAGGTCCCGGATAACATAAAACTTAAGCAAATCATTTTAGTGATGCCTTGCGTTGGAGTCACTGATGTTTGAATTAGCGAGGTGTAACTATATATATGTATATATGTCTCTGTGTGCGTATGTATGTATGCATGAATGTATGTATATTTTGTGTTCCATGTCGTATAGGGTACGATAACATTAAAAGTCAAAACAAATTAGAAAAGTAATAGACCAGCTAAAGGAGGACCCTCATTTAAGATGGACTAGAAAATATTATTTTGAAAACAACAACAACAAAACATATATTGGACATACTGATTCTATAGTCAAAGGGAAATTAGAGACCCATTTTACAAGTTTGTTTCTTTAGTTTAAGCTTTTCTACAATCCTTTTTTGTAGATCAGCTTTCATGAGACTATTTTGCATGAAGATAGTTGTTTTAAATGATTGCTTTGAGCTTATGAAAGGAAAACAAATATACGTTTTGTGAGCATCTACATTTTCATTTCGGTTGTTTTTGAAAGTGATAACCTTCTTGAACGTTAGCTAATTAAAGACACACTACCGTACAATCTATATTCATGGTCACTTTTCAAATTAAGCTAAATACAATTTGTATCAGTGTTAAAACATTTAACAATTGAGTAAGCAAGTTATGTGTGCTTATGTTGTGCATCATATACATATTGTTCTATCGTAGACCTTCGTAGAGATTGTAATTTCTGTCACTGTATCATTCATAACGTCATCTTCAGTTAGTTTGCTGTGACTGAATCTGGTAGCCAAATGTTTTCTAGTAACCAAATATCTTTGCATGTTATGAAAATGGTGTAGTTATTAAACTTTAAAAGATAATCGCTTCCACAAGGCTATAGTGAGTTCTTGCACATGCATTCTACTAAAATTGTTTGCCACACCGTTCTTAGCATATTCTTAGCATGTGCTCTCACTTTCAAAACGAAGACACGAAAAAAGTACACGATAAATTCATGATATTTGGCTTGGAATTAATATCACCTTAAGTTTGTTCACCTTTACTGTTGCTCGGTGTGTATGTAATATAATCATATGTTTGATCAAGGTATTTAACTCATTCCGGTATCATTTGTTGCTTGTGAGGAGTTGTGTATTTACATTAGCCATTTTGATATTTATACCTTCAAAAACTTGTACGACTCACTTTATTAATTATATGGAAGAATGGGAACCAGTCTGAAAATGGGTGAATATAAAATAGATTATATGTGAGTTTGGCCGGCCATGATTGGTTGATAATGAAAAGTAAAATTTTAGTAAAAAGAATCTTTTGAGAGCTTATCCTATCTTATCCCATTTGGAACTAAAAACAATAGAGATAATGTTTTCTTGATGGAATTTCAGTCATTTTACAGAATTGACTTTGGAACACTCATTACTGAAATTAGCACCTGATTCGTTTTGTGCAGAATTGAAAACACGTTTCAGGGACATGCAGATTTTTCAAAAATGCATCGGGACATATGGTTTTCTCCACACAGAAGCTTGCATCAAGGATGGGCCTATCCTGAGAAATATAGATGTGACCATGATCATTTAGAAATTTAAAATTATTGAATTTTTATAATATCATGGTGTTTCCATAAGTTTACTATTGGAGCTGAATTAGTACCTTGAGTCCTATAGAGAACAATAGCTTTACAGTGGTTCCACAAATGCATGTGCAATTAAGTTACCATATATGCAAAATTCTGGTTATGTTTGTGGATAATAAACAACAGGAATATCTTTGGTCTACCTCAGAAAGAGTTTCAGTGGGAAGTTCATCACTTTCAGATATGATAACTGTTGCCATTCATGGCGAGGAGCTGGGGTAGGGATTTTTAATATTACTATCTTGGATGGGTGTTTTGTACATTAGTTAATGTCAATGCAACCAATATGTAACGTTTTGACAGTTTACCATTGATAGAGTAATTATGGTCACCAATTTGAAATTTTCTAACTATGTTTTGAAACATTATGCTTTAGATTCGATCACTTCGATATCTACCACCATATTTAATGACGATGACCCCTCATGATTTTGTGTCCCAGCAATATAATTCAGTGAATGTTTTGGAACTTCATATTTTGTATTTTAATTGACTTATGCATACCTTACTTTAGTTTTAAATTTTATGTTTTCTAGAGGAATTTCAAATAGGTTCTGTCATTTAAATCTCCTTTTTTGAAATAATAGATGCACATGTAGATGGTCACATTAACATTTTGCTCATTTATTGCATAATACAACAAGGCTGATAATATATTTCAATCTTAAATTGAAGAGAGATAAATGATGATAGCAAAATAGGTAACTCTTGATTAGAGAGATTTATTTTAATTTTGTCTTTTACATGTTCTGAAATGAAGCTCAAATACTTAAATGTTGCCTGAAACGCACCATTGCTATTCTTGGTATACAAGAACCTGCAATATAATATAATATTCACTAATGCAATCTTTGACAAGCAGAACTATGCGCACTGTTTACTTATCCAATCTACTACTGTACATATGTCTGTCAAGTAAATCAAGTGTGGATATAGGACTGATGGTACTAATTATGTGGAGGAATGGGAACCAGTCTAGAAATGGGCGAAGATAAAATAAAGTATATGTGGGTTTGGATGGCCATTATTGGTTGATAATGAAAAGCAAAATTTTAGTTAAAAAATCGTTTGAGAGCTCATCCTATTTGTAACTGAAAAAATAGAGACAATGTTTTATTTATGAAATTTCAGTCCTTTTACAATCTTGACTTTGGAACACTCGTTAATGAAATTTGCACCTGATTCCTTGTGCGCAGAATTGAAAACACATGCTTTAGACACATGTAGATAAATAAAATAGCGCGGGAATTTTGGCATTCTCCACATAGAAACCTGCATCAAAGATGGGTCTATTCTGAGAAGTATAGGTTTGATCACGAACATTTAGAAATAATTTAAGGTTACTGAATATTTAATATCGTGGTGTTCCAATAGTTTACTATGGGAGCTCAGTTAGTACCGTGATTCCTGTAAGTAACATACACAAAAACACCCATCACAATTGCTCTCATTATGTATTCGTAGTTTATTTGATCATAATAAGGTTGGTATAAATCATTAAGTTTAATTTGTCTTAGTTGTTCACGTTTTGCCTTATATTATACGTGAGTAGATGCAACTGGGTGAGTAGAAATGTATCGAGCACAAAGCACCATTAACGTTGTTTAAAGACTGTGTCATCAAACCTTGTTATTTCAGTTTTTCATTCAAGTAATCCAATGTCTTTTAAATGTTTTCCTTGAACTTTGCAGTTTTTATTGTAAAAAATGAACAGAACGTTGCTTCCTGCAACTGCTACAAAGTTAGACTTGCTCTTCCAATAATTATTGCTGTTGTAGCCATTTACTATACACCAAAGAGTATAGTAATGGTTTGCTTCCTCAAAACATTTTATTATATATCTAGTGTTAAATAATAAGTGTTGCTTCTTCCAATTAGTTATATTGCTGTATTTGAAGAGTAACAAATTTTGATACTGCTGTCAGATATTTGCTAATTTGCTAGCAGCACAAAAGTAAGTCTCTGTTAGATTACACACTTCATTGGCTTTGGATAAATTGTGTTTTATGTTATTAGTGCCACCCCCTTACAACAAAGGAAGGTAATTGGGACATACATTTCACATCTTCCTGGCAAAGGTTACATTTCTGTTATACCTAGAACCATAAAAATTGCTGAGGTGTTGCATATTGACCCGTACTTCACCCGTGTCACAAGAAGACACTCAGTGTGATCCATATGTTCTGCTTCACTGACTTTACTTAATTTTGTTTTAAGTTTATTTCTCAAGCTCTGTTCATGCTAAAATAATCTATCAGTACCACTACCCTACAACAAAAGATGGTCACTGTGATCTAGATTTCAAATTGTATTGCCTTAATTTAAACTTTTACTCTTTGGTCATGGCGAAAAACTGTTTTTTTGCCTGTGTATATACTGTTACCCTCATTACAAAAGTAGGTCACTGTGACCTACATTTCACATTTGACTGATTTGGGATGAGGTTTTGCCTTCAGCTCATGCCCACACAGGGTTTCTGCATGTATGTTTATACTATCTTATCTAGCATCATGAAACTTGAGGGGATAGATCCTGATGAGCACTACTCCCTCTTTGTAAAATTCCTGTTTGGAATCTTTTACTGACTTTGGTTCAGTGTTGGCATTTAACCGCATGACCACATGTGTGTTTGGCATGATATATGCATACTGTCTTACCTAGAATCATGACACTTATGGCTAAAAGAAATCCTGTTAAATTAATTGATGTAGGTACTAACTGGTGTGTACAAATACGTGTTAATAACCAAATATGTAGGACTAATAACAGTTTGAAAGATATCAAAACATGGAGATAACAAATAGAAAATCATTAGTTATTGAATACAGTGATAATGAAGGAGCTAATAAAATTGCGGATCTACAAAAAAACGGATTAACGATAACAGAAAAAAAAACATTTTAGATGCTAGGGACTTGTTTAAACAACGATTGAGTACATTATGCAATGCTATTCAAACAATGCAAGAAATAAGATAAAGAGCAAGTGAGATACCTAACATCCAAAAATCTATTCAACTAGTGAAGTAATGTTTCATCTCGGAATTTTTTTGCTACCTAAAATTAAGACTATTATCTATAAGCAGTGAAAGATATAACGGTATTAAAGATGCGCCTCGTCTGACACAAAGTGTCTGTATACCTTTGACACACCTCCGTCGAGTGAGCACATTGTGCTTTTTCACTCATTTATATACTGGAAAGCGACAGCTTAGAGTTCGTAGTGTGAACCAGTTTTTCGGAACTCTGCAGGAGTTGTGTTATGCACAGGTTGACCTTCGGTTCGCAGCTGTAGCTGCGCCGCCATTTTAGGTTCCAATATTGTATTGTTTGTTGTATCTTTTGTAAATCTTTCTTTACCTTGGTTTTCAAATTAGAAATGTAATCACGCTGTGTAATTGTGTTGGTGGTATAATCCTTTGACTCATAACATTTAATCTGCTTTGAACATGCTACGGTATTTGCTGTGTCCGAAAATGGGGTGTGTGCATGAACACAATCTTGTCGCAGAAAGATGATTGCATAGTATAGGTTTGATTTTGCAAAATAAAAACAAAAATTAATTTTAAAAAATAACAATTTTGTCAGATAAAGGTCCATTTGCTATTAACTAATCAATTGCGAACTGGCAACAAGAAACTGAAATTATTACAACTTCTTCAATCTTAATGGTTCGTGGTGAGACAATTGTTAGCCTTTCTACCTTTTTCAAAGGATGCTGTTGGCAACAGTAAAAACATAGTTTAGAGTCGCATGGTAAATTGTGTTGCTGATGTTGTTCGTTTCAGAGAACATTTGTCTGCAGTTAGAAGCTATGCTATTTATAAGCCAGAGGACGTTTAAGCATTTAACACTATATTATTGATTTTACCTTTGCTTCTACAGTCTTAACAGTTGAATCAGACTAAAGTCCATGCTCCATCAGTTAGTCCATTGTGAATTAAGTTAAAATGGAATAATTAATTTGGCAATTTCTCCAATATCTATTTTTAATGGTGGACCTATTAACATTTTAAACAACTTCTTCAAAAGCATGCTGTATGAAACTGTGAGAACAGAATTAAATGCTGCATGATAAATAGAGCTGATAATACTTTTGGTTTCACTTGTCATTTGTCTGTAGGTAAAAGCTGTTCTATTTATTACCTAAATAATTAAAGAATTTATGGGACTTAGTCTTGTCGTGCTGAATGTCAGAGACTGGAAAAAGTCTACCTTCGTACAGGCCGTGCTGTTGTTCTTTAGTGGTGTTGATTTGCTTGGTCTCTAACATTTGGTTTTTGTACAGAATTTGCCATTTCATCAGCTTCGAAAACAGAAACTACGTTTTCACCCTCCTCAACAAAAAAAAATATTTAAAAAAAACCCAAGAACACAAGAACACAAATAAATGAGATACAGAAAACAGTCGTACCACCACCTATTTATCTGAACTCGTATCATTTCTTTCACGCAGTGTGATTGCAGCAATTTGTGATGTTGTGTTTGCACAGTCTTCAACGTTTTAGAGATACTGTTGTTTCTTTAAATGTTCAGCTTTTGCTTTTTAAAATTCCTATCAACGATTCCCAATGCATCTGCAATTTTCAACTCTACGTGCGTGTTTTGAGTTTTTTGAACTCACATTTTCAGGTTCTTTGCTAACCTTCTTTATATCTTCCTTTTTGTGCTTGCTATCTTCCATTTTATTTACAAGGAAATTTGGCAGGTTAATTCAATGTCAATCTAAATCGGAATAGAGGTTAATTTAAAATCATAGTTTAATGTTACTTTAAATAGTGAAAAATATTTTCCAATTTAATTGTATAAATGTACGACATGGATTTGAAGACACGTCCTATGTGTGGAGAAGTGACAAGCAAATTAACTGACTTTTCAGAACTAGTCTTTATTGGAGACCTTGTCATAAAGCAGATGACAGAAAATGTATAACGAAACCAAAGAGTACAGAGAGTTCAAAAGATGGTTTAACGAAAACAAAGAACACAAGAAAAATCCGTGAATAAATATACCTCGATAAAGAAAATTTCAAATTAATTATATAAAAAAACAAGTGTTGGAATTTTAAAATCACTAAGAAAAACGTCAAATCAGACACGATATTAAAGATGCTCTGTGTTCCATCAAAAGGCTCCCAAAGATTGTTTATCAGCTTTTTAAATACCTTTATTTGTTACCTCTGTATTTATGGTAAGGTTTATTCCACGTGTAAACGAGTCTTTGGATTTCTGTAAATTGTAGTGTCCAACGTTACTACCCATTTTTATCATTACAGCACTCGGTAATACAAATATACCGTCATATCAAGATCATAAACTAAAAACTAATTTTACTTTTGACTTTGATACGGATGTTTGGAAACTGGTAAATTTGTTTTCATCTGAGTTGTAATAAAAAATGATGTGGCTGATACTGTCGAAACAGACTGTGTAATGAATGTTCTGTTTTGTATATGCGCATCTAAAATACAAATCACATATGACCCGATGATGTGATTGAACTTTGCAATACCTAAATATGTTAATCCATTGTTATATTTTATAATGAAGTAAGTCCAGCCAGTAGGTTAACCTTTGTCTGCCATAGAATTCATTTTATCAACTGATAATGTTGTCCGATATTTAACAGTACCTGCTCCAAATTTATGTTTACATTGGTAATCTCGCTAAATGCGTTTGTTATGGTAACTTGTTTAATGTGAGCTACCCAATTAACTGTATTAAACTGAATCACTGGATAATTGTAAGATGCGACACTGTTTTTTTTCTAATCTGAAGTCCATTATTTTAGATCATCCAAAGAGTGGGTGTCTTTGGCACAAATTAAACAATTAACCTGAATTGACTTTTCCTATTCACAATATTGATTATCTATTTACTGTTTTTCTACATTCAAGCGGAACACTTTGATGATTTCTAGTTCTAATCTTTAATTTCCTCCATGATACTACATTGTGCTCTCGTTAATTTACGCAATCTTTACATCACTGGAATTTTATATTTCGGTTTTCCATTCCCTAGCAGTTTTTTCTCTTGCGTTTGTAACATGTTAAAAGTGAGTGTGTCTCAGTAGTGATTGTACTATATCAAACGAAAGTTCTGAAGAAAACAAAAATGAACATCTGAATATATACACACACTTCAAGGTGTACTAGATTTTACTTCACCCATGTGCTCCCTCCATATCAGCTGATTTTAGTTAATTATGTGATAATTATTTGTAACAGGTTTTATAGATGTGTAAACATTTTACATGGTATTAATGTTATCTGGACAAAAAATGCATAGTTGATGCAAAAATCGCATGATTGATTTATCATTTTAGCATATCTTTCAAGAGAAGTTTAAATCTCCTCAGCATTGCATCAAAATGTATGAGATTTTCTTTCACTTATATTGTATTCAAAAATCCCATAACCTATTACATTGTATCTGTTTAAAGCTCAGATGTTGTTTGAATCAGCTTAATATTTTTCAATGTTATTTCTGTTTATTTCTTTTGTAATCTCATGTATTTCCCTGCTAGGACATTTTCTACATAGTAATGTCATGTGTTACTCACCTAGGACATTGTCTACATAGTAATGACCCGTATTACCCTGCTAGGACATTGTCTACATAGCAATGTCATGTATTACCCTGCTAGGACATTGTCTACATAGCAATGTCATGTATTACCCTGCTAGGACATTGTCTTCATACTAATGACATGTATTACCCTGCTAGGACATTGTCTAAAATAGTAATGTCATGTATTACCCTGCTAGGACATTGTATACACAGCAATGTCATGTATTACCCTGCTAGGACATTGTATACATAGCAATGTCATGTATTACCCTGCTAGGACATTGTCTTCATAGCAATTTCATATATTACCCTGCTAGAACATTGTCTACATAGCAATGTCATGTGTTACCCTGCTAGGACATTGTCTACATAGTAATGTCATGAATTAAACTGTTAGGATATTGTCTAAACAGTAATGTCATGTATTACCCTGCTAGGACATTGTCTACATAGCAATATCATGTATTACCCTGCAAGGCCATGGTCTACATTGCAATGTCATGTATTACCCTGCTAGGACATTGTATACATAGCAATGTCATGTGTTACCCTGCTAGGACATTGTCTACATAGCAATGTCATGTATTCCCCTGCTAGGACATTGTCTACATAGTAGTCGCCGTATCATTTTTGTCATGTGTATCACTTTGGTATTTACTGATGACACTATTAGATGTACTTTCTTTTTAGTTCTGGTTTCGTGTTCAACCTAAATTCGCATTCCGTTCATGTTTAAAACTCGTTCATTCTCTAATTCGCTGTTTCTTCTACATCTATCACATTCTAGAAACTTGTTATCTTTAAAAAAAGCAACTTTTTTCAAGCGTTTATTACTTCTAACTATGTACTCTTGTTCATTCGCCTGCAAAGGAGATGTGTAATTTATTTAATGGGATAATATTTTCAACAGGTTTCGAAGTGTTAAACAATTTATCATAACTTCTTCATTTCACAAGTACATACTTTGTACACGTCACTCTTTTGGTCTTCACATTTTTTTCAACTTTAAAAATGGCATGTTGTGGGGTTTTTTGTATCGAAAACGCTATTGTTCTTAAGATAAAAGAAAAACAAAATCCATGCTCTCTTACTTCAAGCTTTCAGTTTGGAAACTACTGGATCACCAACATATACTTGTGGATTTTAAATACTTCCTCGGTAAAGTTAGGAAAGTAGCATTTTAATATCAGTAATACATAATCTATTGCTATTGCATGGCTTACTTTTTTCCGGACGGAAAATTCCCTCGACCGTAAGATGAGAATTTATCCTACCATAGGATGACTTCGAGAAAGATCTCGAGTCTAATTCGTGACTCTGGCCCATGCGTACTAGCCCTCATTCTTTTTGTGTCGCCACCATCGTTACGGCAGTTTAAATTACTATTCGAAGAAACCTGCCTTTGTTTCGAGTCATACGTCGCGAACTGAGCATTTTCATTACGTCAATTTTACAGTGTGAAATTACCCTCAGATCAAGTATTATTCCTGTTCGGAATTAACTCTCGAGAATTTTTGGCATGTCTGGGTTACATTTTTTTTTATAACCTTGGCATGTAGGTTACTCTCCCCCACCCCCAACAGAGATGTCCGGGTAACATTTGTTGTGATGTTGTGATTGAAAATTATTTTATTCCTTTTTTTAGGCTCGGGTAGGTAATTAATTATCCCTATCCTTGCCGATTTGGTCAGCGGCCTCATCTTGATTTTGTTTTGTTTGTTTTGATACAGTACAACACATCGAAATTCATATTCCATTTAATCTGACTTTTGCTATTTGTATTCTCCCGAAGGAGGTCGCACACTAGTCCTTACTTTAATTATGTGTGTTGAGTGATCGAACACTTTTCACTCCTAAAAGTCATTATATGACCTCGCTGAAATTAGCATCTTACCTAGCTGTTTTATTTTTCGTTTCCAGTACTCAGAATAAAGTATTACTGACATTATGGTTGTTGTTTTAATTTTTTTAATCTAGAACTCAGCATACGCATTGCTGACGTTATTGTGATCAAAACATCAGATTTGTGGTTGTTTTGATTCATTTAATTGAGACGACACCTGGACAAATAAGATCTTGCTGTTTAAATTGCGCTTAGTTCCACACAAATAGTCCTGCATAATACTTCATAGAAGTGGTTTGTTCCTGTTTTCAGAGTTTTTCTCTTGCAGCAATGTCTGTGCAGAGTGTACGGTGGTGTAGACACAAGAAAAAACCCCTGGGATGCCGATCCCACCTGCCAAGCTTGTACGAATTATAAAAGAACAGATGGTTGTCTTTTTTCCAGCCTCCGGTCAGACGAGGTATGGGACCTCCCTGAAAACATGCTTACAAAGGGAGGAAGAAAGTGTCTTCCTCTTCTACCTCGGTATTTTCTAGTCTCTTCGAAGACTCATAAGACCCATGGGGTCCCTCGCAAGGGAGAAACTAAGTTTTCCATCGCTAAGTCCCTCAGATCTCAGTAGCGGATTGGAAAACTCTCTTCGGAGACGTATATGGCCCATGGGGCCCCATCCAAGGGAGCAAAAAAGCGGACCGAGAGTAAGTCGCGCCCTTTCATGAGGGAGGAGCAGCAACCTCTCCAATCCCCGTAGGGCAGGGAGCGAAGCGCCGCCCCAATTGCCGTGACGGAAGAGCAGCACCTTCTACTGGCTAACAGCTCGGTGTCGGTTGAGAGTGAGTAGACCCTCTCTTTGAGGGATTAGCATCACACTTTCAGTACCCGAAGCCCGTTATCGGCTGCAGGATGGAACCACCCGGAAAAGGGAGAGCTATGATACAAGTCTATAAGATCTGAGGAAGGATCTTCTTACGGATCAGAGTCGCCTCCTCTTCTCCGTTCCAGGCTACCGTTGAATCCAGCTTGGGATCGGGAATCGGCGCACTAGTGAAAGTGATCAGATCGGCATACCCCCTGTCCTATAATCCCGCTATATCCCGGGATGTGATGCTTTCCACCTCAGGGAAGTGATTGGTCCTTCTCTTGCATGCAGCCATGGACTTCAGGACCTTGACAACATGGTAGTGAGAGAGACTCTCTGGGGCTACCTCCTGCCCAGATCTCTTGCTGCTCCATAACTCGACTATAGTTAAGGAGCTTTTCCAAAGGTTTAGTAAGGGCCAGGAGTTTGCTAGACAGCGTAAGGGTTGGTTTCGTTAAAACACCAAAGGCCATAGATCTAAAGGCTAGGTCTCTAGTTACTATAGCCTCGCATGCCGATTTTTTTATCGGCTGCCTCTTTAGCCTGCTGAAAGAAGAATCTTTGTCGCTAGCTTTCCTTCAGAGTTTGTTGGAACCAGTGGCCAAAACAATTAGGCATGCGTTATCCATTTCCATGTGTTGATCAGCAGAGCTTCTCCACTTCCGCAGGGATGTTGCTCTGGACATATCCAATGTCTTACTGGAGCACAGCAAGAAATTTCTGAGGACTGCTCCCTTGGAGGCAGAGACCATCTTCGGGGGACTTATTTCCACCGTGGCTTCCCAGGATTTGAGAGATCAGCAACACCAGTAACTCGCATCCGCTCCTAATCCGTCATAACCGGCCAAGAAGCGGAATCATCCTGACCGCCCACACAGTCCGTCAGCGACGTTCTTAAAAGCCATGCACCCCAGTCCAAGCAATATCCCCAATTCAGAGCTCCCCCTCAGCAGTGAATCCCAAGAAGGGTACGCCGCAAAGGCCCAAGAGGACGTTAGCGGATTCTTCCCCCTTTCCTAAGTAAGAGGGAGGGGCAGCCCTTGGTACAAGCTTCATCTCCTGCATTGTGTTCCTCTTCCGTCGGTTTCCGTAGGTGCCAGACTAAATCTTTTTTCAGAGGTTTGGTCAGGCATCACGGACTATGGGTGAGTCCTCTCTATCGTAAAAGAAGGGTACCAACTTCGGTTTCGAGATCTATCTCCTCTAGTAAGGTTCCCCATGTGCTTCCACTAGTTGAATCTGCTGCGATTAAAGGAAGAGATACACTCCCTTCTTCAGAAGGGTACAGTAGAGAGGGTATTTAACGACCAGTCTCCGGCCTTCTACTCCCGAATTTTCCTGGTATCAAAAAAGGGGCACAATTTCGACTAATTGTCGACCTTTCCTTCTTAAACAAGTTTCTGCAGGAGAAATCTTTCAAGATGGAGACCACATCCTGAGTCAAGAATGCCATAAGACCCGGCGACTGACGATCTCCATCCACCTTCAGGATGCGTACTTTCACATCCCTGTTTTACCTCCTCACAGAAAGTGCCTCCAGTTCTCCTTAGACGGGGAAGTCTTCCGATTTCGCGCTCTTCTGTTCGGCCAAGCCTGGGCACATAAATCTTTACCAGGGTCATGAGAGTAGTTGCTTTCCATTTAAGGTCACTGGCTATCCCTATCTTACAATATTTCGCCTATTGGTTGATCCACAACGGCCAGCTAGAGTCCCTCAGACTAGATCTGTCTCGCTGTAGGTCCATAGTGACCAGGCTGGATATTTAACCCAACCTAGAGAAATCGGCGCTTACTCCATCTTAAGATTTCGTCTATGTGGGGATGAATTTCCTCATAAACAGAGGATTAGTACATGTCCCGCGTGACAGAGTAGACAAGATCCTGACCCTGAGAGCCAAGACCACGTTATCGGCACGTCTATTTCTATCTCTTCTAGGCATCTTAAACTCCGCAGCGGACCTGTTTCCCCTGAATTCAGTTTCCACTTGCGCCCTCTCCAGTTTCTTCTTTTAACAAACTGGACACCGCACAGGGATCCTCTGACTGCAAAGATTTATCTAGGTCTGGATTTCCACCATCATCTGATTTTGTGGACAAATCGGGACTGGTTTCTGTACAGAGTCTCCTTGAATGCCACCCGAACCCCACTCTTATATGTTCGCAAAAACGTCAGATTCCGGGTGGACAGCTCACCTGGAGCCGGAAGGCCTAATTCTTTAGAGTACGTGGTCGCGGAAAGAATCTGCCATCCATATCAACAATTTGGAAATGAGGGCAGGGTTCTTAGCACTTCCGGGGGTCATCGACAAAATAATAAGTCGCTGTGTTATGGTCTCCCCCGACAACACGTCTGTGGTAGCGTACCTCAAGCGATAAGGAGGCATCAACTCAGCATCTTTCATTTTCCTTTTGTCCCGTTTAATTTTTTTAACTATTGATAGATGCTTGTGTAAGGAAATGGACGTTCAGGCTCGTAGTAAAGATATTTTACCTGAGAATACTTTTTCTTGATAAATTGTCTTTAGGTGGTATCACCAAGCCTGCAGGATGACCATTTACAGCAAATACGTGTTGTCACCAAGACTACAACAAGTACTTTTATTTTCAATGATTTGCAACCTTTATTCAGTCATTTAAAACAAATAAATTTCATATTCATGTGATATTTTGCCCGATTTACCAAAATTTCTAAATCTGTTTTTGTTGAATCGTTGTAGTCTGACCATGCAAAGTACTGTGAATTTAGTTGACTACAGATCTGTTTACTTACCCACAACAAATACTTAATTTATTCTTCATCATACTGTATTGTTTTCGACATTTTGCTATTAGGGCAGATGCTGCTTTTTCCATGTTATCATCATTAAATATAATTTGTAAGTCTGTATCTTTTCCAAATGAGTGGAGTCTTTTTATGTTGAAAGTATCGAATGAACATTTTCATTCTTTTAATGTTATTCTTCAACACAACTGGCTTTGAGCACACTTTTATTCGGTCCAAGCTTATAAATAAATTGACATAATCTCTTGATACTGATATTGTTGCTTTCATGTTAACCTGCCCACCCCCACCCCCCACCCCCCAAAAAATTGAAAACCTCTCTGAAAACTACTGAATTCAATACAATGTCGCTTTTTTGCATTATTTTTGTGTTGCCAAAAAAAATTATAATTTTACTGGTCACTAATTGTTTTCATTGTCTTGTTGGTCCAGTTTTTGTTTTTAATATGTAACACAATTTCGCCCAGCCAACCTTTGGTGTCGTTCCGCAGTCTGGCTGGTCTAGTAATATTTCATTTCATTTTTAATGTTTTTGTACCCTATACGGGATGGTGATTCACAATAGAATAGGGCGGTATGGTTTAGTCTGGCTTAATCTTGTTGAATCCAGTTTGAATGGATCACCTCACTCATATTCCTTTCTTCCAAAATGTCAGTGCCCTCTATCATATAAGATAACCTGGATTTTATTTCCATCTGATGAACATTAAAAGTACAGTATATCTACAGTAAATTATTCGCTATGATATAGGATTATAAACTGATTACATACATACATACATACATACATACATACATACATACATACATACATACATACATACATACATACATACATACATACATACATACATACATACATACTTGTAACTACAAACTCTTAAATTATGGCTCTGGGTCAATCTTCCCTCTTTCAGTTCTGTCAAGGTTGGAGGTTTTTGTATGGAAGGAGGGCGAGGAAAAAGAGGATCTCACACCCAGATTTACACTTGAACATCTTACAGGCCGTGAGTGGAAGAATGAGATCTTCTACATACCGCTGCTAAATGAACCTTTCAAGGTAGAATCCAATAATTCTTTCTATCTTGTCAATCAACCATACTTAGCACCTTATCTTGTAAGCTATGTCCAATAGCAGGGCTACCAGTTTTTACTCACAGGCACTTGTATTGTGGGTACTGTATTGACTGGATAACATACAAAACAACATTAAATTTATCCAATCAAAACTCAATCTGTCCTGATCAAACCGTGATAGATTTTACGGATCATCGACCAAAACTAGAAGAATTGTGAGCCATTTGCTCACGTTAACATATCCCGCATATCCCGCATCCAACCCCCATCTCAATCATGGTCATGAGTTTAGAGTCCAGATAGTGCAGAACTCATCCGAAAACAGTGTGAGTACAATGATTGATCAACACGAATATCTATTTCTTTTAACCTTAATATGTATTAAGTTTGACAGGAATCCACTTAAAACTGCGAAAATAGTTGCATTCACAAAAATCTGTTATATCTCACATCCAGCTGTAAGTCAAAATGGGCAATAACTCTTAAAATTCGCAGGAGCACAAGGAAGTGTTAATGTACGAATTTTTAGATGATGACCATAGTGTTTATTACATACCCATTTAATCTTACATGATTGATCTAGCATTCCATATGGATGTTCAATCCGTATTTTTGTATTGCACACTCTAATTGTTTGGTGTTTTCACTGACGTCCGCCTGTTAATATTCTTAGCTGCACCGAATCGAACTTTTATAAATTCCAATCTGCTTTGAATTCCATCCACACTGTGAAGTGTAAAATTATTGGGAAGCGTAAAAGAGATGGTATTTAATAAATACAAAACCACATTTATGGTTTGATCCGAGTCGGAGGAAAGAACTCTTTTGATATAGCGCATGAATACGCCTTGGCCTAATGGCCTCAACATATTTCTGTGTCATATCAACCTCGTTCTTTCCTTCGGTTCGGAAAAAACATGTATGTGCAAGTTTCAAAGCATTCCATACAAAAAATTAAAAAGCTGCAAGACAAGTTGCGTTCACAAGATTCTGTCTTACATTGCATTCAACTGCGGGACAAAAAGGGAAATAACCCCAACAAATATTGTGAGAGCTTAGTGATTTATCGATATTCACATCTTCAGACGATAACCATAACATGTGCAAAGTTGCATTACTATCCGTTGAAAACTGTGAGACTAGTTGCACTCACAATATTCCGTCAACCTCTCCATCAAACTCCAAGTCTAAAAGAGCAACGACTGGAACAAAAATCGCAGGAAGAGTGATTTGTCGATATGCAAATTTTCAAATGATGACCATAGTACGTACCAAGTTTCACAGCGATCCATTTAAAACTATGTTATGTTCACAAGATTCTGCCATACACTACATTAGGATCCAAGTCAAAAAGGGCAACAACTCTAATTGTGGGAGGAACTTAATTTGTCGATATACGCATTTTCAAATGAGCAAAACAGGTAGAAAGATTTAAGGCGATCCACTGAAAACTATGAGACTAGTTGCATTGAGAAGAGTATGTCATACACTTCATAGACCTGCAACATAATAAGGAGAAATAACTCTTATACAAATTGTGGGAGGACAGTGAAAATTGTGAGACCAGTTGTGTTCACAAGATTCTGTCATAAACTACATCAGAATCCAAGTACACAAGGGCAACAACTCTAACAAAACTTGTGGGAGGAATGTGATTCATACACTGCATTGAGCTGCAAGTAAAAAACGGTAATAACTCTCTTCAAAAGTGGGGGAGCAAAAGAGATTTGTTGCTATGCGTATCTTCAGGTCATGAGCATAATATTTACCAAGTTTCACGGGAATCCATTAAAAAGGCGAGACCAGTTGCGTTGACAAGATTGTGTGACGGGTGAAGGAAGACTGTCTGATGGACACAAGGATTTTTATATATCCCAGGCTAAGGTTTAAAATTCAAAGTTTACATTGGGGAAACACTGAAGTGTCACAAGGCTTTCCTTGCAAAACAGCGATAGGTAGTAAATGAGAGGTGTACATACTCAGCGGAGATTAGCATAGAAAACGAATGAAAACGAATAGAGTTTGTCTGAGTTTGTTCGTGCAAAACGTCGTCTTGAAAATTTCGGACCCCTCTTAGAAATAAACGTAGTCAATATTCGAACATTAGGTATAGTTTTTAAAAATCAGAGTTTCTTCTGTGTATTTATTGTTTGATTTCGGACTAAAATCTATTTATGTTAGCATTTCAGATGACATTCTGTGATTGATATAAGACTTAGGTCAATATTATTTGCCTCTGTATAATCAACACTTACCTTTATTTACAGAAACATGGTAACCTCAGAAGTTGAACAGTATACTCATACCGGGAAATATTTTCTATCTTCAAAGCGCAAATTATAGTTAAAACCATCCAAGTAGCATTCATACAAATACAGTGTAGTGTAATGACGCGATGCACGTTTTCTTCATAAACAGGAAATTGTATTTTTATATCATCAGCATAATTTATTACCTAACACATGACTTTTTCCCCTCAATATTCAAATCCCATTTATATCATCCAATTTATCTAGAAAACAAAATGTTCAATTTGTTCTCTATTTGAATACATCGTTCTCATTCGATGATTCAGTTTGATTAGATCCAATTCGATTCAGTTCTATTTAAATAAATATTTTCAGATAATATTTATTGGAACTCGTCTTAAGGGGAACAAGCATGATATTGCGATTGATGACGTCAGTTTGGGGCCATGCCCTAGTAAGTATTAAGACGGTGATTGTGCAATATAATGTTGCAGTCAGTGAAACAACGGCATCCACTTGAGACATTTTTTAATTGACGGTATATGTTTCAAATATAAATTATTTATATAATATTTAGTGTATGTCGCTACATGTTTTTTCGATTCGTTCTCTGATGATATTTTTGAAATATTCTTATGTACATTCTATCCCATTCCAATTAGATTAAATATATGAATATGTTACATGCGGTCATGCATCTATAAAAGTGTAATAATCTTTTGTACAGTGCCAACCCGATATTGCATCTTGTTAATTATGATAAAAGTGTAATAATCGTGTGTACAGTGCCAACCCGATATTGCATCTTAATTATAATAAAAGCGTAATAATCAATTTTACGGTGCCAGTCTAATATTGCATCTTGATAAGTATGATAAAAGTGTGACAATCGTGTGTACAGTGACAACCTGATATTGCATCTTGATAAGTATGATAAAAGTGTGACAATCGTGTGTACAGTGACAACCTGATATTGCATCTTGATAAGTATGATAAAAGTGTGACAATCGTGTGTACAGTGCCATCCAATATTGCATCTTGATAAGTATGATAAAATTGTGACAATCGTGTGTACAGTGCCATCCAATATTGCATCTTGTTAATTATGATAAAAGTGTGACAATCGTGTGTACAGTGCCAACTCGATATTGCATCTTGTTCATTATGATTAAAGTGTGACAATCGTGTGTACAGTGTCAACTTGATATTGCATCTTGTTAATTATGATAAAAGTGTAACAATCGTGTGTACAGTGCCAACCCGATATTGCATCTTGTTCATTATGATAAAAGTGTGACAATCGTGTGTACAGTGCCAAGCCGATCTCGCATCTTGTTCATTATGATAAAAGTGTGACAATCGTGTGTACAGTACCAACCCGATCTCGCATCTTGTTCATTATGATAAAAGTGTGACAATCGTTGAGAGCATTTTGTACAACAAGAACTGTATTCATAGAACACAGATACCCCACCATTGTGTCTGAAACTGACCTAAAGGCAAAACCGGACCAAGGTGTGACTGATAGAATAAAATTATCGATAGTAACGACTGTCATTGTGGAGCATAAAGATATTTCGAGACTACTCATTCTCTAGGTACCGTGGTGGCTTAGTGGTGAGTGTACCAGACTTGCGACCATAAAGGTGCGGGTTCGACTCTTGCCAAGACCAGGATGGGTCAACGGTTATAGTGTGTCTTTGGACGAGACACTGTATTTTAATTGCCTTAGCACGATGTAAACTTACATGTGATGATGTGCCATTAAATACCAATCAATCAATCAATATACTATTTGCAAACCGCAAGAACTTAGATAACAGCGGATACTGGTTAACATAGAATTTTCTATAAAATCGAAGTGAAAATATTGACATTTTCATGAAAATTGAGAAAAGAGATGGCGAGATTTTAACAACTGAAAATTGTGCATGTTTTATAGTTAAAACTCCTAGTTGTCAAAACATCAATAAGTAATGATTGACTGTACACTGTCACTGAATGACCACACTGCCACAGTGAAAAACTTCTTAAAATAAATATCTAAAAAAGAGAAAGTAAGTGCAAAACCATAAAAGTGTAAAATCTCATTCTTATACTCCTGCTGAGTTTTAGAAACTTCAAAAAAAAATTGCGACAGCAACTATGAAGTTAAATGCCAACATTTCTATAATTATAATTGAATGTGTCATTTTACACGTATATTCTTTAACGAAGCATATGTGCATACATGTAGTCTCGTTCAAACATGCTATCATACACACATGCGAGAGTCTTTTCAACAAGACTACCTTTTATGATAGTATTTTTTAAAAAATGGCAGAATGCTATCCTCGTCAATAATCTAAAGAAAATTCTAACGTAATTTATTAGTTTATTACATGACCATTCCTCACTCTGTAATTATGCACGAAAATATTACTGAGAAAAATAAGCTGAAACTCTTTTCTCTCTATTTTATTCCCTCTCTCTACAGAAAATATGACCTTAAGTACAGTGGTAATTGCAACTACCACGGAAATGACCACGACAATAAAGCCACCAACCACAGTAGCAGAAATAACAACAAAACCAACAAGTACAACAACAAGAAAAAGTGGAACTACAGATATGATTACAACAGTATCGACACAAATTTCAACTTCCAACTTCTCTGGAAGTTCTGGACACAAAGACAAAGAATCTTCATCTTCCATAACAGAATCAACTTTAGAGAAGGACATATCCTCACAGAGCAGAACTCCATCGGTTTTTAATGTCCATGATGTGAAACCCGGTTTAAATCCGGAAAGTCGGGCAGCGGCAGCTAGGAATGATGTCAAGGATTCGGTTGACGATGGACAAATGGACAAGATGGCTGCATATATCGCGGTAGGAGTAGTTGCCATGGTGGCCGTAGTAGTAATTGTTGCAACCGTCTATTACTTGCATCAGAGGCGAAGAAGGGGCAAATTCACTTCAGAGGAGATGGGGCCAATAAATAACCCGATATATGACGCCGACTTGGGACACGAGGGGGAATAGACCGTTTTATCGCTAAATACTGTACATTTAAAATTCTATACAAGCATGAACTCATATACAATATATATGCATGCACACACACACACACACACACACACACACTGGACTATTCTGCAGTTCTCTGATAAATTCACCAATTTCTATGAAAGTTGTTATACATGTTATGCTTTTGTTTCCTGCTTAATTAACGGCTCCTCTGAATGGGTTCACACAGTATTACAAGGAAATGACCTGTGATCAAGCAAAAAACAGCCATAGTCATTTATCAAAGCCGGCAAATTCGGACAAAACAAAGTAGTGAAGGAGCTTTGACTTCAATGACAAGTCCACAATTAACGACTGCTTCCTTGGGGATTGCCATTTCGACACAAGCATGGTCACATGTCGCAAGCTGTACAACAGCCTCAATGCACCGCGGATTCAGTTAAAATCACATTTAGAGCTACTCGAAATTACATCTACGCAATAATAGGGCTTTTTGG
Organism: Margaritifera margaritifera; assembly: GCA_029931535.1. NCBI lineage: Eukaryota > Metazoa > Mollusca > Bivalvia > Unionida > Margaritiferidae > Margaritifera > Margaritifera margaritifera. Next base: position 1,400,077 of record JAQPZY010001622.1, read on the forward strand.
GGGACCAACCAATTAATTTTCGGGGGCCTAGGGCCTCTGATTTTCTTATGATCCATGATACTTTCCTCTTCTATTACGTCAAGATAAAAAAAATTCTTGAACTAATATAATTGATATAACAGGTTGTTTTTTTATTTCTTCCATAAATCAGAGCAAGAATTTTTTTCAAAGCTATTTGAGAGCCTGAATTTATGTTCTTTTTAAAAATTTTAAAATCCCAAGCCCTCTTTACCCCCCCCACCCCCCCCCCTCCGAAAATTAAAAAATGGTCAGTCACTTAATTCCCCTGGCCGGCAATTATCTCAACAGGGGATGAAAGTGAATAAGCTTGATTATCAAGTAAACATAATCTGGTCCTAATTTCACTAAATGTCTCAACATTTGTCCTCCAATGAAGATTTTAAGTCATCTTGGCTACGATACTTTTTACATTATTTTGACTTTTGGCAAGCTATGTGATTGTTCATAGGATGAAAATTAACTATTTTGGTTGAAAAAGTTTGCAACTTGGAATAATTTTGGAAAAAAAGAGTTAAGGGATTCCTCAAATTTGAGGAAATCCTCATATTTTCCTCAGTTATAAAACAAAACTCTTCTCAGGAGAATTTAAGATATTCTGAGAGTGTTGTGATCCTTGATTCCTGCTGAATCATAAGTAAAAAATTCGTTGTTGCCAATCAAACAGTAATAAAGACAATCGAACAAAAATGGTCGGGTCACTTAATTCCGTTGGCCAACAATACACGCAAAAGGGGATGAAAGTGAATAAGCTTGATTATTCAGTAAACAGAATCTGGTCCTAGTTTCACTAAATGTCTCAACATTTGTCCTCCAATGGAGATTTTAAGTTATCTTGGCTATGATACTTTTGCTTTTTACACTACTTATACTTTTGTCAAGCTATGAGATTGTTCATAGGATGAAAATTAACTATTTGGTTCAAACATTTTGCAACTTGGAATCAGTTTGAAAAAACGTGCTAAGGGATTCCTCAAATTGGAGGAAATCCTCATAGCTTCCTCAATTATAAAACTAAACTCTACTCAGGAGAATTCAAGATATTCTGAACGTATTTTGATCATTGATTTCTGCTGAATCATAAGTACAAAAATCATTTTGCCAACAAAACAGTAATACAGATAATCAAACATTTGAATTTGAAGAAGAAAATTTGAGATGTTTGGTGAAACTGGGGCTATGATCTTATACAGTGAGGGGCATTTATTTACTTTTCCCATCAATATGGCTTCCAAAACAATTCTTATGTACAATTTGTTTTCTAAAGTTTTGATAAACGTTTTGTATTTTTTTATGGAACTTATTTATTTTAAGTTCAAAACATCGTAATCAATATTTACATACTATATGACTATGTATCAATTACCACCGTATCTGGCTAAATGGGTAGGGGAGAGAACAAGAGTCCCTTAAAGGATCTGACGCTCTACTACGCTCTAAGATTTTCCAGAAATCTAAGATAAAACCGTTCTTCTTTAAAACCCGATATACAAATTCAAGATATTCTGAGTGGATTTTGATCCTTGATTCCTGCTGAATCATGAGTAAGCACATTCATTGTTGCCAACAAAACAGTAATAAAGACAATCGAACATTCGAATTTGAGGAAGAAATTTTTAGATGTTTGGTGAAAATTGGGTTAATATCTTATACAGTGAGGTGCATTTATGTACTTTTCCCATCAATACGGCTTCCAGAACAATTGTTATACAATTTGCTTTCTAAAGTTTTGATAAACTTTATGTATTTTTTATGGAACTTATTTATTTTAAGTTCAAAAACATCGTAATCAATTTTTACATACTGTATGACTATGCATCAATTACCACAGTATCTGGCTAAATGGGTAGGGGAGAGAACAAGGGTCCCTTAAAGAATCTGACGCTCTACTGGCCAAAAAGATTTTCCATAAATCATAACTTTACCGGGATATAATTTCTTTTGTAAACATTCTAGATGCGGTTGATTTTTTGCCACGCATGGTTTTCGTTGTTTGTCCCCTGCCTGGAATTAGGTCAAAGCATTTTAATTCTCTGAGCGATAGGCATGATAATCCCTTCTTTGATTTTTGTTGGGCTTACGGCAGCACAAAATAGACATGCGGTTTACCCCGTTTTAAGACCGTTTTTCAGTTATTTCTTCTTTCTTTTTTCTATTTGTTTATCTCTTGTTTGTATATTTCCCCGTCATCCACACATGTAATAGTCAATAATTTCTCTTGGTTTTTGTATTTGTTTATTTTGTTGGTGTACCGGTAAGCTGTTTGAATCCTGGCTGATTCGGGCCATGATTGATTCGGACTATGGCTGATTCGGCCCAAATTACGGGCTGAATCGGCCCAAATGCCAGGCTGATTCTAACCATGTGAAATATTATTATAAAAAAACAATGGAACACACATACCTGATTTATTTTAGTAGTTATTATTGTTTTCGCCAAGATAGTAAGTGAATTTAAAAGGTTGATTTTCAGCTCTTAAATTTACATAACATAGTTATTAGCAAATTTCTAGCCAAAATCAGAACAAAATAGATATGAGCTATCGCATTTAGATTTTTTTAACCATAATAACTTTTCAATGTTTACAATAAAGAAACTAGAAAGTTATTCTTTGAATTAATATATCTGAAAAACATTTTGAAACTTTTCATAAATCGGGCCAGGATGGCCGACTTTAAACACTATCAAACAGTAATGCATATATAATGTTCCCATGTTTTTTTATTGATTTCTCATGCAAATCGTGCTTTCTTCGAATCATATTTACCCCCAAAATTTGTGTGTAAAGAGCTATTGATGAGTAACACAAGGGTATGACGTACTTGACTGTTATCGTTCAATTTTTATCTTTTGAGTACAATCTCGAACCAGTAAACAAACTTATTTTCATTTTAGCCGTTGAAACATTTGAAAATATTTCATTTAAAGCATATATTAAATCCATTCAATATTGATTTCCGAATATATATTTTATGATATTAATACATATATAATGTAATAACGCTTCCATGTAACCAGAGATTACAAAGTTATTTCAAGTCAGCATTATATTTTGTGTTCTAGTATGGCATTAAATTCAGTAAATTGGCAACTGACATCAAACGTGCTTTAATTATAGCGGCGTTGATCAAACGGTTTTTGCAGAGACGCTTTATGGCACTATGGAAGTCCTACGCTGAGAAACGGACCCACACCAGTCAGCTACTTAACTTTATTCGGAATGACCGCGGCTTTTTCTGCTAGACTAAAGTATGTCTCGGATGTATGTTGGTGCAGCAATTTACAGAAAAATCGTACATTTTGTTAGCTATCGACGTATATTCGAGGTACGATACGTAGGATTGACCTCGAAGTTGTGAATGACTTGAGTTATGTGCCAGCCATTTATGGACCATGCTAGTTTCTCCGTTGCTATATTATATAAATAAAATTATTTGAAACAATAATATGCTTCTTTTTATCTTTGCTCTTGTACAGTATACACTTTCAATAATAATATGCATACAATTAAATAATACATTATACATTCAGCTAATGAAAATAACTTACGGTGCTCATTGTTTTAGTATATAAGGTTTATTTAGTATACATATATATTCTATATAAAACAATTTTAGAAAAGGTATTAACATACTCAGATCAGTATACTGAGACAATATTTGCATATTGAGACCAATATATACAGACAAAAACAAATTAACCGCATGGCAACCGTTTTCATTTTTTTTCAGTGTTAGTAATTGTATTATTTCTCAATAAAATAAAGTAAAATATTAAAAGTTTGCAGAAAGGTGAATGAGCTGCTTTGAACATATTTCACTATTAAATTGCTAATGCAAGATAAACAGTCTTACATTATTTCATTTCATTTATTTTAACAACGCACATATATATGCTCAAAAAAGTTTTTAACTTGCCTAAGTGCTTTTAACTCTCATTGAGTCTTTATCGAAGGCAATTACAATGCAAAGATAAACAATAAAGACAAAAGAAAGTGCTACATTTACACAAGTCCACACAATTATGTCTAATGGAAGTTTTCTTTGAAAATGTTAGATGTTGTCCCTAATTGGTTTGAACTCCAATGATTAAATGGCAACCTAGCTGGTATTGCCTTACAAAAGGAGGAGCAATAGTAACATCTAATTTCTTAATGTAAAGTGGATTATATCCCGTATAATTCATTGTTACTGTAATTACAGTAATAACCACAACAATAATAATACCAACAATGTATTGTTATTATTATTAATTAATGGTATTATTATTATTGTCATGTTTATACTGTAATTGAAGAAACAATGAATTATGGATGCGTATATATATATATATATATATATATATATATATATATATATATATATATATATATATATATATATATATATATATGTGTGACATGGCCAGTAGTAGTTTTTTCATTCACTGCCATATTGTTCATATACATTACATATGTTATAGTGAATTGTACTCTCATGTGTCTGTTCACCCAACATTCATACACATATATATGTCTCAGAGTACATTACAACAAACATTCATACACATACATATGTTTCAGAGTACATTACATCAACATTCATACACATGTTTGTGTTTCAGAGTACATTGCAACCACATTCATACACATGTCTATGTCTCAAAGTACATTACAACAACATTCATACACATGTATATGTCTCAGAGTACATTCCAACCACATTCATACACATGTATATGTTTCGGGGTATATTCCAACAACATTCATACACACTTATATGTTTCAGGCTACATTCAAACAACATGCATACATATACATGTATATATTCAGGCTACATTCAAATTATTGCTATATTTTTGGTATATTTTACTTGTTAATAAATTTTAGTTGCTGTAGTCATGGTTCATTTTCTCTCATTCCTTCAGATAATTTTTTGATTTTCTTTGACTGCTTCACTTCTAGTTTTTTTCATCATATTTAAAAACGTATTATATAAGATATCTCTAGTCCCTGTGAATACAAGGTTATCTCAGTCTAGATCACCAAGGTTTTCCACGTCAACACATGATTTTATCTTTCAAATCTGAAACGTCCCACCTTTTTTAAGAACCTAACATTTAATCAACACCATATAGTCATTATTGTGCTGATGTGCCGTTGAACCCTATGCACATATACTTATCCATATAAAGACAATATTATTATATATCAAAAATATCATAATGGAATCATTCAATCACTCTTGTTTGTAACTGATGGTTTGAGTGTACAGTAGATGGTGAGTGTACTCTAGATCATGATGTGAGCATACTCTAGATGTGGGTGTAATGTAAATGGTGTGAGCATACTCTAGATGTGAGTGTAATGTAGATGGTGTGAGGATACTCTAGATGTGAGTTTAATGTAGATGGTGTGAGCATACTCTAGATGTCAGTGTAATGTAGATGGTGTGAGCATACTCTAGATGTGAGTGTAATGTAGATGGTGTGAGCGTACTCTAGATTTACATGTGGGTGTACTTTAGATGCGAGTGTACTGTAGACGGTGCATTTGTACTCTATATAATGCAAGCATACTCTAGATGTAAGTGTACACCTAGATGGTGTGAGTGTGAGTTTACTCTAGATCTAGATGTTAGTGTACACTAGATGTGAGTGTACTGTAGATGGCGTGAGTGTACTCTGCATGACGTGAGTGTACTCTGTATGGTGTGAGTGTACTCTGTATGGTGTGATTGTACTTTAGATATACGTGTACTCTAGATGGTGCGAGTGTACTGTAGATGGTGCTAGTGTAATCTAGATATGGTGTGAGTGTACTATAAAGCCTCATTTATGTCCAACAATTCTAACCATCAGGTGGGATTTTCCCTATTCTACACCAGTGCATATGATGGATTCTATTAATTTCACGGCTGTTATCCTACCTCACAACAATCATGCCAAATATGTTATATCTCACATGACTATTATCTCATCTCACATAATGTCCAAATAATGATTTTAATTGGTGCATTACTTCTTTATTTGCATGACATCAACATGTCCATGTCCATGGTATTGGAGTGGTTTTATTTTTCTATCCATTTTATTAAATAGGCAGCTTAAATTTATGAAGTACCTGTGTTCTCACCATACTTCAAACTAGACACTAAATTCTTCAATGCAAATTTAGTATGTACTGATATAGGATAAGACAAACCATTGGACTTATAATGACACAATTATGTATTGATATGGGATAAGACAAACCATTGGACTTATAATCAAACAATTATGTACCGATATGGGATAAGACAAACCATTGGACTTATAATCAAACAAACAAACTACTGGACTTATAATCTACCACCAGCTGTCAGTCAACTGTTGTTTATTCAAAATTCTAATGGGCTGTTAGAAAATTCTGTCCAGGGCAACATTTTATCCATTACATAATAACACCTGTTGTGCTAAGCTTGTCTAACTAAAACGACGTATGCTGACAGTTTACACTATATAGCATGTATACATTCAATGTTTAATAGCTTTATTCTTTTTGGTCCTAATTGCATGAAATTATTATTCTTTTTTGTCCTAATTGTATGCAATTTTTAACCAAAAGTATCAGCTGAAAAGGCATCTTTAATAATGTGATACAATTTTGAAAACAAACATTTCAGTTTTAAGAAAATACTTTGCTAACGAGTAGGAAAGGTTATCTCAGTTCTAACAATTCATCCATTTGTGAGCAGGAACTTATTTATACATGTACTTATTTTGAGAGTACACTTTCAAATGAGTATGGTAAAAGTCATTAGTACGTTACAGTTGTTATTGACTTCCTCTTAATGATATACATAGACAATAGGTTTAATCTTGCTTCCTCCAAATATACAAGATGTAGGAAATTGATAGGGTATATATATATATATATATATATATAATTGGTAACCATGGAAACAAACACATGGCTGTCAGTCACACAGGAAGTAAATCATATATTTCCACATCTCAAGATGACTTTTTAGTAAGATATTTCTGTTACCTTTCTTCTTAAGGTATGGGTGATTTTCACATCAAATGGGTCATCAAAAGGAAAAGCCAAAGTTGACAAAAACTGGTTGTACCACGCATTACAAAACATTACACAACTGATTGTTTTACTGATCTTGAAAAACATGTTCATTAACAGAACTTTTGATGAGTAACATTTTTTTTTAAAGACACAATGTTTTAACGTTGTGAACCACAGCAGTTTCTTGTAGTCATTGCATATCCTACTAAGGTATCATACAAAAGCATATCCAGTGCAGTATGTCAGGTTTCATTATGGATTTTTTTTAATCATTCACATATATGTGACAATATGAGACAAAAATCATGACAACTCTAAATTGTCATATTTTCAACAAATACAATTGTCTTTAAAACTGAATCCTGTCAAAATAAGAAGAAGCAAAAATACGTAAGGTAAAATGAAATAACCACAAGTTGAATGAGGTATGGCATGTACATTGTCAGTGGCTTATATATAAATATCCATCAGCTGTAAGTCTCCTGTGCAGATGGGGGGGGGAGGTTGAGTTTTTAATCGTTTTTATTAAATAGCATCGTTTTGGTTATTGTTTACCGTGTACACATGTACAACTTTATATATTTTTTGAGGTAAATGTTGCTGCCTTATATATATATATATATATATATATATATATATATATATATATATATATATATATATATATATATATATATATATTGTTACGACCCTATGGTACGAAAAACGTAAAAAAAGGGGAACCAACAATGTTTGTAAAAATCAACAATTTATTTCTAAATAATCAATGTGAAAACCAAAAGACACTTACAGTAACGTGTGTTAAAATCAAGATAATCAAATACATTATTAGTGTCCTAATCACATATAGACATTATAAAATGTTCCGAATGAATGAATGTTCCGAACGAATGAATCTTCGTAATGAACGAATGTTCCAAATGAAAGATTGTTCCGAATGAATGGGTCTGGAAAGTCCTGATGTACTAACAATAAAGTAATCCAGATCATCTTGGAGAATGTTCACAGGCATCCAAAAGTCCTTAATACAACTCCAAACATTCATGAGTACTCCAGGTAATTATGATGAATGGTCCAATAAATAATTCCTTTCGAATTATTTATACAGCATTACGGCATTACAGAACTACAAGATTTGAGCCCGACTATTTTTCCAAACATCTGATGATTCCAGAAGGCTGATCGTAAAAACAGATGTTTTCAACACAGGATTTAAAATTGGAATAAATATAATGCGTATTCAAGGTCTTATATACTCTTTGCAAATGACCTATTTCACAACAGGAAACGTGTCATATTACGACCTAGAATGCAATACTAAATCCATCGATCTAGTGGAAAAGATCTCTAAAAGTGGTAAACAGCTCTGACCTTGAACTCAAATGTTGTCAACGTGTTGTTTATTTGACTAAAGTACAACTTAACTTAACTTAAATATGACTCACTATTTGACACAATTTTAAAGTACATTCATAGAACAAAAGTTTAGGCACATTACAAATTCCATATACATAATTCCGTAACAATATATATATATATATATATATATATATATATATATATATATATATATATATATATATATATATATATATATATATATATATATATATATATTACTGTATTAACATCATATTAAGTGGTGGAAAAAAGAAGCTACTGAGAATGTGTACAGTATATCTGTTCGTGTGGTTTATACCTGTTTCTGTATGCATGAGTATTTTTGATACTGTTTCTGTATCTATTAGTGTGGTTTATACCTATAGCTGTATGTATAAGTATTGTTTATACACGTAAGTGTTGTTTATACTTGTTTGTGCATGTATGAGTGTGGTTTATAGCTGCTTCTGTACAAGTGTGGTTTATGTTTCTGTATGAGTGTGGTTTATACTCGTTTCTGTGTGTATGTGGTTTATATCTATTTCTGTATGTATGTGTTTTTTATACTTGTTTCTGTATATGTGGTTTATACCTGTTGCTGTATGTATGTGGTTTATGCACATCTGTATGTATGTGTGGTTTATACCTCTTTCTGTATGGATGAATGGGTTTATACCGTTTCTGTATGCGTGGTTTATACCTGTTGCTGTATGTATGTGGTTTATGCACACCTGTATGTATGTGTGGTTTATACCCGTTTCTGTATGTGTGGTTTATACCTGTTGCTGTTTGTATGTGGTTTATACACATCTGTATGTATGTGTGGTTTACACCTGTTTCTGTATGGATGAATGTGGATTATACCTGTTTCTGTTTGCATATGTGGTTTATACTTGTTTTTGTATCAGTGGTTTATACTTGTTTCTGTATGTTATAATATGGGGTATACTTGTTTATGTATGTATGTGTTATTTATACTGGTTTATTTATGTGTGAGTGTTGTCTATACTGGTTTCGGTATGTATGAGTGTGTTTAACACCTGTTTCTGTATGTATGTGTGATTTTTACTTTTGTTCAGCCTGCTGGGAGGAAGCTCAACAGAGAGATCACTCTGGCATCCACGTGCATATCTGTCTGTTTGTCATTGTGACAGTGGTAGATTTGAATCACAGGAATTGTCTCGTTTACTAATATTCTTTTCATGACAATACATACAAAATCTGAAAAATTACTCATGAAATGTTGGTCACTGTAATCTGCATGTATTTTAATACCTTTGCAATTATAAATAATGAATAATGGGACATCTATGCTTCTAGAACTCAATATTCTTTTGAATATGATATGCCAGGCAATGAAGATCATAAACTGTGACAAAACTCCTTCACACATTATGATACACATGAATGGTATCAGGATTAAATGTTATTGCATATGGACACATATGAATTGGATGGCAAATCATTTGGGGTTTTTTTCCCTTAAAAAAAATTGTCAGAAGACAGCATAGCTTGCATGCACACCAGTGCCAACCATTAACACCTGATGAACGCCAAATTGTTATAATTTCTAATGCATTCCCATCTTACTAGGCAATATACTTTTAACTGTTCTTCATAATGAAGGTTAAGCATCATAAAACCCTGCAGAGAGCACAGCTTGTCTTGTGGGCACTATTAACTAGATAGTTTGTATTAGAATTTTACTAAATAATATCAGTAGGTGAATGGGGTAATTATGAACAAAGCAATGGGGTGAAAGGGGTATTTATCAACAAAGCAATCTATAATTGGGGATTTATATGATTACTAATCACCATGATTAATAAACAGTCATATACATTTGAGTGTAGAGAATCGATAGTACACAAGACACTGATTCTAAACAAACAACTCTGAACAAAGACAATGAAGAATAAAATATAGGTCACAGTGACCTTTATCAAAATGATCATGTCATACATACCACAGAAATCCACACAATGGTACATACCCCAACTACATGTAGTAACATTAATTGAGAAACTGAATTAAATGCAGTGCTCAATTAATGTCGTTGATGCATGAAATGGAGGTCAATGTTGTTACGTCTAGGGGTTAGAAAATGTAACAAAAGAAAGAACGACTCAAACAAGCTTTCACAATTTCTAAAATCTAAATTAAATTCTCTAAAATAATAAATATTTTAAAAAAAACAAAAAAAACAAAAAAAAAAAAACAAAGTAAAAGAATTAAAAATAGCTTACAGTTTATAAATTCCTAAATAATCCTAAATGTCCTATTGAATTTTGATAATCAGGAAGTTAATCCAAAGTATTTCGAATAAATGAATGTTCCAAGTTAATAAATTTTCCGAATGAAAGATTGTTCCGAATGAAGTCACTAAAGTGCTGATATGCCACAAGAAAGACAGTTTTAAATTCCAACTGTTATTAATCCCAGGTAAACTCCTGTGATTGTAGAATACTGTTAAGTTCCTTGAAGAATAGTACTTAAATCCAAAATGTACTATTTAGATAATAGATTTTCACCAGCTGATTTTACAAAAACAATAATCTTCCTCAGTAACCTTATGACTTTGATGAACTGCAAAGAATGAGGAACTCAGGGTTTAACTCATATTTGATGTCTCTGTGATACGTGAATCAAATAAAACCCAGTTGTATTCAGTCTCAAATAAACATCTCAGTATTACGATTTGTTATCTAATTTCTGGTCAACAAAATGAATCATTCTTTGAATCTAAAGATCCAGGTGAGAATAATAGCTCATTTCTTCACGCGCCAGTCACGTGACAGGTGACTCATGCTTCAACCGATAATATTATTGATTTTTCCCAGGACAGAAGCATTGGGTCAAGTTCCTATGTACTTTACCATGGTGTTGACTACCGAATTAAAGAATTATAATTTTAGGGTCACAAACAAAATAAAACTATATTATAATATAAAAAGATGATACATAATTCGGTAACAATGTGTACTACTTTTGATGTGATGATGTAGTATTCAGCATAATGGATCCATAGATGAAGCCACATGATTGTACACTCAATGTTGTATTATGTACTAACCAAATGCCTAATGTAAAAGAAGTCGTTGAAGCATGAAATATAGGTCATGGTGACCAACTTTTGGCATGATATAGTTCTTACCAAGTTAGATCCGTATGGTGAACTACACGATCCTATAAGTGAGAAACTGAAACTGAAAAAATGAATAACATGTAAAAAAAATGACCTTTAGTAATGCACAGGTGAACCTCAGTATGATTAGATTAATAGATGGACATACCGATGTCCAGATAGGCAAGTTGATGAGGTTACGACTGTACACCCCTTCCTCATTTTACTGTGCATTGTACGAAAATGGTTTATGTCTTCTGAAAGCAGATTGAAAGTTGGTCTGAAGGTGAGAAAAAGGTTTTAAAACTTGACCTGATAAAGCAAACAGAAAAACTTTAATCCCTTACTTTTCACTATAACTTGTAACGAAAATAAATAAAATATGTGTTGCAAACTAATTAAAAAAGTCTGAAAAAATTCTTATCACGGCTCAGAAGTGAAATTTAAATGCACAATGTCTGCATATGAATATAATGAAACCCTTTAACAAACTTTAGCCTGCTGCCTACATATATTGGTAGCAAATCTTACAAATAAACATTAACCTCAAACATGTCTACAAATTTTCAAAAACAACAAGATATGGCCAAATTGTCTAAAAGTAACCAAGCATGTTAGGTACTTCATCTGCTATTAAACATACAGAACTAAAATTGAAATACAGAGTTTCTTCATACAAGCCATAATCAAAACCTTAAATGCAAACTTTTACCTGTTGTCTACATATAACAAACATAAAACTGCAAACTTTGATCTCAAACTTTTCAATATAAATTCCCAAACAATAAGTTAAAGTGGGTCAGAGATTGCTCACTTACCTTACATCTACATAATAGCCAAATGTAAGAGCAGTTGCCCAAGAATTTGGGTCAGTAGAATGTTTTCTGTAGAAATTTCTTCCATTGCTGTTAATTGCATAAGTTATGAAAACAAATGTTTCAAGGTTTCTCTATATTTCGTATCTTCATCCATATTTGATGGTACATCAGCACATTTGTCCAATATTAAAATGCCTTTATGCCAAAATGCTTTATATCAATGTTGGTCAAATGCTGCTGAGCAGGGTTGTTTTTAGATAAAGTTGTTGAAATTGTTATAGTTTTAGTAAATAGTGGCCACATTTGATGGAGGATGAGTATCATTTGCATAAATTTGATATGCCTTCGAGGTAGGATGCTTACGGTAAATTTTGGTAATTTGTTCTGAATAGTTTAGGAGAATAAGCTGTGAAAAGGATTTTCTATTGTTAGTAATATCAGCTATATTTGATGGTGGATAGGCATCACTTTTACCACCTTTAAAGCCCTTTATGCCAGAGTGCTTTTATCGAATTTGGTCAGTTCAGTACATTACTTTTTGAGCAATCATTTAAAAGATTTTATATTTTTGGTAATGGCAGCTGTATTTGACTGTAGATCAGCAACATTTGTATAAATCTGAATGCCCTTCATGTTAAGATGCTTTCTGTCAATGTGGTTGAATTCTGTTGGGCTGTTGATTTTTTTAAGAAAAGTAACTAAAAGGTTTTTCTAACTTTAGTAATGACTGCCGTATTTAATAGAGGCTTGGCATCATTTGCATAGTTTTAAAACCCTTAAAGCAAGAATGCTTTCCGTGAAATTTGGTCAAATTTATTTGAGCAGTTTTTGAGAAGTCGATTAAAGGATTTTCTATTATAGTAACAGTGGTCATATTTGATGGCAAATCAGAATCATTAGTATATAGTTGAAAGTCCTTCATACCATGAATATTTCTATGAAATTTGGTCAAATGCTGTTTAGCACTTTTTGAGAAGTCATTTAAACGTTTTAATATATTTAGTAATGGTGTACATATTTGGAGACAGACAGGTATCATTAGTATAAATTTGAAACCTCTTTATGCCAGAATGCTCTTAATCAATTTTGGTCCAACTGGTCCAGTGACTTTTTAGAAGAAGTTTAAAATGGCAAAATAAGCTCCTTGGCCCTATAGTCAGGATAGTTTAAAATTGACTAAAAGAAAATAAATGTAAACTAATAATGCCAGGCATATGCAAATAAAAAAAAGAAAAAAAAAGAAAAACAACAAAAAAACAAAAAACAAACAACACCAAAGTCAAATTTAAGTGCTTAATCCCTTCCCATGAGTCATTCACAAAACCTTGAACACAAACTTTAACCTGCTGTCTACATAGAGCAAATATTACAAGCAAACTTTAACACTTTTTGCTCCCAAATTACAAAAAAGTCAGTAAAACTTAATACAAAGTATCCAATAAGAACCGAAACCTTAAATGCAGACTTTAACTCGCTGTCTTAAACCATGCCAATGAACCTATCCTTGACGCAAGTAGAATAAGAACACATCTCTACTAAAATGTATTAGCTCTCTCTATTTCACAGAGGCAAGCTAAAAAGTGAACTTCAACTTGATGGAAGTAGAATTTTTACATAACTCCACTAAAATGTAAATATTTAGGTCACTTTCTGCAAATTGAATTAATGTGGTCAGTTTCACAGCAACTTGATAGTAAATACTGGTTTCAAGAAATCAAACAATCCACTACCATGAAGGGATGCAATTGTGTTCCTTAGATAACATTTTGTACACCTTTATAAGTAGATACAGCGTCTTACCTACCGGGAAAGTTTTGCCTTCTTGCGATTAAAAACGATAATGGTTTTGAATAACGAGGAAGATAATCTATTATTTCGTCCTTAAACTAGCACTCTGTCATAAGAAAGTTCACACAAGTTAAATGGTTATTTAATTTATAAGCTAACTGAAATCCTGGCAGTATTGTTCAAGAGAGGTTGATATAGTAAAATGCCTATTATCCGGACCTATTGAGAAACAATTATTATATCCACAAAATTGGAAGTCCAGAATACTCAACTGTATTCATTTTAGGATTAAAAGTTGTGGGGAACATAGTGGGGGACATTGTGGAAGTCCATGTGCGAAACAGGATGTGATTCCATGCGGTAGACATGGTTGGAGTCGGTGTGGGAGATATGGTGGGAGACTTGATGGGAGTCAATGTGGAAGACATGGTGCGAGTCTGTGCGAGTAAACAATCTTGGTAACCAGTTTCTGTAGACGATAGTCAGCATTCTACTATAAAATGTCAACAGAAGAACTCTGTAGCTAAATTTAATACCACAAGATTCAGGAAGGAAAAAACCTTGTGAATAATTTCTAGCTAAGATAGTTCACAATGTTTGTAACACAAAGATAGAATATTATTGAGCTGCCATCCTAGTCATTGACTGATCCTCTTGTTCTCTCATACTGTCTTAAAATCAGGTCTCATCTGTTTACAATATGTGCCGAAGAGTTAAAATTAAACATTGCCATTTTGTTTAATAAAAGTTTTTTGATAAATGAAGAAATAATCATAATATAGACTGAAGTTTAAAATGTTCTCTTCATCATATACCACATACCATTATTAAAATTATGAAAAGATCAAATAGTGAATATAAATAAACTGATGATACTAGTTTAACAAATTAAAATCTAATATATTTTGCATTTGTTATTTCCGATTAATATTGTGACTTTACTGGCTATATTCCACTTACTCCATATTCTTTTAGCCCAGACAACAAAAAAAGAAAAAGAAAAAAAGGCAGAAACATTCCTGGCACAATGAATATCAGTGATCAAGAAGACAGTACCTAAAGGTACATAGTGACTATTCTACAACAGTAGATCATGGTAATGTTTCTAGATGAATCTAGTTGAACTATGCAGATGTATGAAATGGTCAGGATGCAAATAAATAATAACCCCTGTACACCAGGTTTGTTGATGATGTAGGGGAATATGTAAAACCCTGACAACTTCTGTTGAATCAAAAAGTAAAGAAACAAAAGTAGAATATGGAGAGCTTAAATTTGAATCATTTTATGTGACTATTTTGTATACACCATGGATAAGAAACACAACATGGCAGTCATGGTGAGGAAATATGAGCTATAATGAGATGGATATTGAACATAATTATATTTCCCTTGAACAGTCATTCACATGAAATCATTCACAATTCAACAATTTACATTATTTATATGCAATCCTGAGCAACTAATGTAACTTACTTGCCCTGCAAATATTTTAATTTTCTCCAAGACTGCAAGAAACGGGATTTTGTTAGCCCTGCTTTAATTTCAATCTTAGACCGCCATTGTAGCATTGGACTTGTAATCCAAATGTCAAAGGTGTCCTTTGGAAAGGTACTTAACTTCCATTTCCTTGGCATGATATAGCCAATAATGTGTTGAAAGTGCCATTAAAAACCAACAACAACCATAACCAATGATGGTTCAAGCATTCATGAACACATGTTATAATATTTGGTAAGCATTATCCCCACTCCTGTCCAGTAATGTCCACTTTGTTAGGCAAGCTGAATAAATATGAAAATAAATGTTATTACTGCCACACTCCTCCCAGCCATTTCTTCGAACCTTTAATAAGATTTATATTCTGTTTTAAATTTGAACTGATACAAGCAACAAAACTAAACCAGGTGCAATTCATATATATTTATATATATCAGGCTTTCTTAAACACTTGTATTTGCTGGACATAACCACCAGTTCACCGGCACATACTTGAAGTAACCGGACATTGGTTATAGGAATCCCAAATATCATTGTATCAAATTGTCTTTTCTTTGTTTATCCATCAAACTGTCACACCCTAAGGAAGTAAAATTCAAAATTTACTTTATCCAGTTTACAGATTGTTTCTCTGTCAGACAATCAATAAAGGTGTCACTGACCAAGCTTCATTCAAAGGTGACTAGATATTGTTTACATAGTTTTATAGAACAATCAAAAGAAGTGTCGCCGATCATGCTTGTTACTGCTCAACTGCCTGAAGACTTTACCGCCCATAGTTAAGCTGGTCAAATCAGGTTAGAGAAGTAAACATAATCCTTTAGTGAATTAGCTTTCAAAGATTGGCTTCCCACTAAGATATTTGTTAGTTATTCTAAAAAATAAACAGCCAGTGTTTGCCGGCAAGATATTTGCTGTACATTACCATGATGTAAACATGCTGATCGATTTTTGACATTGGAGGAGGCTGAGTATCTTGGATACACACCCTATTTTGGACCCTTTGCAATGAGTTTCTTACAGCCACATGCAACAGCAATCATTTCAAAGGGGTATAACTGAAGTGTTCATCACCTGACATTAATGTAAACATATGCGACAGATTCTCGGACCAAGAGATTTTTAATGCATTCACTGTGTTTCAGTCTAACACTTTTGACATGCCACTGTTTGGAAATGATCACATAGATACACTGATTGACCATTATGGTTAAACATGAGAGGACAGTGATGCAGTGACACAGTAATCAGCTCTGACGATGTAAAGAAGAAATGGGGGATTCTAAAGTAGATTGTGTACAACAATTACTAAGGACTGTCAGCAGCTGAATTAATGAGATAACTAGTTTCAATAAAAGGACAGTACCCGAATGTGATTCATTTGATGGAAATTTCACCGGTACTTCCATTGTCAAGCATGGAGTATTGTCGAGGATTTTTAGTGCCAGAATTTTATAAAACAAAGCTGCGGTGCTGACACTTTTGATGAACTTATCAGAATAAATATTGTTGATGTCAATATAAAAGACTTTGATCCAATGCCAGCTGTCAGGACGAGGAAGGGAAATCAAAACAGACATCTGTACCAAGAAAACAAAGAGAATGCTTTCATGAAATTGATGCACTTTGAGTGAATTTTCCACAGTGTAAATGTGGCAAGTTCATGATTGGTTAAACAAAAAATCAACAACAAACAAAAACTCTTGTGCGGAAATCCATAGTAAATCAAATGGATAAACTTATTGTTTGCTGCTACCACCTGAAGACACATATGGAGGGGTTGAAACATTTTTAAAAAAAAAATTGATATATATTATGAACAGTTGATTCATGTGCTTCGATCAAGTATGTCAAAATATCCGGTTGCGCTCTAGACAATTTTAGGAAGCTTGATATATAGAAAAACTGATAGACAACAGTGCAAAACTGATGCGAAATCCACCTAAGTTCTTTCAGAATCTACCAATTCCTTTTTCAAGGGAACAAAGCCACAAAAGACGATTACACCAATGAAAGAAGAACAAAACACAAAAACATAATGACGATACAGAATGTTTCTGCAGATATTTACATAGATGGTACAATGAAATAATAAATAAAACTAGCAAGACTGAATGAAGTTGAATGTTGCTACTTTTTAGCTGATTTGCGTGAGCAGTGTAATCGTCTTTTGTGACTTTGTCCCTTTGGAAAAGGAACTGGTGGATTCCGAAAGCAATTGGACTGGTTTCACACCAGTTTTGCAATGTTGTTTGTCAGTTTCTCCTTCAGATCTTTTATATCCCGGACTAACACGATCAGTTCTGATCCAGTGCTTTTGGAAAGACTGCTATTTGCCTCGTGATTTGCAACTTGCATATCTGCTATTCTAGAATTTTATACAGAACTGTACTCTAAATAGTATCATTAGCTCTGTGCTGTAAATACCCTTTAGTTTAATACAATATTTATATTTCTGATATAGATCTTGTTACACTGGAAGATGTATGAAGTAAGTTTCAGTAATTTGGTTGATCAAAATATATTAAAATTTCAAAAACAGACACAATTGCATACACACGCACGTACTCTCATGCACACATTTCTTTCCTTTTGACAGTTCAGGTGTTTTACAGTATGGAAGGTACTATTTGCAATCAACCATCCAAAAGCGTTAAGCAAGGTTCAAGAGCTAGCATTTAAGCTGTCCTTATAATACACAGTATAATGCTGAAGAACATAAACAGAGCTCAAGCAACTGAAAAGCAGAAGATCTGAAAATGTCAACAAGTGTAGCATGTAAGTTTTACACATTCCCAATAACTCTAGTTATGCATTAAAGGCTTGTCACTTCATGCGTTATACATAAAGTGTTTCAGACTGTGAGTAATTGGTTACAGTTTGGGTAATGTGTTCTGGGTTACTGGTTACCAAATAAACATGAATTTGTTCAGCCACTCTGTGAAATGGAAAACGACTGGTAGCATTTGGAATTCTCTTCTTTGTAATAATAATAGCACTTGTTGAACTTCTCAGTAATTTGGAAGAAACTGATAAGATATAAACTCCTCTGTTTTTTCCCAGACATAATATGGATTTTATAAGGATTCTTTGACAGGAAGTATATACGCCATATCATTGGGAATCTTCTGCTTTTTTTCTCCCTATACAGCACACTGAACCTAAGTTCTTCATGGCAGAGGAGATGTTGCTTCATCATTTGGATCCATATGATTTGTTACATAACTTTATATCATTTGGATTCTTATTTTTTTTCCCCATATAATGCACTTTGAGCTATATCATTTGGAACCCTCTACTTTATTCAATATTTAGTACTCTGAAATAAAGCTCTTTGTGATATAGATACTGCTATGATTTGGAAACCTCAGCTTTGTATGTTGAATCACTCAATAGTATATTCAACTGGTGTAGAGAACTTTCTAGGAATAAGTCTAGACTAGCAAGCTGTCTTCTGTGGAAAGCTTTGTCAGCCTGAAAAAAAATATTAAAAAAATTAAATAAAAATAGGAAGTAGCTTTGATAGATATGTAAGCTTAGACATACAGAGGCAAGTTTCTTGGTATTCCATATATTGATGAAAATGCATTAAACAGAAATCTGGATAGCATGGTGGTAACATACTTGCTTTGCACCACTGCAGGTCAAGAGTTCAATGCCATATATGGAATGTGCAGTGACCACCTGCCCATCTAAAGCCCATGGTTCACTCAGAATTCTTCACTTTCCACTGCCATACATGCCACCAGTTGCAACAACCCAAGATGTCAGAAAACTGTTGTGCGACTGACACAAAAAATAATGATTAATTTCATTCTAATTTAATTAATAACACTAAAGCCACATACTTCTGCAGATTAATATCTAAGTCATTGCCACATATGACATTTTTATCTGATGATCATACACCTAATTTATTCTCAATCCTCTTTCTCAATTTGTAGTCAGACTTTATTTTCATTGCAGTGTAAAGTTGCATAACCAACACATTTTATTTCTTGTTTGCAACGTAACCTATAAAGCCTTTATTTCCAAAATGTGTGCAAGCTATAGTACAGCTAAAATATTTATACAAGGTTTACACAGAACACAATACCTTTTCTGCAGATAGTATTATAGTGAACTGGTGAAAGCCATTGTAGCTTTAAAAATGTAAGCACAAATATCTATATATTCTTAATGTCAAAGTTGCTGAAGAAAAACCTATGTAGGTGCTACTCCTATGTTGGTCATCGAATATATATATATATATATATATATATATATATATATATATATATATATATAAATATATATATATATATATATATTGTTATGTATATTGAATTTATAATATGTGTGCATGAGGTGAGTTTTACTTTAGTAATTTTGTAAACAACATATTTACAGCATTTGAGTTCAAGGTCAGACTTGTTGACATAGCATTTAGTACTTAGAACTTAGATTGGAGTTTTCCATGGCTTATGTGAGAAAAGTGACGTATACAGAGGACATTTTCCGTTAGAGTTACTCATATTCTAGAACATTTTCACGTGACTTATGTTTATATATTTAGATTTTTGTGGACAATATTTAAGTCTTGTTCAAATTATCAGTCTATAAAGAATCATTTTAATAATCAGATGTTTACAGTTGTGTTGTGAAAATTCAGAGCAAATTCAGACAGAGGAATTATTTATTTGAAATATTCATTGGAATTACCTTTTTGTGATTAATACTTGACTTTGGGATTTCTGTGAATTCATTCAAAGAGACTCTGGATTACATCGCTCAGGCATATCAGAACATTCAAGACTACTAGCACCTCAGGACATTCAAGCTACTGGAATTCATTCCGAACAGTCTATATTTAGGACTTGTGAGCAGGTCACTTAGGATTTTTGGATCATTTGGATTTTAATTCACGTTACTGTAAGTGTCATTTGAATTTTCACCTTAATTGTCTAGAAATAAATTGCTTGTTGATGTTACTTACACTGTTGGCTTCACTTTCATTCTGTTACATTATTTTTACACCCAGAGTCGTAACAATATATATATATATATATATATATATATATATATATATATATATATATATATATATATATATATATATTCATACATATACATATAGACACACACACACACATATGCACATTTGGATGCATATTGCAAGTTTAATTTTCACATAAACAATTAGCCTGAAGTACCTGAACATGATTTATTTTCTACTGAATGGGTAATTTCAAAACAAGGGTCAAGAATCATTGGAAAACATACCCATACAGCGTTATGCAAGTGGCTTGGCAACTGTTATGTTGACATCCAGGTGAAATTTACACTAAGATTTGGGTACATTTCCATGTTACTTTTCTATTTAGTACATGGGACAATGAGTAGGAATTTGAGCTTATTATCTACAGTAGAACCTTTTTTATCCAAACCCCTTTCACCAGAACCACACGTATGACACCCACAGACATATATGTAGATCTGGTACAGTGCACAATTTTAATGTGAACTCCCTTTTACACACATACATGCATGCAGATTTGGTAATGTGCACACTTTTTAATATAAACTCCCTTTTACTCACATACATGTAAATTCCCATTTACCCAAATATTTTCACATCTTTCAAGGAGTTCTGATAAAAATGTCACATTGTAATATTGAGAAAAATACAAACCTTTCTCTTCTGTTCAAGGTAAGTTTGCATTTCTTCCCTAGTGGCCTCCACAGTGTGTCTGGTCTGTTTTCGGCTTGATTTCCCCACTTATTCCAGCATAACATTCAGTAAGGCCTTCAATATATCGAAATTAACATAAAGCATGAAAAATGTACAATCTTGTTAATTAGATACAAACCATTTCCCTAAAACCATCCAATAAACGCGAGTCAGATAAGTAGATTTATTATTTTCTTTTACTTTCAGTAAATTGTTCACTGAATGTTTTATAGGTATCACATAACATTCACATTTATCACCATTATGATGTCAAGTCATAAACAGTCTTCCACACTGTGGTATAACACCACACAGCTACACACTGTGGCATAACTCCACTTAGCTACACACTGATGTATTACTCCATATAGCTACAGTGTGGTATAACTACACATGTCTACACACTGTGGCATAACTCCACATAAATACACTGTAGCATAGCTGCACATAACTATACTTTAACATAACTCCACATGTCAACATAATGTGGTATAACTCCACATAGCTACGTACTGTGGCATAACTCCACATAGCTACACAATGTGGTATAAATTCATAGATCTACAAAAGTGCCATAGCTCCACATAGTTATTTCACTGAGTGATGTAAAGCCCTTAACATTGTGCCACTGAGTAATGTAAAGCCTTTAAAATTATGTGATACAAAGGATATCACACTAATGATCATATGACAGGTATAAATGAAATTCATCGAATAAAAGAAGCTGATTGAGGCATATAATATTATTCAGATAGTTTCATAAATTTCATAGCAAATAAACACTTGTATAAAACCTCTAAAACATAGTCAAATAAATGGAACTTGGATTAATGAAACTTGACTGTAGAGGATGATAGAAAGAGTGAGTGAAGAATGATCTGCTGACAAGCAGTGAAAATCAAACGAGTCATAATTCTTTTAAATACTTAAAGAAAATGGTGACAATAAAGTTATAAGTATGAATTATAGATCTGCAATAACAGAGAAAATGAGCCAAAAACAGGATTAAAGTTTGGCAATGGTAAAAGCTTCCTTCAATGGACCGACACCTCCGTGATACAGAAACAATTCTCGAAATATTCCACAGCAACGGCGTATAATGTCCACATCAGATCGACAATATTTCAACATTTCTTCTTGAAAGTCAACCAGGTTGATTCTCTTCGGTATTGAAAATTTGTGGAAAATACCTTTTGGCCATTTCTGTCATTCGACTAAAAGGCATGGCTAAATAACTCCTGGAATCTTTATACTGTACTTGTCCCACATTCATGTAGATGAGTTTGGCTCCGTTCATGGTGACTGTGGGGCATTCGGTACCTTGTTCTGAATAATATTTCTGAAGAAATTGTACATCGTATTGCGAGAAATTGTGAGCCATGACTGTAGCATATCGATGACTGTCCCAATAATGCTGGATGTCCTCTTCGCTCCAAGTGTCATCAGTAGGGTCTTTGATCCATTCTGCAAAATCGGGAAGAGTGCGGGGTCCTGGAAATATATTTTGTAGTTGCCTCCTCCAGGAATCTTACTACAAGAGAAAAAGATAGGTTCTTGTATGCACATCTCACAAGCCCGATGAGCAACACAGAAATCAGGGACGTGAATACCCGTCTCTTGCGTACATTCAAAGTCAAAAAATATAAATTCCACGTGTTTTTTCTTGTTTTTTGGCTGCTCTTCCTTGATGTCTTTCTCAAGTTCATTATCAT
This sequence comes from Margaritifera margaritifera, assembly GCA_029931535.1. Taxonomy (NCBI): domain Eukaryota; kingdom Metazoa; phylum Mollusca; class Bivalvia; order Unionida; family Margaritiferidae; genus Margaritifera; species Margaritifera margaritifera. The sequence continues at coordinate 1,423,163 of JAQPZY010001622.1, forward strand.
AGTTATGAATGTAACATTGATGTTCAAAGTCTACTATCTGGTCACTAAAACGGCATCTTTTCTTTACGGGACAAACGTGTGCCTTTGGATTGTTGGTTCGAATAAGCTGTCCACACGTGGAGCACAATCTCAATAAGTCACAAGCATTTTTCTGTTGGTGAACTTGCTTCATGCGATGTTGTTTGCAACACGTAGAACTGACAAAGGTTCGTTGACAAAAAGAGCAATGAATGTGTTCTTAAGGAATGCAGTTGTGGAAGCTAGACAATCCCGACATCTCGCTCCGCACGAATGTGTTGGTCCCGACTGTAAAATCTTTGGTCACATTTCTCGCAGTAGTAAGCGTATCCAAGAAGTCCCGTGATATTGGTCTTGGCATAGAAATGAACTTGATAACTTTAAATGTATTTTCCATCGAGGAAATCGGGTTCCTCCAAACAGCAGAGCTCCGCGAACCACTTGTGGGTATATTTTCAAGGTATAACAAGGAGCGAGGGCGTCTTGAAGCTTTTGCATTTCCGGAATGACACACACAGCTTTTTTGCGTTGCTCTGGCTGATTTTCCAATGCTCTCCCATGCTCGTTTTCATTCTATGGTCTCATTCTTGTTGGCATACGTTCGCCCCACGACGATGGCACTGGCTAAGCACATGTGGTCTTGGAAATTGTTAACTTGGACGATATTGTACTTGGTAGTGTGAATGTCGTCCATCAATGACACTTTTCTGTGTCGTCCGCTACCTCTAGGAGATGAAACGTGAATCATGTGAAGAGTGGCTTTTCCATCGGTCATGGTAAATTCGTCATTGGATTGTTAAAAATGTTCAATTTTGTCCATGATTTTAGAGGGTGCTAATTCTGCCAATGTACTAAACACAATCCAGATAAGAGACTTCAAGATGGATGGAAAGTCTCGAACTAACGTCATCTTTAGCTTGGCATTGTCGTTTCAATGTTTTAACAAAGAATCGCACAAGTCGGTTATGAAACCTGCAGTATTCTCGGGGGTACTTCAGACTTTAACTTTTTTAAGTTGACCGTGTAGGTACAAGCCATGGTTCAAAATTTTCTGGAAGTCACTTTTGCGTCTCTCAAATGTGATAATAATTTTCGAGAGCTACGGAATGACTTTCGTTCTGGATAGGTCTGAACTCTCTTGTGGAGGTTGAAGGTGTTGTTTCAGACTCGCTCATGTCCTCTTCAAAACCATGTACTTAGGCTAACACTTTAGCTAGGCGGCACGGAAAGTCGTCGTCGGCTCATGGTTTCTTCGTCCTCTGGTTTCTCACTAAAATTGTGTGATCATTTCATCTTGATTCCAATTTTTGATTTGACTTAATTTTACACCTACTTATTCCCTATACACAGATAGAGCTTCTTACCCTCAGAGTAACCATTAGTCATTCAACTTTCAAACTGTCAAGATGGATGGTTCAAAATAGCTTATCCTTCTGGTCAGAGATTTAGCACAACAGACCGCTGCTGCCATCAGAAATTTAGAGAGAGTCCTTGGAAAGTACACCACTTCCTACTCTTCGTGAGATGAAAGTCAAGATACTTGCTATATCAGCCAGGAGAAAGGACATTGGGTTCTAGAATGTCCACAACGTCAAAGCTAAGGAAAAGAAAAAAGAGACAAAGGTAAAGATACCTGTTATCATTGTCAGGAGAAAGGATATGGGTCTTCAGAGTGCCCTGTATATAGAGCAAGAGAGGAAGGAGGTAGAGGGCTCTTCAGAAACAGAAGATGAACCCATCCCCATCAAGAAATGTAAGAAGTCAAGACCCCTGGAAGAAACAATACAAGAGGAAGAAGAACCTATACCCGTGAAGAAATTCAAGAAAAGAGACAGAGAGTGAAAGAAAATGAACTTTGGTGATGTGTTATAAACTTTTGATTGCCATTTTAAAAGAGAATATACCAAAAATAAAACTTAAGTGTCTCTTTGTCTTGATTTTTTATAAAGAAACACATACGCACTGATTCACAATCAAATGATGGGATTTACGTTTTACTTGATTTGACAATCATGGAGTAGTATCTCTTTTCTAAGACAAGTGGGTGGCCTGATAAGGACCGTCGGGTGTTTGTTTTTAACAAACTCATGGACTTGAGTTTGAACTGCCTCAATACTTTTCCACGGCCAAGTCCTACTCCTCCTCTTGTTGCTGCTTTGGTAGTAGTGGTCACTGCTGCTACTGGTGGTAGCATCTCAGTGGTAGTGAGAGTGGATGGTGTGATGAACTTAGAAAGCTTAGCCCGTAAAGGTATCTCTCTCTTGGGTTGTGTTAAAGAAGTCTGATAGATTTGTCTCAGATACTTTAACTCCGCCAAAATGTCTTGTAGCAGACTCACCGTTTTGTTTTCACTATTTCACTACTCCCTTCGTTCTGTTCTTCACACTTCAAAGTTTTCTGCTTCTCTTCTTCTTCTTCTGGTTTTCTTCTTTGCTCTTCTTACTGCTGTTGAAGAACTGCTTCTTCTGCCTTTGCAAAAGATTCAAGTTCTTCCTTCTGCCTGTTTCTACTGGTCACAATGGAGAAGGTGATGAAGGTGGTACTACCGTCGCAGGCAAAGTTCTTGTAAAGACAGAAAATCCACAAAATCCAAATTAAAGTGATCCTCGAGTGACCGCTGCATTCGTCGTCGTCTTGCTATCACTTGGAGTATACGAGGTCTCCGTAGCAGGCACACTCCAATGTGTTGTCTTCATTTTATCAGTCATACGCACATTTGGATTGGTGGAAGATTTCGATCCTTTTCGATTATGTCTTAGGCTATATATACCAGCGTTTTGCTACATTGTTTCATCTGTTCTCAAGACAACTCAAGCAGAATGCGGAGAATTGTAGAGTCACCATCCATTGTATCGGGCAAGTTCTTCAACCCAGACTACCCCATGTATGTGAAGACATCGTGGGCTATTACCAAGATTACGGCCTCTGCTATATGGAAGAGAAGAATTTATGCGGAGAGACAAGGGTGTCTGAAGAGGGTCTTACTTTACGGGTCTGAAGTGAGTAGAAGTTTGAGGAGAAGAAGACACGTGAAAAGGTGTGATATGTGCTAACTGACTTTGGTTAACAAATTCCAACGGTTCTTTTCAAGGCCACCCACAGCTCTAAGAAAAGATGTAATAATCCATAATTGCCATTTGTGTTTGTATGTTTTGTGTTTGTTTGTTTGTTTGTCTATGTGTCTGTGTATACATACATTCCCGTTTGACCCTATGAAAACTTCTGTCACCATAAACACTTCTGTGCCCCAAGTGCCCTCTCCATGTTAATTTTCCATTGTCCCCCAAGTGGCCCATTTGTCCCAATTCGCCCACATAATACTAATAATAATCTTCATTCTGGGATATTCGAATGTTTTTAGGACAATTGTACAATTTAGTTATTACCTAGAATCAAATGTGAAATGAGGGGGAAACTTCAACACGAGAGAATTAACCCAAGAAAAAAGCGTGTCCGTAGTTTAATAGGTCTAAGAAAATTAAAGGGGAAATTCGGCACTTGGCTCTAGGTAATAACTAAAAGCGGTAAATGACGAGTCTATGTATAGCAGTTGTAAGGGAATGTCCGAGTTTACCCAGATTCGGAAATAACCCGGATTTCCCCAAATAGACTGATTTTTCAAAAATACTTTTCTATCACGAATAGATATTGAGGTTAAAGATCTGTTTTTTATAGATTAGAATATATTCTGCATTCATTTATGATATACAAATTCATATGTAGTTTTTGTACTTGCATACCCACTTAAAGCTAAAGTGAAACAAGTGAGCCCCTCCTCCACCACACACACACACACACACACACACACACACACACACACAAACACACACAAACAAACACACACACACACACGTTATGAAGGTTTATATGTAATATAAGCGATTGCACGTTTACATGCATCATATCAAGACGAACGCAGTCAGTGTACATTTGGCGACTGTTTTCGCTCTGTGACCAGAAAATTGTTTCACCTTTATCGGTTGTTCCGGTGTGCATCTGACCTTAGTTATGATGCAAAGAAATGAATGTATGCTAGGAATTTAGTTGAATCAAGAAGATCACAGAAGTATCTGAGTGGTGCTTTAGGCCGAACTATATATCTTTGTCACAAGCGCCTTAAACATATCCATGGATACACTCATCCTCTTAACCTTTGACATGGCCATCGAATTGTGATTGGGTTAGTAAATACATGTGCATACATATTTAATTAGACAGAAAGAAGTACTTCTCCTATGCACATAAAAGGTAGTAATTCACGGGAGTGAGTAAAACACTTCTCAAAGTACCAAGTATCTCGGAGCAGTAGCCTGAAGTGGTAACTTCCCAAAAATGAGAGCAACAAACACCTACGTAAAGAGTCTAACATCATGTTTGCAACAGCTTCCTAAATGACTGCACTTTACAAACAAAAGTCACCGATGACGTACAACAAATACAGTGCTGATGTTGCTAGTTACTCAAGTTTGTGGTATACAAGGAAAAGAAATCAGTCCTCATCTCTCTCAGTTCCATCTTCTTTTTTTCGTCGGCGTCATCCTTCTCCTCCTCCTCCTTCTTCTCCCCATTACTACTACTATTTCCACTCCTCTCATTCCCCGTCCTCCTTCTTTTGCTTCTTCTTCTTCCCACTACTACTACTCCACTCATTTCCCCTCCTCCTTCTACTTATTCGTCTTCCAACTACTATTGCTTCTACTATTACTACTACTACTACACCGCTCCTCCTCTTACTTGTTCTTCCACTACAACTGATCCTGTTACCACCACACCACTCGTCCCATCCTCCTTTCCGTCATTCTCCTTCCTATTTCTTTTTTTTTCCAACCACTTTCACTACTAGTAATATTATTACTACTACTAATACACCACTCCTTCTACTCTTACTTCTTCTTCCTACTGCTACTGATACTACACCATTCGTCACCACCTCCTCGTCGTCGTTCTCCCGCTCCTCCTACTTTTTCTTCTCACTACTACTACAACTACTACTACACTTTTCTTCGTTCTCCTTCTACAGCTTCTACTAATGATGTTACTACTGTGCTATCTCTGCCACCACCTCACCCCTTAGTCTTCTTCGTCTTCTACAACAACAACTACAACTACCACTACATCACCACATCCACTACCATCACCATCAATGACTTGCCTGTTAAATGCAAATGTTTTCTTTTCGCAGTTAATATTGTACACAACAGAATAATGAACTCGTGTATATTTAAGATACTGTAAATAATGACCAATTTTCACTATGAAAGAATCATAGCTTTACTGAGAACATCAAAGGGATTTACAATAAATATGACTCGTTCTATTCATAGTCTACTTAAATTAATTAAAAAAATCATTTTACATCATACATTCATTCCAATTATCTTCAAAATATTGTTGTTTCGAACACAAGAAACTGGATTGAAACAGTTAATAAATCTATAATTTTTTACGCTTTCTTTAATTTGTTGTAATTTTTGAAAACTTTTCCCATGTTTTGATTCATTTCTAGTTTTTATTTGACACAAGCATGAAAAGAGGTACCGTACATGTTTCACATCATCTGGAAGTAAGAAAAGTAGCTTAATAATTTGAAAATTAAACAATGAAATGTATTACAGAGGCATGCTAAAAAAAGCAAACAAGCTACTATTAAAAGAAAAGAAAAGAAACAGAATAGGGAACGCATACTGAAATAAAAAATGTAAAAAAAATAATCACGGCAATCACTGTGTACATGTAATAGTCTGTTTCCCTATATAATTTAGCGGAAAAAGAGTAAATTTTGAAAAACGGTATAGCAGTCAGAAGTTCAATTTTTTGTATATGTGCGACGACGCTAAGCTGGGAAATATGCAAAAATCGTCGAGAAATATGCCGTTCTGAACATGCAAGTGACTTACGTGAGCATTTCATTGAAGTTTATTTAAACTAATTTTATTTTTCTCTACGTTATTTGAGCTCAGTGAGAGAGAGAGAGAGAGAGAGAGAGAGAGAGAGAGAGAGAGAGAGAGAGAGAGAGAGAGACATACAACATACAGTTTAGCGTAGTAGTACTGAGATAGGAATTCCCGGACCACTCAATATTTTTTGAAAAGAATAAAATACAGAATATTACTGTACTTCGCTGCTCCACAAAACATAAAAACAAACTGCAAATTACTCTAACTGAAAAAAAGAAAAATGACTGAAAAACGATAGTGACTACTACAGAATTCACCATCTTAATATTACTAAGATAAATGCTCATATAGTTAATCTTAAGGACTGTTTTTATATCACCTATTGTTATTTTACAGTTTTTTTCGCCTATCACAGATTTAAAATGTAAAATATTATCAGACAAAATACTTCTACTGATTACTTAGTTCTTTGTCACATCGGCTAAATCTACAGGCACAATTAGCTTCATCATCCCGTCGAAACTTAAATTGTTTGGTGGCTCAATCTTGAAATCAAATATTTTGAATAACAAAACACTGTATGATACAAAGAAAATAATATCGAGTGTAGCATGATATAGGGTATTGATAATACATTTCATTAAGCTTATTAATTAAAAGAAAACACAACATCTCATGGATGCAGCTATCAAAGTAATTTAAATGTGGAACTATTACTTATGGTTTGACAAGTTGTGTTTTTTGTTTGGTTTCAACTTACTTAGGTTCTGGCTCAGTAGATGTAAAACAGGAGCCTTAGATTTGTACATCCACCCGAATAAGGGGTGTCTACCCCCTAATAAGGGTTTGGCCCAATACCCCACCCCCAGGGGGTGGGGTCATCAAAACTATTATGGAACCAGTAAAGTATTGTTTTAGTACCAGCATTTATGCAAGTAGTTATATGGGGATATCGAGAGCTAAAAGGGGCACTTGAGAGCCATACAGGAAATTAACATGGAGAGGACACTTGCGAGCCATACGGGAAATTAACATGGAGAAAGCACTTGAGAGCCATACGGAACATTGTGAGAGCCATACGGGAAAATAACATGGAGATTGCACTTGGGATCAAAATTGTTTATATAGTCAAAAGGGTTTATGTGGTCAAAAGGGTTTATGTGGCAGAAGTATTTATGGGACAGATGTGTTTATGAGGACAGAATATACACATATACAAACAAACATACACCATCCAGCAACCGCTTTTTGATTACTATCCAACACACAACATATACTATCCACCAACCGCTTTTTGATTACAATCCGGCAAGTATAGGGGTCTACAAGAATTTATCATGGGGAAAAAAGAGTCGAAAGTGTATAGCTTCAAAGGGTCGAAAGTGTATGGGATCTAGGTGAATTTAACATGGGATTAGTTATCTACTATCCAATACTTAGTTATCTACTATTCAATTACTTAGTCACTTTGATTCAACACCAGTTTTAAAGCGCGTACTAACTCGGCTCTGCTTTTAGAAGTCAAAGGAACTACCCAAGAGGATTTGGAAAACATGTCAATGACACTAAACAAATATTTGTAACCACGATTGTACGCTGCCGAATGAGAGACATCGGCTAAATCTGCTTGCCATTGATGATCGAAGCCAGCCACTTTGGTTGACTTCTGTAACATTTTTGTCGAATGGGTTTGTGTAACGTGTACGTCGAATGTTCTTGTAACCATTGTCGTACTTTGGCAATCGTACTTTTCAGTTTGGTTTTTGCGGCCCGATACAATTTTTGAACTCCTCCGTAACCAACAGCATGTGCAGGATTGTAGAAAATGCTGGCTAAAAGTGTCTCCATAATACAATGTCACTCCTCAATAAGTTACCCACTGTTCAATACTCCTTTTGGATTCGTGGGGTATGGAGGGTTTGGACGCAGCTTGACTTGTCCGACGAGTCAAAGAAGTAGGTTGTGAAGTGGTGAGTTTTTTTCTTGATGTCTTCTTTCACTTCTGTCTTCCCTTCTTTCTCTTTTTTTCTTCTGCTGAAAAAGGTGCAGACATCATTTTTTTTAACCCAAGCTTTCCTTTCTTCTCGTTGAGGCGTAGGTTTTTTTCTTTTGACTGAGTGTATTTTCTTTTTTGACCATTTGGCGAGAACGTTCCGATGTTTTCCTACTTTCTGTTTCTGTATCTTGGACAAAAGTACTGTTCCTTTCAACACATTCAGACAACATTCACACACGGTATCGATGATTTCTTTCGGGGCCGTTTGAATGAGTTGTTTTCGCATGGGAGGATTGGATTTAGTCAGGACGGTCAAAACACATCCTAATATTTTGCTAGACGAGGTGGGAGTCCTTTTTTGTTTTGCCTTTCTTGGGACGACTAGGGTGGTTGTGTGCATTTTTTGGGGCCATCATTTGTGTTAGGAGCAAAATATGACTGAGATCCTTCTGATCCCACATTTCTTTTTATACTGGAACTCGTCCTCATAGATGATCAGCACGACGTATCAACTTTATGACAGGCATCACTCGACGATGAGGTATTTTCAATGGACTAAATCGTGTCAATTCTTGTTTGGATAAATCCATTAAACTTTGTAACACGCCTGTTATGTCCTGGACTTTGGTTTTAGGTGAGGCCACTTTTTCTTCTTGGGTCATTTCTTTTTCTTGTGTGTGGTGTGTTGTTATGGCCGTCTTTGAGGGGATTTGGTCTTTTGTTTCTTCTTCTTGGTTTTGGCTTGGACATTGGGATCCCATTTCAAAAGAGAACGAATAATGACACCTCCTAAAGAACCGCTGCCATCAGGTTTCAAAATGATTTGTTTTTTAGTGTGTGGATCGATTCTTTGATCTGCCAGTTGTGACAACGCACTTTTATGTTTTTCAAACAAAAAAAAAAAAAAAAAAAGTTTGGCTTCATGGGGTATGCGAATAATGCTTTGAAGTAATTGGCGTGCTGTTAAAGTAAACCATCGACTTCTTTGAGACTAGGTTCTAAGAAATGGGCACGGACTTATTCTTCGCAACTGATGCCATACAGGGCACGAATCAATTTGGCAGGAGTATGAGATTGAAAGGAAGTCATCTTGAAGACTGTTGGAAAGAAAAGACGTGGTGGATGTTTTTATAGTTTTTTTTTTCTTCAGAGAGTTGACAAAGGGGGCTTTTAAATGACAGGACCTCCTTCTTGACACCAATGGTGCAACAAACTGGTACGAAATCTCAAATAATCGGGAGTGGTGGATTTTAAATCGATGAGTGAATACGCATGAGGTATTCGAGTGGCAACGTCGTGTGTTTAATTCAGCCAAGGAGTTCCTAACTGTTTGGCTAACACTTGCACCTGAGATTTGTCTCTTGCTCTTTTAAGCAACACCACATAATAGGCATTGAGACTGATGGTACGATGGACTTTACTTTGTAGAAATAAATTTTGAGTAATATAAATAATACTGGCATTACGATGATGTCCTTTTCGTGTAAACCAAAGTTTAATTTCTTCTTCGTCTTCTCCTAACATGTCATCGAGATGACCAGCTGTGTTTAACTCAAGTCAGACACGATCCAATCGTCTTCGAGATGAATGCCTTCTACAAACTAAATGGAGTCTCCTTGACTTTCTTGGAGTATGGTGCAAGATGATTGCCACTCCTTGTAACACCACACGATACGTTGAGGTGGACGATCAAACAAATGGGATTTATGTTCGATCAAACGTTTGACAAATTCGGTTTTGCCTGAACCACTCAGTCCAACAATCAATATGTTAAAAGGATGGCGCAGATACATAGGTTCTCAACTTTGACGATCGAACTTTTTTGTCAATCACTTTCCGAACAGAAGAGAAGAGGAGGAAGATGATGCAGCCATGACTGTCATGAAATCGACGTAAATGCACCTTGTCTCTGTGGAACTGAGTGTCTCTAATTTCTCCGGCTGAAGTGTCCTGTCTGCCTCAGACGTATCGATTTATACGAGGGAACTGTCGTGAACTTGTACTGTATCTTCCTCTGTGTCAGGTTCTTCTTATACCACTGTTTCTAAAATGGTTTATAATGTCATTTCTGGCACTGCCCCTAAGTTCACTTTTTCTTTTCTTGGATGATTAGTGACACGCAAGGTATTTGGCATAGCCTGCCACTTCTTGTAGCAAGCATCGAAACCAAAACTTTTCCAGTCACGTATATTTTTCCAATCGTTAATTTGTTGGTGTAACCAACTAGCGATACACACTTCTTGGTAAGTATGAAGCGTGGATAAAGTCTGACAAATGTCGTATTCACACGGAGGTACACAACTTGTTTTCATCACGATTCTCAACACTTTGAGCACAATTTTGTCTTCCGGGCACCGATACAGTCTGAATGGTCATGTCTTTGTTGCATGTACTGTTCATAAACAATAGTCCACAACGAATTTCCTGGGAAACGAAATCCAAGAAAAGTAGTAAATAACACACATACCACACATCGTCCAAAATTCAATGGTTCGTTTATCAGTAGTCTGTAATCGTCTAAGGTCTGAACACTATCATTGACTTCCTTTAACGGAACTCGTTCCAAGACTGAACACAACGGTCGTGGCATGGTCCACTTTTATATTAGTCCTTTACAGGCAAGTCTTTCTTTTGGATCAAATAGTCACACGTTTGCCAAATGGAATCTGGTGGTAAAGGATATCGAAGATCTTCAGTGGTTACCTTACTACACATCAGACGTCGTGAAGGCGTTTCGTCTTGAGGTGACACTTATTTTAAACGTTTTTTGTATTCCTGTAAGTTTTTAACCTTTTCAAGGACGTCCTTCCTTCGAATTCTGTGTATCAGTATCACTGTTACATTGTAGGTAGAAGTCTTGGCATCCCAAATCTTAAAGGAGGTAGGTAGTCCTTGATGAATGACTGACCATTTGAATATCTTGACACTAATCAGTATTTTTATAGCATTCAGATACCACTGGTTAAAACGTCTGTGTCGTAAAGGATGTAATTGTTCTTTGCGTGTCACTTGAATCTGGACAAACTCTGTAAATGTGTTCCCGCAGCTCCAAAAGCAAACGACGAATGTGCTGTTCTAAGGTATCCGATATATTACTTCTTTGGGAGTAGGTCCTTCCAGATATTTAGGCTATTTATCGTTTAACGTGTGGAATGGACTTTCAAAGTCACAATAGCTAGACAAAGCTGTATTCTTTGCCAGTGTATGGATGGCATCCACAGGTAGATACTCGCTTGGCATCACAAGGACCAGTAAAGCAGAAAGGGCGTCGTGCTGCATCGCTTTCGCTAGTTGAGCGGTAAGGCACACGAACGGCATCGCTTTCTATGGTCCCAGAGGAGCGGTAAGGTCGTACTACATCGCTGATGTCAAAGCGTACGGCATCCGTCTCATCGCAAGGCACTGCATCGCACTCGAGTTCATGATCGAACTTGGCGTCCACCGGGGGCCCTTCACGCGGTGACTGTGTCGAGTTCGTCAGTATCGGTGCAAGTGTACTGGCCTCCACATTGAACTTGAAGTTCACAGTGAGTTCCTTACTCAGTGACTGTGTGGAATTATTATTATCGTCTTGCTCCGTCAACGTTTGTATTCACAATGAAGTATTGGTCTTAGAAGTTTTCCCATTTTTATACTGGAGCTCAGCGTGTCCGTACGGTAAAGTGTTGTGGTCTGGAAGTTGCACTCGTGTCTGGTACACAATTTAATAGACTATTTCTAAAGGGCGACTGACGATTTGGTGGCTTGGTAAACGTACAATTTTGTGGGGCTCCACTGTGTTCACTCGAAAGTCTTGATCTTGCCCGGACTATAAAGCTTCTTTCAAGACATCAAAGTTGACTCGTTGTCTCGCTCGATAATTCAGTGTCAATCCTTTGACTCTGCATTTCGTATGAAGTTGGCCTTGTCGGTCTCTGTATTGGTAGCCGTACTTTTTAGGGCCACCGCTGGCAAAACTGATGATCGTCTCTTATAGGTGCTTGTCCATCCATGCACCTAAACGATCCCCTTTGATGGTGGGGTGTTGGCTACCATGGCGATGGATGTACATACAACTGACAACTGTCGGTGTTAAGGTACAGGACTCTATCTCCCAAAAGATCCAAAGCCTCATAAATTTTAAGCCAGCATTGGCTGTCACGTAGGCTGCAATGGCAACATTGCTAAAGTCGTCGGGAGTACAAACTTGGGTTCTTCGTAATTGACCAAGACCAAATCTTCACGGATGATTTCCACGTATTTCATCAGTTTTCCTTTTGTCGTCCACCAGTTGAAAGTAGAGACTGGGATCTGCCAAGTATTCCGTCTTGCGCAATCTTGGACGTTGTGCCAATTGTCCCCACAAGCAATTAACATGACTTTGGCAAACTATCTTCTTCCTTCGTTCTTTTCCACGTCTTCCAATGCGATGCCTTCTATAGTACGGTACTGTTCTTTGAATTTGACTTGGTCTTCTGGTGTCTGACACCAAGAGGGATAACCACTCAGTTCTTGTTTCAGTTTCAAATATTCGTTGACGTAGCTTGAGAAAATGCCTGGATTCGAGGCGTCGTCCTTTTGGTATTGTTCGGTGGTAGGAAAGTGCCAAATTTTGTATACTTTCAACAAGCGGTATCCCCGATCCAGAGCTCAAAACAATTCGACGCTGACCCACGTTCTTTTCAAAGCGCATTTTTCTTCCGTGTGATCACAAGGGTAGTCTTGATTGCATGTTTCAGAACACATACAGCATAAAGGAAACATCAGTTTTCTTGACAATGATGGGTAAGACAGGATGGTACAAGTTTGTCGGGGGTAAAACTTTGTATTTGATCAATCCTTGACGAATATGTTCCACGTCAAGTTGTTCTGTCAGGATTTCATGGTGCCGAGTAATGAATCAAGCATATTTGCACACCGAAGGTTACAACGAGCACAAGTCGATGTATTTGATTTCTTCTCCTCGAGATTTGTCTACGTCGTACAGTAAGCGTGTGACTTTGGTTCGTCCTCCAAGCAAACTGTGACGTGGGTCCAAAGGTTCGATGTCTACTACGTCGTAACTTTTGGCAATGCGTCTAAATTCTGGGTCGGTTTTGAAACGTCGTTCATACTCGTGCTCCCACATTTCTACCACTTGGTATCCTAGACTTTCAAACTTCAGACGTCGTTGGTATGTGTGTTCGTACAACTCTTCCATGGTGACCCCTATTAAAGGATTGTTTAGGTCTTTTTGAGGAAAACAGGTAGGGCATCCGTGAAATAAACATCCCGGAAATTCGTACACCGTATGCGGGTTTTCTAAATCCCAGCCATACACAGAAAGACTTCCAATTTTGTTTTCTCCCCCATTTCTCGCATGTTGTATCCATTTGTCTTCTCTTTCACACACGTAATGGAACCAACGCAATGCTTTGTCAGAATGTTGACTGCTGACCGAGAGATAAGTGTTAGGGGATATGATGCCTAGTTGGTTCTCGGGCATGAACTTTTTTCGGTACACTAATCCACACGCTTTGCCTAGGGTACAAACTTCCTTCAAAGGATCGACTTTTCCGTGATCTAGAAATAATTGTCGAAGTTTTCCACAGCAACGATGTAAAATGTCCACATCGGATCGACAATACTTGAGCATTTCTTCTTGAAAGTCAAACGGGTCTGAATCGTGAGTGTGGTACCAAGCGTACAAGGCTTCTCAGTGTTTGGTCTGCATCCCGTCAGGGTCGTAATAGTGAACGTCAGGCAAATGCGGGAGCACAGTATGTTGATTTCCTTCGGTATTAAAAAGTGGGGACAATACTCTTTGTCCATTTTTGTCATTCCAAACGTTTTAGGCATTCGACTCAAAGGCATAGCCAAATAACTCATGGAATCTTTAAATTGTACTTGTCTCACTTTCATGTAAATGAGTTTGGCTCCGTTCATGGTGACTGTGGGGATTCGGTACCTTGTTCTGAATAATATTTCAGAAGAAATTGTACATCGTATCCCGAGAAATTGTGAGCTATGACTGTAGCATATCGTAACGTTGGATGTCCTCTTCGCTCCAAGTGTCGTCGGTAGGATCTAAGATCCATTGATCAAAATGGGCAAAAGTGTCGTGGCCTCGAAAGATTTTTTCACGTCCTCCTGGAATCTTACTACAATGGAAAAATATATGTTATTGTATGCACTTCCCACAAGCCCGATGAGCGACGCAGAAATTAGGATTGTGAATACCCGTCTCTTGCGTAGTAAAAAGAAGACAAAATCCACTTGTGTCTTGTTCTTCTTGTGCTGATCATTCCTTAATTCTTTATACAGTTCAATGTCATAGGTTTGAATGTAACATTCATGTTCAAAGTCCACGATTTGGTCACAAAAACGGCATCTTTTCTTTCCGGGACAAACGTGGGCCTTGAGGTTGTTGGTTCGAATCAGCTGTCCACACGTGGAGCACAATCTCAATAAGTCACAATCAATTTTCTGCTGGTGAACTTGTGTCATGCGATGTTGTCCGTAACAAGAGGGGTTAACATAGATTTGTTGGCAAGAAGAGCAATGAATTGTTACATTGTTATAGTTGACCTCAAAATGGCACTAGAGACCCATACGGGAAATCCTATATTAAAATTGTCCGTAGGTTTACATTAATACGGTACTTGAGGCCTTTACGGGAAATCTAAAGTTAACTTGTAGAGTGTTATAGTCCGTTTCGATGTTGAACAATTTATAGGTCTCTACGGCAAATGTATTGTTACAATGTTTTGGATTTTGTTAGTACTATCCAGAACATATTTTGTGACATACTATCCAACACACACATTTTGATATACTATCCATCACCTACTTTTAATCACTATCCAACGAAAAGGGTAGAAGTGTTTATACACACGCTATACTTACATACATGCAAACATAATATCACACACACTCACACACACATACACACATAAGCAAGGGTAGGAGTGTTTATTCACACTCTATACTTACATACATACAAACATACTATCACATACAAATATACCAAAACAATCTAGATTGAGGAGCATACTTGAAACAATAGTCGACAACTCAAAGCTTGACCACATCTTGACGGGTTTTCTTGAGAACAGGTGACACAATGGGTCAATGCGTCTGCATATATATATATATATATATATATATATATATATATATATATATATATATATATATATATATATATATATAGTCTTGGACACGATCGAAACGGATTGGAATGTTCCACCAATCAGAATTCGCGTAACATAATTGAGTCAGAGTGTGTTGTCTCCTTCCCAATCAGAAGACAGTGGACGTGTGACGTCACTTTCAATATATCGGCGTTCGTACGATTTACCATTCCGGAACAATTTGAGTACAACACCTATGGCTGATAAAACGAAGACGATGTAATGGGGTGCGCCTGACGCTAATACATCGTATACTCGGGGATATAGTACGACTACTACTACTACTGCAGCTGTAGCAAGTATTCTTCTTCCAGAGGAGGATGACTTCAATTGGCTTTGTGTGTTATTTCCTATCGTCTCCGCAAGAATTTTTGCCGGCGGTAGGACCACCTTCACCTCCTTCTCCAGCATTACCAGTGTAATGGGGTGCGCCTGATGCTAATACATCGTATACTCGGGGTGATAGTACGACTACTACTACTAATGTACTGACTACATCTGTAACAAGTATTCTTCTTCCAGAAGAGGATGACTTCAATTGGCGTGTGTGATTTCCTATCATCTCCGCAAGAAATTTTGCCGGCGGTAGGACACTTTTACCTCCTTCTCCAGCATTACCAGTGTATGATGATTTCAGAAAGAAACAGAAGGAAGAGTTGGATAGTTTTTTGCAGAGTGTAAACAAAACGGTTACAAGACATTTTGGCAAAATTGAAACATCTGAGAAAATAATCAGACTTCTTTAGCCCAACCGAAGAGAAAGAGATCTTCACGATCCAAGACTTCTAACCCTTCTATGAATACATCAATTCTCACCACGGAGCCGCCAGCAGCAGCAGTTACTACTACCACTACCACAACAACAGCAGCAGCAGGAGTAGGACTGGGCCGTGGAAAAGGATTACAACAGATACAGCTAATAAGGTCAAGTTCATAAGTGTTTTGTTATTACAAATAAAACTCCAACGATCCTTTTCAAGGTACCTACATCTAATTCTAAATGATTGCCAAATAATAATAATAATAATTAAAATAAAATCCCTCCATGATACAATGTGTGAGTTTACTGTTTGGTATATACTATTGAAATCAGAATCACAATGAAATTTCATAACATAGCACAAAAGTCCTTCTTTCTTTTACTGCCTTTCTCTTTTGATTTGTTTACTGGCATGGGTTCCTCTTCTACTTCAGTTTATTTTGCTTGCGTTGCCTTCTTTAATGTCTTGACGGGTATGGTTTCTTCTTCTGTTTTTTTTCTACTGCTTTTGAAGAACGCACTTTCTCCTTGTTATATTTTAACATGGGAAACTCTGAAGATCAATGCCTTTTTCTTGACATTGATAACAGGTATTTTTACTTTTGTCTCTCTTTTATCCTCTCTTAGTGGTTATTTTTCTTTGACGTTGTGGACATTCTGGAGCCCAATGTCCTTTCTCTTGACAGAAATAGCAGGTATCTCGACTTTTATCTCGAGTGGAGTAGTCCGTAGTCTTATTGGTAGTGTACGTGTGGCGCGATCTGTTGTGACTCTTCCATCTTCTCTGACTGAAAGCTGAATGAGTATATTATTTTGGGGTGAGGGTGTCCGTCTATATATAAAGAGAGAGTGTGTACCTCAGTCAAAACAAGTTTTGAATCAAGATGAAACGATCTTACCTTGCTGAGGAGAAACCAGAAGAAGCCAAGAGACGACGACGACTTTCCGTGTCAGCTTATACGCTCAGTGAAGTGTTAGCCCAAGTTCATTTTCTCAGGCTACGTCAACGAATTTCTAAAACTTAAAACAAGAAGCTCGCGGCTATCCTTCTTGGTGTCGGACTATAGAAGACAAAGAGACATTCAAAGAACGGTACCGGTCATTAGAAGGCGTCACTTTGGAACCCGTGACTATTCCTTACCTCCATTAACTTCTCTGGAGGCGAGACGCATCGAAGCTCTCTTGCGACAGTACGGAGACTGCCCGTTCATCGACTTACTTGACAGATAGTTTCAAGGAAAAAGTCAGGTGTGAAATGATGACTTATCATTACCTGTGAAAAAATGGATACCTGGGAACTTCATTATCTTCTGACTCACAGTTCGTACGCAGTTTCTTGGTATCCAGCGGTGTGTGCTAAAGACGAACTTCCGCATCGAAAATCTAAAGATGTTCAAGCCTATGTCATCAACACAGACGACGTTCATCGTCCAGGAACCGAAAGGATAGCTGTCTACTTTTCCAACGACCACAGGGTGGAATATTTTGATTCTTACTAATTACCTCCTCTGGAAGACGACATCATTGACTCTATGGGAAGAAATACTGTATCTGCTCAGTTCAATAATGTGAGATTACAAGGATCAGATATCATTGTGAGTGGACAGTATTGTATGTATTTTCTTCATCAGTGTATTCTTGGAATACCCTTAGAACATTTAGTGACTTGTTTTGATCGTAAATACTGTATCTATTTTCTATCTATTTTCTTTAGCTCAGAAACGTAGTGTGCATCGATGGTAAATTAACAGTGTATTAGATTCTTGGAAGTCTAGTCCGACTCCACAACGTTGTGAAGCATGTAAATACGTTCAAGCTTAATTTGTCAGTTTGTATTCATGTTTGAGTTAGAAAAGCTTCTTCTTATTATTAAAAGTGTTTATTTTTTTTAAAAATGGTGTTGACTTGTTAACTTTTTAAAATGTGTATTGACATGCTCTTTCACATTCTCTCTATCAATCTTTGTTAAAAAAGAATGTTGTCTTTCTTGTCCGGGTACCGAATCGGATAGATGTTTTCCTTCACGTCCGTGCTTCTACCATATACATATACAGCGGTGCGTTCACCTGTATTTGTTTCATTTGGGTGCTTTCACATATTAACACCCCTGTAAACAAAAGGGCTGAAAAAGAAGCTAAAACAGTAACTAATTCGGGAATCCCCTGCTTAGAGAAACAAGAAAGGAAGAATCGGTGCACATGCTAACAAAAACTAGATATCTTTGACAATCTACTCCTAGGACTGAAACGGATATGTATCTATATCTAGATTTTCTTTTTAACCACTCTATATCTAACATTTAATAACATGTAGCCACAATTACAGAGTTTATTTGTTTCAAAATTGTTCATAAAAACAAACAGATAAGGTGCAAGTCGACGTCATGTACTATATTTGACAAATAAAAACAAAATTTCAACATCGAACCATTTGGAGCCCTCATGAGACGTCGAAGCGGCCTCTGCTGTCCTTTTTCGCCCTTTCTGCTTCCGGGTATGAATAATTAATAGGTGTGCGGTGCATAAAGTAAAGCGTCAAATGGATGCGAAGACCACACATTAAATAGTGCATGGTGTGCACATTCTTACATGGTACATGGTAGAACACTTTATAAATTCAAATTCATTCGGTCAGTCAGTATTGACACCAATCGTTGACTTGTCAACACTCATCATGTCATCTGCCCTCGGGAAATTGAATGTAGCCCTGGTGCACATGTACACCGTAAGAAACATTCTTGTGCAGAATAGACAGGACTGACATCCGATCACATATTTAAAGATGACAGAGAAACTAGTTGAAGCGGTGTTAAAAGAAGAAGAAATGAAGGTGCAGACAAATGGGACAAGAGGAAGAAGAGCAGGGAGAAGAGGAAGAGGAGAAGGAGGAGGTGGAGAAAATGAAGACAGATGATCCTAACTTTAGGTTCACTGTTAAAAAGAGGAGTCGCGTTGCTGTAGTGAAACCGACAGTGAGACCTAGCAGTCTTGGATTTTGTCGTCGTTAACATCATTGATCCAGGACGACCACCAACGGTCCTTTTCAGGGCCACTCACGTCTTTTAAAAAAGAGATACTACTCAAATCATTGCCATATTTTTTTTTGTTTGTTTGTTTTTGTATGTCTTTGTCTTCCACAAAAAACAACAAAAGAACTAAAATTTGAAACCGTTTCTACCTCATTGTAATAGTGTATTTGTGGGTATAGTGTGTATGTATAAAAACTACCTAACTCTTGTATAATGTTAATCCTATGTGAAAAATGCGAAAAATAGATTTCTCTTGACTTGCATTCTGTTCCACATCTAGGGATGTTTTTCTTCACGTCCGCATCTCTACTTTGAGGGCTGGTTTCCTTCACTTCAATGCTTAAAGAATATAAAGCGGTGATTTCGCCATGTTTGTCATTCATCGTTGATCGTGCGCAAAGCTAAGAAGAAAGAAGAATGACAACTACCCAACATTACCAAGTAGGGAAGTTAATGGAAGCAGTAGTTTTAATGGAGAGACTGGAGCACCTCCTGGGCCGGGTAGAGGAGAGGGGTCTTACCCAAGCAAGAGACGCCCAAAGATGGAGAAAAAAACTCTTTCAAAATAGCGAAGACTTTTGTTCGAGGAGTCATCAAAAAAGAAGTCACCAAAATTAAAGCAGCCTAAGCCGATAAAAAGAGACAAAAGGAGCGGCAGAAAGGGGAAGAGACTTTGAACGCCTCAATACCATCTGGTTGTGGGTTCAGGAGAGGATACGGAAAAGGCGAATAAGGACTGGATCCCTGATGAGGAGGAAAAAGAAGACTGAGAGAAGGAAGCCAACGAGCCTACTTTTAAGCTCATTGTCTCCACCACAGCAACTTGGGCTAAAGATGATAGATGGGGACAAAGACGTGCGGCCAGCGGTGCCCGACAAGGGAGGTGCGACCACTAAGGAAGAATGGTGACAGAAAATAAACCCGGCTATTTTCAGAGATACCCAGATATCTAGAAAAGAGAGATACTGCTCACAACATTGCCGATATATATGTGTTTGTATGTTTGTGTATGTCTATGTCGATGTTTACAACCCAACTAAACCCATTAACTCTCTTGCGTGTGATAGTATGTTTGTGTGAGCATAGTGTGTCTATAAACACTCATACCCTTGCTTGTATGTGATAGTATGCTTGTATGTATGTAAGTATAGCGTGTGTATAAACCCTCCTACCCTTGCTTGTGTGTGAGTGTGTGTGTGTGATAGTATGTTTGCATGTATGTAAGTATAGCGTACGTATAAACACTTCTACCCTTTTCGTTGGATAGTAGGGCGTGTGTTGGATAGTAATAAAAAAGTAGGTGATGGATACTATATCAAAATGTGCGTATTAGATTGTATATTAAAAAGTGTGTGCTGGATAGTAATTAAAAATTAGGAGATGGAGAGTATATCAAAAAGTGTGTTGGATGGTATATTTTGTGTGTTAGATAATATATAAAAAAAAATGATGTGTTGGATAGTACTGAAAAAATAGGTGTTGGATAGTATCTAAACATTTTAACATTACGTTTCCATCAGAGACCTAGAAATTGTTAAAGATGGAAACGGACTATTCCACTCTTAACATTACACTTCCCGTAAAGTCCTCAAGTGCCACGTGAATGTAAACCTATGGACTAATTTAACATAGGATTTCCCATATGGGTCTCAAATGCTATATTTTAAGGTCAACTCTAACAATGTAACAATGTAACCCCGTTTGACGTCAACCACTTCTAACAATGTTACCATTTACCTTCAGTGTTGAATTCCCGTAAAGACCTCACATGCCTTTTAATGTCAGCCTATGGAGAATTCTAACATAGGATTTTCCGTAGATGCCTAAAGTGACATCTAATGTAAACCTACAGCGTAATGTTAAGTCTACTGTTATGCGACTAACGAAAGCACACAGAGCTATCTTTGCTTGGTCAACAACCATGGCTAAAGTCCTATATTTAACTCAATACAAGTCTTACGCAAAAGGAAACTTATGATTTCCAAAAGGACCTCCTTCTGCTGATGAACAATGCCATATTCGGTAAACAGTTGGAAACTCTGAGAAAAGGAACAGCTGATAAAATATGTACAGATGAAAATAAATGTGGAAAATTGCAAAACGATATATCAGTTGCAAACAGAAAAATAGTCAGTGAGGACTTAATACCCATCAGTATCAAGAACACAAATATCAAACTCACCAAGCCGATATATAGTGTATTTACAGTCATAGAACTTGTCAAAATGGCTAATGTGTGATTTTTGCTACAAAAAATTTAAAATCAAATACGGCGATACCATGAACCTGAATTTCACCGATACCGATTCTCTCTGCATAAGTGTTGAAAAGGATAAGTGCTGTAATGATATGAAAGAAAATATAATTCTCTGATACAAGCCGCTATCATTAGGACAACATATAACATCCCTCAAGCTAACAAAATAGTTTTTGGACTGTTCAACGATGAACTTAAAAGGCAATCCGATTAGAGAGTTTGTTTGTTTAAGATTCAAATTCTTTTCATGCAAAACAGATCATGAAGTAAAAAAAGAAAAAAAAAATCTTGTGTTATGTTTAATATATCTGTAGTTATAACTTCAACACAGTTCAATACTAGGTTGTATAACTAGCCCCATCCTCTGATGCTGGCACCTATTAATGAATAGTGACAGTTCTTGTCTGGTGTGGGGTGCATAGTTGGAAGACTGCTGAGCCGACCTTGATTTGGTCATTCACCTTAACATTTTTAAAAGCAACCAATTGTGGAAAATCTCTACGAGTGTAGTGTTGTTTTCTGCATGGATGGATGGATGGATGGATGGATGGATTGGTGGAGGAATGGATTAATGGATGGATTCGATGTATGTATGTAATAATTTACATACTAATTATACACGTTGATTAGGTTAATTATATTGCCGCCATGTTGCTACATTCCATAACTTGTTTAACATTTTGAATCTGAGCTTAAGCTACGTAATTCCAATCCTGTCCAAAACAGGAAATGTAATTGTAATTGTAATTGTAATTGTAATTGTAATTGTAATTGTACAGTAAGTTAAGAAAAATATAAAAGAGCGCGTGCACGATATAATGCCAGATTACAAATGAACAGGAATCTTTTTTTAAGTCCATTGGGGGTGTAATCTATTCGACAAGAAACTATGTAGTCATTATTCTCTCTTTTTCCCCGCTCTTGTATATTATGGTTAATAGTATGGCGTCTAGGGCATACGATTCTACGATTTCAGATCTCTTCTATATCTATCGGGTGGAATTAACACGTACAAGGTTATAGCATTTCACCCCTGTGTGATAAGGCGTTTAGTCAATGATCTCTCTCATCCCATTATGTATATAGCACACATACAGTTTTTAGTTATTTTTGGTACCAGTAGTGTTGAAAAAGGAAGCTGAATAACATGTGATGATGACTATACTTATACAACTCCGTTGTTAGAGTGAGCTAGGTCAATTAGAACGAGACAGGCGAAGGACAAGCACAAACCATGACGAGGACAGTGAATTATCTCGAAGTAATCTTGCTCTTCAGGGCTTGGGCCATTTATGGTAAGTGTTGCATGCGAAACAATACATCCTATGTGTGTCTTTATAATGATGCATACATGTAGACTCGTGCATGTCGTCTCTAATAACTGATATCAAATTGTAATTTTATTGTTTTGTTGTTGTTGTGGGTTTAGCGCCATTTTTCAGCACATGATAGGCTATACATGGAAGCTAGTTTTATCTGGTGGAGGAAGAACACGGGCAAACTCCATGAAGAACCACCGACCCACGGGAAGCTACTGGCAAGCTTTTTCACATATCCACATTGGCCGAGCCCGAGACTCGAACCCTTGCAGACAGAGTTGAGATGGCAGTGATCGGTAAAGGCGAGCGCCTTAGATCACTCGGCCACCCGGGGCCCCTGTGATTTTATTCAGTCTGTGGCAAAATATTTTCACGGTGTCTAAATTTTCGCTTCTGATCGTAGAACATATTGGCGGTGCTTTAATTTAGCGCCGCTCTCCGTCGGACATTATTACCCAAGTTTCAATCAACTTATTATGAAATATTCACGTTGATTTAATTTTGCGGAAGCAGGATTGATTGAGAATATAGCTAAAATACCCACCTGCATATTTTGGAGGTTTTGTTTGTTTTGAAGGTTTAGTTTTTCTCCTCGACTTGTACATTACGAGTATTGTCTGAATTGTGGATATATATATATATATATATATATATATATATATATATATATATATATATATATATATATATATATACGCATACCCACACGAGAGTTGATCCAAACGTTCGTGTACAATGCGCGTAGCTGAAACTTATACATATTTCAAACATACAATTTCTGAACATATGTGTAAAATGTTTAAATCATTTCAGCTAGTTTACGAATTATACCAATTTCATGATGATCTGGTAAAGAGGTCCGGCGCGGATGTGTCGTGAACATGACGTTATACGACCAAACTGCCTCGTGGCCCTTAGATCATTCTACCATCTCTACTTATTTTTGGTTCATCTGTGAGGATTCTCTCAAAAGTTCTATATGCAGGATCCAAATCGCAATGATCTCCATCTGTCTTTAACTTCACTATCGATGTGTTATCATTTTCAGTAACATTCCTTCATTCATTTTCACAAGTGACAGTCGTCCTTATTTGGAACATCATCGTCTCTTTCCGGTGCGCGTCTAATAACTTCGACTCTCTGAAAGAGATTCTGAGGTAATCGTAGTGATACTTCTCGAAGTGGTGAGTTTTGGCGGTCGAGCATCCGGCTACATGTGCTAAGAACAGCGTCTTATAAAATGATAGGTGTTCAAAATAATACTCCACAACGTATCAACAATCGATTAAATACATGCACGTTTTAATGTTATTTCTGCAACTGTGCAATAATTTTTTTTTTTTAAAATAAGAAAGTATTCGGTTTTAGTAGCCTGAAACTATTGCTTACGTTGATGTTAGTGATGACAAGTCATCTAGTCATTATGACGTAAATAAAGTTATTATGACGTAAGGACAACCACAGGCTTGAGGGCAGTTCAAAATGGACAATTTATACATCCGAAGTTTTTGCTAGCATGCGATGGAAAATGCCGAGGACATTCCGATCGAGTCATCGTTTCCGAAATCGCTTATGCCACTTGTAGTACGAGGTAACACATTACGTTAAGCTTTTCTGATACGATCTCAAGTAGCTTCTTTGCTTCAATCGGCGATTGTTTAAAGTTATTGAACAATTTACGATGGTAAGTTGCGCCTTTTTCCTTCGACGTCATGTTTTCTCGCGGGTTTGATTCTCTGTGAAGATCAAACAGCATAAAATGCAGTCGGAACACCTGGTGGCTTTTTTATATATATAATTCTATCTCGGAAATACTTCGATTCAGTGATACGGTGTAAAACGGGAGAAATCGCACAAAAGTGGAGGAGAACTCAATCACACGCTAAGTATAATAGACAAATTACAACCATGTCCAAAGCATTATGATACCATTATGGAATTATTTGCACAAATTCATGTAAAAGAAAGTTCTGTAGTGAATTCACGCTTGAAAAAAAAAAAGAGTTGATCAATCTGTTATAGTGTGATGGTTGATCAATCGAAAAAAAAACCGTCCCTTGAATGTAAAACACGTATCGCCATTTTGGAAATGATTTGAATCATATTACTAAAGCATGGATGAGCCCTAAGTACAGACGCCATATTGTTTACATTAGTTTATGGGAAAGGCCTGGGGTGTAACAATTGTGGTTACGAGAGTAAATGACTGCACTTCCGGCGAATATACACAATTTTAACATATTAATCCTCCATATTAGAATTACAGAAAGGCTCGAACTGTTGCAAAATAAGATGCTGATACATGGAACTATTTTTTAACGACAAGGCAGAAAGTAGTGCCGTCACAATTGTTACACCAGACTTCTGTAATATGGCCTATGAACTTGCAAATGATATAAAGTGACCATTTAGACAGTTTGACTGGTAATTTTCATTTATATATAGGGGGATTACTTTGATATATTTCAGCATAAATTATTATGCTTGGAAAAGTTGTACCATATCAAATGATAAAAATTGCATGTTAAGCTTCGACTTACTTCTAAGTGAAGGAATTACAATGTACTGTCAGTATTTAATTGCAGCAATGGAGTTATGTGCCATATCAACCAATCGTTTTCCTTTTCAAGTTATTTCTGCAAATCGTTGCCCTTTTCTACAATTTGTTACAACCAATCGTTGATAGTTTCTACAAATTATTACAACCAATCGTTGACCTTTTCTACAATTTGTTACAACCAATAGTTGACCTTTTCTACACGTTTTACAATTGAAAATCGAAAACGATAAGTTCTTTTAATACTCTATTTTTATATGCAATGCAATTCTTTGTAAGTGGAAAACAATCGAGGATACATATCAGGATCTAAGACTGGCAAATAAACAAAGTCCTGGTAAATCAATTTGTATTGGGTCTACCATCTTTCTTTTCGCAGCAGCACTTTAACTCTTCTTTATTAATAGCAAAATGAGTAACGTATGTTTCAAACAGAATTGTGCGCTCTTTTTTGCATCTGCATCCGGATAGAGGTCAAAGGCTAGATAGAAGTGATAATATTTTAATATTTTACATTTAACTTGATAACTTGATGAGTAAAGGAACGCGATAGCAATTAAATGAAAGTTCCCCATGGATGACGATGAAAATTGCACAAAAACATAAAATAGCACTCGAAATGTAATTGTAAATATGACATGATGACTCAAGCCTCTCTGATGCCTATTGTATTGCAGTGACTAGGGGCAGATGGGGGGAGGGGAAGGGATATTGATCTTCAAACCGTTGTTTTTTTCAGTCCAAGCTTCCCTGTTTAGTATGCATACAATTCAAACAAAAACAGATACAAATGTTGCTGTACATGTTGTTGATAACAGCTGCAATACAAAAAAAAGGTTTATATAAAACATGTAAAAAAAAATCATCGAGCGGTATTTTAGATTACGTAGTCCAAATGTTTTGATTTTGTGTGTGTAAATGAAGTCATATTTCATGGCAGATTGTTGGAACTGGTCAAGCAGCTTTTTAAAGTCGAAAACAGGAAATTTTCACGATCGAACGACGTACGACACAGAGAGACCAACTCCATACTAAAGACCAACTCCATATTATAGAGCAACTCCATATTATAGACCAACTCCATACTAAAGACCAACTCCATACTATAGACCAAGTCCATACTAAAGACCAACTCCATACTAAAGACCAACTCCATACTAAAGAGCAACTCCATACTAAAGACTAACTCCATACTAAAGACCAACTCAATATTATAGAGCAACTCCATACTAAAGACCACTCCATACGATAGACCAAGTCCATACTAAAGACCAACTCCATACTAAAGACCAACTCCATATTATAGAGCAACTCCATACTAAAGACCAACTCCATACTAAAGACCAACTCCATACTAAAGACTAACTCCATACTAAAGACCAACTCCATATTATAGAGCAACTCCATACTAAAGACCAACTCCATATTATAGACCAACTCCATACTAAAGACCAACTCCATACTAAAGACCAACTCCATACTAAAGACAAACTCCATACTAAAGACCAACCCCATACTAAAGACCAATTCCATACTATAGACCAACTCCATACTAAAGACCAACTCCATACTAAAGACCAACTCCATACTAAAGACCAAATCCATACTATAAACTTACCTGGCATTACTGCTAGTTTAGCTAAATATGAAATATTATATGAATATCTATCTGTCTGTCTCTATGTTCGTCCATCCGTCCGTCCATGTATGTATGTATGTATGTATGTATGTATGTATGTATGTATGTATGTATGTATGTATGTATGTATGTATGTATGTATGTATGTATGTATGTATGTATGTATGTATGTATGTATGTATGTATGTATGTATGTTGCCAATCGCCTTTATTAGTCAATGAATATAGAACATTGTGAAAAAGCCAATGTAAAGTAGATTTCTTTTTTAACTAATTAATGTATGGTATGTACAGGTTTCATGTTACACAATTACACTTATTTTATTCCTTTGTGCACGTGACGACACCCAGGCTAAAGAGTCCTTACAATAAGGAAGTGTATTAACTCGATAGACTACTATAGCTCTCCTAGAAATATTTTCTTCACTTTTTCAGAGAAGTTCTAATTTTGGATTAATTTCATTAAAATCAAGATCTACTTATAAGAAGTAGATCTGGTGGGCACCTATACGAGGTTATGTCCTGTTTACCTTGTGATTAACCAATCAAATTAGAGCTGTAATATTTTTTAATGTGAAAACATCATTCGGAACACATTGTTCTAGTCTTATTCAACCAGACTTTCCCGTGAAACTGAGAGATCTACGCCATGCTCACCTTTGAAACCACCCGCTATCAAAATAAAGCTCCATAACCATTAACAAGTATACATTTTCAAATTCGTCAGAAAAATTAAGTTAGTAAAAAGATTGGCACGACAAATCTGATTCTTTCATGATTACCCCCTCCCCAAATAGTCAAATTAAACCCCTCCCCGATGACCATCCCTAAGACTCGCGATTTTCAACTGAACATAGAACATCTACAAAAAAAGGTCGGAGACACTTCATATATAAGGCGGTGGAAGTTGCATCTCAGATATTACTTTAATGAAGAGGAAAGTAGACAATAAATGGACAGATTTCCTACAAAATTACCTACTATGAAATTGAAAGTAAACGGGCAGCCGCTCGTACACATCGTACGTCAAAACTTAATCTGTAACTCGGCTGGCACAAATGTGTTTCTGCATTAGAATCGTCCCCTCGTGCATACAGCACAAAATCATCCATTCTTGACACCACTGAAAATAACGAAGGTGAAACATGAAGATTGACTATGGATGTCTCTCCGCAAAAAAATTACCTCACGACCAACTGTACAAAACTGTTTAATGCTAACTTAAAATAAAAAAAATCTATTTTTTTTCAGATAATCCTCTTTGTCTCTTTTACGCGATAAAATGGTTGATTATGAATAATACTGTAACAAACCTAGGGTATGTGCTATTTTTTGTACGTCTCCGTTTTAAGATTTGCTAGATTTTAGTGATTATTTTTGTTTATTATAGGGAATCGGTGATGGAAAAATATTTCTCAAACCGAGTAATTAGCCAATGATTAGGCACATGCATTAATCATGCTGAACCGATTTCACGGGACTTTATGGTAGCATGGATTAGTTTCGTAAAATGGACCTTCCCAAATTCATAATATAAGGAATTCTTGGGATATTCTCAAGTATACGTATTTAGTAATTATAGATGGAAATAAGCCTGTGCATTAGTCATTTGGGTCCTGTTTTGTGGTACTTGGCACTTGGAAATTGCGTACTAATAAATCATACCAATTTGAATCAAGAAAAACCAAACAAATGTGAAATTAGAGTCTCGTGGATGTGTGATCCTTAGTTTAATTAGAGGAACATTGTGTGTGCCATTAGCGTGTTTAGTAACCCTTCCATTTACAACGATTGTTGTCTTGAGGTCCTTAGAAATGGATAAAACAACGACCTTTAGCCAAACTCATGCACTTTGTTCGATTTTGTGTGTGTTTGTGTGTGTGTGTCTGTGTGTGTGTGTGTGTGTACGGTATTGAAGTGCTTCGCACAAAAAAAAGCTACCTGTGGATGCATCTAAAGTACCCATCTATTACCCACGTATGGGAAACCACAGCTGCATATCACTAATCACAACTAAAATCTGTGAAAAAAGCAAAAAGCAAAATACGACAATGAAAACCAACAAAATAGCTCACTGGATACAAAGTTTCTACTTAAAATAGATCACTGGATATAAAGTTTCTACTTAAAATAGATAACTGGATACAAAGTTTCTACTTAAAACCAACAAAATAGCTCACTGGATACGAAGTTTCTACTTAAACCAACAAAATAGCTCACTGGATACAAAATTTCTACTTAAACCAATAAAATAGCTCACTGGATACAAAGTTTCTACTTAAAAAAAACAAAATAGCTCACTGGATACAAAGTTTCTACTTAAAACCAACAAAATAGCTCACTGGGTACAAAGTTTCTACTTAAAACCAACAAAATAGCTCACTGGATACAAAGTTTCTACTTAAAACATGACAAATAGAAACATATTTCACAATGTGCACAATAAAGATTTTCTAAACTGGAATACGTCATAGTTTGTGTTACGGAATTATATATATTTTTCCTTTTAATAATGGTATAGTTTATTTAGTTTATGATCTCTGTTCTTAGTCTAAACAGCTGTCGTCTTATGAGTATAGATACGGTAGCCTCGATCGATATTTCACCTATTTGCTTGTAGCTTTAGTCATGTGACGTATTTTCCGCGCGAGAGAGGGTAATGAACTTTCGATCTAGTTCTTTTACTTTTAGGAGTAAACATTATATTGACTAGGAATTATAGTTTAAGGTTACATTCAAAGAATGAATTAATAAAGTGTTTACTGTTTAAAACACTGGTACTAGAGCACTTTAGCAGAATCACGCATAACCTAATTCCTGATTGGTTTGGAGAGGGTTGTATTATTTTGAAATACCATGTTTATTGAAGACATCGTATTGGTTTTTATTTCGATTCTGCGCATTAATGCTATATATATAATAAATAATCCTGTGTTTAAATATTCCTCATAGTTACTTGTGAATAGAGAGGTCATTACGAAATTGGTCCAGTTTGTGTGTGGAATATTCTTATTTGGAGATTTATTTATTATTAATACAGTACATTTAGAATTCAGTACTGTCTTTGATTTGAATTATTATACAGCTCCGTGGAATTATCGCAAACATTTCTAAAACTTGTGAGATTACAGATTCACAAGGATTATTTGGATATAACTTAATCGTACCAACATATTAGCACAGTGAAGGCTATTTCATTCGGAATACTACATTCGGAATATTTGGATTAACTTCCGGAACAGTG
This sequence comes from Margaritifera margaritifera, assembly GCA_029931535.1. Lineage (NCBI taxonomy): Eukaryota > Metazoa > Mollusca > Bivalvia > Unionida > Margaritiferidae > Margaritifera > Margaritifera margaritifera. The sequence goes on from JAQPZY010001622.1 coordinate 1,453,029, forward strand.
AACTTTAAAACAATTTAGGACTTTTAAGAATATTCTATACTGTAAGTTATTTCTAATTCTTTCACTTTAATTGTTTGTTGAAATATTTTAATATTTTAGGAAATTAAAGATTTGTATTTTAAATCTTGAAAGCTTGTTTGAGTCTTTTCTTTTGTTACATAACCCCTAGTCGTAACAGTTTGATCCAAAATTGTGAGAGAACATAAAATCATGCTTTTGCATTTTATTACCTTTGACCCTGTGACCTTGTGATTATATTCCAATTGTAACACTTTAACGTGAAACTTAGATATATGAAAGATACGTAGTAAAAGTTTCAACTTTTCTATCTGTCACCATCGCTCACCTTGCTAGGGTGAACATGTTAGTTCTTATACTAAAAATTGCATTTTTCTATGCATCCATATGAAGGAAAAGGGTGGGGTCATATTACACGAGGTTTAAGGGTTTTAATGACACCCAACTCCTAGGAAAGTTGTAATTCGGGGATAAGAGTAAAATCAATAAATTTCAAGCATGAAATTAAAGTATGCAGAGATAAACTCCAGCAGTATGTAACTGCTCATTGTGGTCGCACTAAATATACCCACTTATCTTTGAACCAACCTGCTATAAAAAAAGAAAGAAAGAAAGGAAGAAGAAAAAAAATATAGTCATTAACATGTATACATTTTCAGACTCATCAGAAAACGGAGAAACCGAATCAGTAAAACATTGACAGAAAAAGCTGATAGTTCTATGAATACCCCTTTATATTCACACCCCCCCCCCTCCACACAATGCCTGAATATTTGAAAAACCTGCTATTGTCAACCTCATTAAGAACCTATACTAAACAAAAATAGAGATATTTCATATATAAAGCGGTGACAATTGCGTCCCAGATATTACTTTAATGCACAGGAAAGTGGACCATGAATGCACCGATTTCCCACAAAGTCACTTGGCTTAATCTCGAATCCGGCTAGCAATAAAACAAAACAAAAAACAACAAATAAAAAAAACCCCACTTAAAACAACACTCTGTTTCTGTACTCGAATTGTCCCTTTTTGCACACAACATCAAATCATGCAACTACGTCACTGTAAATAAGGCGGAAGAAATATAGGGATAAAAGTATGGATGTCTCTACAATAAAAAGATGTATCCCAGACCAATCGTACGAAACTGTTTAGTGCCACCTTAAAGAAAATTCAAAATTTTGTTAAATCCTCTCTGTCCACTACGTGATAATGGGCTTGATTATGAATAATACGGTACCTATTTTTCCTCGCTGAGCGCAAAAATAAGCTACAGATAGGCCCATATAAAGTAACATTTAGGAGTGCATTTCGTTACATTTTTATTACACACGTATGGGAAAAAATAGCTAATAATACAAATACAAAGCGAAACACGATAATAAAGACCAATAAGAGTAACTCAATGGATACATAGTTTCTTCTTTCAGAATAAAATAACAGACAAATATTTCATAAAGTGTACAGGAATAATGATTCTCTTAACTGGCATATTTCAAATTTTGAAAAAAATAGTGAAATCTCATACTTTTAGTGTTTTATGACCTTTTACACTGGTGACCTGTAGATTAGTTTCCAATGGTAACACTATAATATGAATCTTAGATGTATGAGGGATAAGTGGTAAGAGGTTTAGTTTCTCTCTATTACTATTATTCACGTTGCTATGGTAAAACTAGTGCGCATACTAAAAATTTCATTTTCCTTCTATGCATTGGTAGGAAAAGGGGAGGGGGGGGGGCATGTTTCTTGAGGTTTCAATTTTAAATCATACTTTACTCCTGAAAAGTTTTTATTCAGGGATAAGAGTAATTATTAATCAAATTCAAACATGAAATTAACATCTGAAGAAGGAAGCCTGAAGATTATGTAACTGCAAGACCCGCCGACAGAAATTTAGGGCCCCAGGGTAGAGCAGTCATGGGCCCGAAAACTAGTTTCATTTTTTGTATATAATGACCTGTCTACGGTTTTGCATATAAAACCTGTAGTAATCTACTATAACTTACACTGTATATATATATATATATATATATATATATATATATATATATATATATATATATACCTGTAGTAATCTACCATAATTTACACTGTATATATATATATACATATACAGGTGAAATAGGTTTTAACTATACGAAAATCTTGCAAATTGTCTGACTGGGACCCTCACTCACAAGGAACATAAAGCGGCACGTTTTGTTACCTATCATTGACAATGGAGTCTATCGTTATACAATTATTTGTACAGACCTTAACATAGTCTCGTTTATACTCTCGCGTGATTCTGAGATATATAGGCCGAGCGAAACTCTAGTAGTCTCGTTCAACTAGACCTCTCATTACCCGTATTTCCACCAGTACGTTCTACCACCTCTCATTACCGTATTTCCACCAGTATGTTCTACCACCTCTCATTACCCGTATTTCCACCAGTACGTTCTACCACCTCTCATTATCCGTATTTCCACCAGTACGTTCTACCACCTCTAGGGGTTCATTATAAACATGTTTATATATATATATATATATATATATATATATATATATATATATATATATATATATATCGCTCATGCACAAATAGTGCTAATGGACTTTATGTTATAGATGGTGAAAAAAATAGTGAGCGACACCTATCGGTAACAGTGATTTGTAATAATATAATCTATATTGGGGTTTGCACCGAGACATGGAAATCCGAGTCGAAGGGTTACATTATTTGTCTCTCGCGAGGCTCTGTCGAGTGGAGAGACAAATAATGTATCCCCTCAACTGAGATTTTCTTGTCTCGGTACAAACCCTATCATAGAGTATGTTTCTCGCCCAGTTTTTCCTTTAAAATTAAAATAATCTTTTTTTTTGCAATATAGTCTAGCACATTAAACGCACATAGTAGTCATCAGGTACTATTATTTATTCATTTTTACTATAGATCATTCGGTCTTAAAACGTTGTATGAAAATCTAAATAATTATATCTGTAGAATCATACTATATCTGCCGCTCTTGCAAGAAAAATAACAATTTCATTGTTATAATTTTCATGTGTTGTTGGTATTGCACCAAGAGCGTCGCGAGTCACGTGCTTTTTTTTTTTTTTTTTTTTTTTTTTGCAAACACAGCGCATTAATACGAATATGTTAATTAAGGCAGTGGCGTACCCAATCTATCCAAAGGACACAAGTTGTACGCGTGAGAAAATAACAAAAAAAAACCCATGTCTTAGTATTGCGGTATTATCACATTTAATCGCTGAATGTCAAGTGAAAATAAAAAAATAATTAATTTTGTTTGTAAGGATAACTTTAACTTTCATCAGTTTTAATTTGGAAAAATTCTATGGTGGCCAATGATACGATACATGTACTGGGTACACATTTCTAAGGATGACTCAAATGTAGAACGATTGGCTATATGTTGGATAATTACAGATTTTGTGTCACTATCATATATAACTCTTCTTTTCTTTGGAAAGAGGTGAACATAAATAAATAAATAAATAAATAAATAAATAAATAAATAAAACACAGAATACTAAAATTTAATTTTAAATACTGATTCGTCAGGCTTTCGGCATGCATTTGTTCGGGCCAAAGAAGGTTACTGCTACAATTACATTGTTGTAAACAACTGTATGCGTAGCTAACACTGGCAGCTGAGAAAATCGCAACGCATACTAACGATGAAGTATTTATGAAGTGTTGTGTATACTGAATCTATTGTGTGCTTAACTGTGTGTATTATAGTAAGGTTGTACTTATTTGTACTTTGTATTACGGTTACGTGTCAACAGGATGTTTACCAGCATTTGAGTTCAAGTTCAGTCTAATTTACAATTAGACTGTTCTTTTTTTCAGTAGGATGACCCATGTCCTCTTATGATTTGGGTCATTAGAAGATGTGTATATAATATAGATTTGATACGCATGAAATTCATTCCTGTTTTAGATCAGTCTGTGGGAATCCATTTGTGATCAGATTTTACATTGTGTTGTTGAAATCAGATATAAATTCGAGAGGAATTATTTATTTAATATATCTATTGATTGGAATTACTAAAGTGCTCATTTCATTTTTGAATTAATACATCACTTTGACTTTTGTGAACTCATTCAAAGACATTCTGGATTGTATCTTTGTGTTATATCTGACATTTTACTATTGGAACTCATTCAGAACATGCTATATTCTTGGACTTGTGATTAGGACACTTAGGATTATTTGGAATGTGATTCTTGATATTGTAAGTATCTTTTGAATTTAACTTTGTATTGTAGGGAAATAAATTGCTTGTTGATATTACTGACATGGTTATTTTCTTTCTGTCACATATTTTTAAGAATTGGGGGCTCTTCCAGGATGTGAATTGTTTTTAATTACAATTTAAATTGACATTGTTTTGGAATTTTCATTGTCCCTGGTAAAGATTTTTATTTCACCCATTTGAGAAATCTTTTCGTGAAACCAGCAAGCATTCACATTGTCATCTAAGGTTCTGAACTTTGTTTCAAGTCCTACCGAGGTAGGGTTAGATTCTATGAAAAAGGACGAGTAGCTTGAACTTGCCAGACATTATGATCTTTCTGAAACGAAAGTGTCTTTGACAAAGCAAGAGATAAAGAAAATTTTAATTCCATATTTGGTGGGAAAGGAAATTTTGGATAATAATGCTTTGGTTTTTATTGATAAGACGGTATCTGGTTTTTATTGGAAAATAAGGGAATTACAGCTATAAAAAAACAACAGATGGAATTAGAATTAAGAAAGCTTCAGCTTCAAAAAGAGGAGAGGGAAATATAAATGCATGTGCAGAGAGAGGAAAAGGAGAGAGAGAGAGAGAGAGAGAGAGAGGGAAAAAGGAAAGGCAGAGAGAGAATGCAGATGCTGAGAGAGAGAGAGAGAGAGAGAGAGAGAGAGAGAGAGAGAGAGAGAGAGAGAGAGAGAGAGAGAGAGAGAGAGAGAGGCGAGACAGATGCTGAGAGAAGAAAGAGAAATGCAATATAGATTAAAGGAATTACAACTGGCAAGCGGATCACTCTCCCCCTGCCCCTTTACATACAAATTAAGGTTTTGATGTTACCAGATAAATAAGGTTAGTACCCCCTTTTCAGAATAAAGAAGTAAATAAATATTTTCTTCACTTTAAGAAAATTGACGAAAACTTGAAATGACCCAGAGTGCATTGGACTTTGCTACTACAAAGGGTACTTATTACACTTCACTGTCGTACAACAGAGTGTTGATAATGATGTGGTTAAAGAATATATCTTGAAGTGTTATGAGTTTTTACCTGAGGCATATCGACAGGGATTTAGGAATTGTAGATACGAAACTGGACAAACCCATGTCGAATTTGCAAGGGAGAAAGAACAACTTTTTTTTTAGGTGGTGCCCAGCCAAGAAGGTTGATCAAGATAACGATAACCTCAGACAGCTCGTATTAATTGCAGAGTTCAAGAAGTGCATCATTAGTGATGTCAAGACTTACCTTGAGGCGAAAAGAGTGTAAAGTTTTGAAAATGCTGCTAGCATTGCTGATGATTATTCCTTAGCTCACAAAGTTTCATTTGTCAGTAAGTCTACCTCTCAGCAGGGTTTTGGTTACATACCATCTCAGTCTCAAACGAGTACTTCCAAATTTCAATCTGGTACAACGTTTTGAAATCAAACATCTGATCAGAAATCCTTATCTCTTCCTACGTGCATGTACTGTAAAAAGAAATGGCACATCATTTCTGATTACTTCAGGTTGAAAAATAAGCAACAAAACAAAGACAGAACTATTCCAAATGCTCTTATTTCAAAGAGGTCAAGGTCACGGTCTTGTATTAAAATCAATACATTTGTTGGGTCAGACAAACCACAGTCTGATTCTATTTTGGAGGCTTATGAACCATTGATGTCAGAAGTTTCTATATCACTTATTGGTGATTCTGCCCAACCTATCTCTATTAAAATATTAATGGACGCAGGAGCTTATCGGAGTCTTTTGTTATCAGGTACTTTGCATTTGTCTGAGAAATCTACTTCTAGTGAAAGTGTACTTTTTCAGAGAGTAGAGTGCGGCTTTGTAAATGTTCCTCTCCATTGTGCCAATTAGGCATTAGACTTAGTTTTCGGACCCGTGGCTGTTGGGGCGGTGACTTTTTAAGCTATAGAAGGTATCCGTTTGTATCTAGGCAATGACCTAGTTGGAGTTAAGGTCGTGGTTAATCCCCTTGTAACTGACAAGCTTAGTTTTGATCAAAAAGTTGATCCTTTTGAGATTGAAATCTTGGATTGGTATCCTTCCTGTGCAGTGATCAGAGCTATGCAAAAAAAAAAACAAGAAACAAAAACTATTAAGAATGGTGTTGATCAGGAAATTATTCCTTCAGCTAACACATTTATTGGTCAGTCTCTTTATGAGGTCACCTTTTTTTCCTGTTATTGATGAATCAAAAGGTCAATTGATCACAGTGATTTACTACTCATTCTCTCGATTCTAATCAGAGTGACAAAAGACAATCACTCATTGTCTAATAGGAACAAGATCTTGAGATCTCCTGTTTGTTTCAGAGGGCTAATAGGGAAACTGAAGCCACACAAGTTCCAGATTGTTACTTTGTGGAACATGGGGTCCTTATGAGAAACTGGAGACCACCTGAGGTACCCGCAGGTGACGATTGTCAGTGAGTTATCAAATTGTCGTTCCGAGGTCATATCGACAGGAACTTTTTAGTCTAGCTAACGAAACTCCTTTGGCTGGTCATTTATGAGTCAATGCGACTGATCACAAGATCTTGAATCATTTTTAATGGTCGACTCTTGAAAGTGATGCCTCTAAATACTGTAGATCGTGTCACACTTGTCAAATGGTAGGAAAACCCAATCAGATGATACCTAAGACTCATCTGCAACCTATTCCTGTATTTGACGAACCATTTAGCAGAATAATGGTAGACTGTGTAGGTCCTTTACCTAAGACCAAGTCAGGCTACCAATACTTGTTGACCATAATGTGTGCGATGACAAGAATTCCAGAGGCAATTCCTTTGAGAAATATTAAAACTAAAACTATTGTGAAAGCTTTGGTAAAGTTTTTTTTACACTTGTTGGCCTTTCCAAATCTGTTCAGTATGATCAGGGGTCAAATTCTATGTCTGGAATTCACCAAGAAGTTGTGCATCAATTAGGGATCCAACAGTTTAAATCTTCTGCCTATCATCCTAAAAGTCAAGGAGCTTTGGAAAGATTTAAAAACTTTGAAGAATATGATTCGGTCATATTGCTTTGATACATTAAAGGATTGGGATGGGGGTATTCATTTGTTGTTGTTTGCTATTAGGAAATCAGTTCAAGAGTCATTGGGTTTTAGTCCCTTTGAACTGGTTTTTGGACATACTGTTAAAGTCATTGAAAGAGAAACCTATTTCAAATGAAGATCCAAAGATTAATCTTCTTGACTATGTCTCTGATTTCAAATATAAGTTGTCAAAGCTTGTAAAGTAGCAAGAACTAATCTTCACTCTACTCAGTCAAAAATGAAATTAAGGTATGACAGAAATACACCGGAAGGGACTATTCAGTCTGGCGATAAAGTCCTGAATCTCTTTCCCATACCTCAAAATCCTCTTCGGGCTAAATTGTATTGTCCTTATACAGTTGAAAAGAAAGTAAATGACTTAAATTATATTATTATTTACTCCTGGGAGGCGGAGTTAGAAGCAACTTTGTCACATAAATATGTTAAAGGAGTATATTGATAGAGATAGAACAGTTAATTATTCAATCAATTTAGTTGTACCTGTCCCACACAGTGAGGATGTCAACAATGGAATGCAATCTTATTATAGTGACTCTGGTGTAACCAAGCTTCAGAATTCAGAAATATTAAACAATCTGGACCAGAAACTTTAACATCTACAACATCGGGAAAGAAATGAACTAAAACAGCTATTTCATGAGTATGATCACTTGTTTCCTGATGTTCCAACACAAACAATTAAAATTTATCATGACGTTGATATTGTAGATTCTACACCTGTGAAACAGCATCCTTACAAGATGAATCATCTCAAGCAGGAATATTTGAAAATTTTTACTGAAGAATGATTGTATTGAACCAAGTAAACGTAACTAGAGTTCACCATGTATTCTTGTGCCAAAACCAGATAATACATTCCGCATGTGTCCTGACCAGAGAAAAGTCAACAGTGTCACCAAAACGGATTCATGTTCAATGCCAAGAATAGATGATTGCATCGACAACATTGGAAATGCGAAATATGTCACCAAATTTGACCTTTTAAAAGGATTCTGGCAAATTCCACTGACGGAAAGAGCAAAAGAAATTTCGGCATTTGCAACTCCAGGAGAACTTTATCAGTATAAAGTGATGCCTTTTGGAATGAAAAATTCTCCGGCAATATTCGAACGTATCCATTTGGTCTAGATAATTGTGACGTGTACATCGATGACGCCTTTATATACAACGATACTTTGGAAGATCACTTGGAAACCATTCGGAAATTCTTCGATCAACTCAGTGATGCAAACCTGACAGTTAATTTATGCAAAAGTGAGTTTTGCCATGCTTGTGTCACATTTTAATGGCATATTGTGGGACAAGGTCAAGTTAAACCTGTAGAAGCTAAGGTCAAGGCTATCTCTGAATTCCCTGTGCCTAGTAGTAAAAAGCAACTGATGCAATTCTTCGTTATGGCAGGATATTATCGGAAATTTTGCTCTAATTTGTCCATAATTGCTGAACCTGTGACAAATTTGTTGAGTAAGAAATCCAAGTTTCATTGGTCTGACAAATGTCAGGAATCTTTTGACAAATTAAAGGCCATACTTGAGAGTGCACCATCCCTTTTAGCACCAAATTTGAGCCAATTATTTAAAATATCTGTTGATGCAAGTGATGTAGGGGTTGCTGGAGTATTGATTCAAGAAGAAGAAAAAATTGTGTGGATCACCCAGTGTGTTATTGTTCTAAAAAACTAAACAAGCACCAGAAAAATGATTCCACAATTGAGAAGGAATGGTTAGCTTTGATATTGGCTTTGCAACATTTTGAAGTGTATATCAGTTCAGCTCCTTCTCCGATTATTGTATTCAGTGATCACAATTCCCTTTTTTTCATTAACAAAATGAAGAAAAAAAATCAAAATTGTTGAGGCGGAGTTTAATGCTGCAAGAATGCAACATTGACATTAGACACATCAGGGGAAAAGACAATGGGATTGCAGATGCACTCTTACGTGTATATAAGTTCCATATTGCTTTATTTTGTGTATATTTTGTGTAATTAAGCTAAGTGTCATTCATAAGACATTTCCCTATGTAATTTTGATTATTATAGTATCATATGCGTATTTGACAAATATCGAAAAGAAAGCTTTATTGTATAAATCTTTCTTTTTCTTTGGGGGGTGGAGGGGTTTTGTATATTTGATCTATGATGTGTGTTTAAATCTTGGCCATGAAGGTAAGTTGTACTTTACATTGTGGTCACTATTTTGTTTACAAACATTTGAGTTCAAGACCAGTCTTGTTTACAGTTAGACTGAATTTTTTTTCTTCGCATTTTATTGCTTCACTTCCTGTTATGATATAGGTCAAGTGAAATGTGTATAATTGGGATTTGGTAAACAAATAGTTCATTCCTGTTTTAGATCAGTCTGTGGGAATCCATTTGAGGTCAGAGTTTAAAGTGTTTGCCGTTGAAATCAAATATAATTCCAGTGAAGTTATTTACTTAATATATTCATTGGAATTAGAAAAGTGCCCATTGACTTTTGAATTATTACATTACTTTGGACTTTTGTGAACTCATTCAAAGATATTCTGGATTGTATCTTTGTGTTGTATCAGGACATTCAAGACTATTGGAACTCATTCGGAACATTCCATATTTTTGGACTTGTGATTAGGACATTTACGATTTGGAATTTGATTCATAATATTGTAAGTATCTTTTTAATTTCGCTTTGTACTATAGGGAAATAAATTGCTTGTTGATATTACTTACATTGTTCGTTTCACTTTCTTTCTGTTACCTATTTTTGAGACCTAGAGTCGTAACATAGGTACGAACGATTGTGTACCCATTTCCTCCTCTGTTCATTTCCTTTGTAATGGTGACGAATCCCATTCTTAACAAGAAAGTTTTTGCAGACACTGATATGTAGGTTTTGAAATAGCCATATAGCTGTATTGCTACCTTTACATCTACTTCTAAAATACATTGGGTTGTCGTTAATATCTTTGATTTATTATTTTGTTTCGATTTTTATGTTCTTTACAAGCCTATCTTGAGATATTTCCCAGCAGTAAAGCTAGGTACATCATATGACCTTGACCTCTCGTATTAATCGTCAGCTTTAATTTTACCTTCTAATCATTTGCTTTGGTGTATCTAATTGGTATGTAGTAAATCCCCCTCTTATTCCTGATCATATCATAGTCTATAAGTAATTATAACTCTACTTCATTTATTTTCAAACTCGCGTCATGACCAAGTCTCGATGCACTGTAATAATATGCAGGATCTAACTGTAATTATTCAAGAGAAGACATTACTAAACTCGTCAAAAATATCACACAACATCATAAATAACTTTCTTGACAAAGTAGTTATGTAAGTCACCAGGAAACTTTCATTTGAAATATTTCATGGCATCTTTTACATACTTGTAATCCTACTTTGTTATCCCTGATATTTTTAGAGGCTGGAATGAAACTTCTGAATAGGTAAAGTTAAGGTTACTTTTCAAATTCATCCATATCCTTCTACGGGTAAATGTCTTTTTTCAATTATTTGGGTTCCAGTTTTCATGAAACCTTTTTTGTTTTTAGAAAATTTGTCATAATTTCTTATAATTATAAAGTATTATTATCACTTCTTGATCGGAGTCATTTTTCACCAATATCTTGACGAATAGATGAGAATATTAGACAGAAGAAAAAAATGGATAAAGAGTGACATATTCTTTGGATATATGCAATTCAAATTACACTCGTTATGTGCACGATCTCCATACTTATAATATATATAATTTCTTCAGACGTCATGTCTATTGATTTATCTACTTGATTACATACTCTCTGGTGTTCGTTCAATTTACACTGATAGTTATAACAATATAAACAATTGTTATAAAGTACCTTTAATTGACTTGTTCATTTAATTGAGATGACACCGATCTTGACACATCCTTTATTCCACAATAATGATATTTGTTTCCAACAAATACATTTAACATATACACATACATATCTCTTTCTATCACTACTAGTTTAATGAGTTTGTCTACAATTTCGTGTACATTTACAGTCACATTGAATTCATTTTCAAGTTCATCAATATCGTCTACTTTTATTTAGCTTCAATGAAAACAATGTTTATGCTTGTCAATGTTATATTTGGACGGTCTGTATGGATGATCTCTTCGTGGGTTAAGTATAAATTCTGCGATATGTAAGAAACTTCTATTATCCTTGTTTTCGACGAAAAAATGTTGTTTCGTACAAAAATGTCACAATATCTATCCTTCAGTATGAGTGATTTATTATTATTCTGGGGGTTTTCTTTGATTTTTGGGTGAGGAATTTTATATCTACCATTTTTTGTAGCGACACAATGTTTTGAGCTGATTCCCAATTGTTAAAAGAATCATCATACCATTTCCATTTCACCATGACATATTTTTCCCATTCATTCGTTTTGTCTCCGAAATGTTTCCAATAATGTAATGTTATCTTATTTGTCATACGGGAACAAATCCTCTTCGTAAATCTTCCTCAATGTTCTCTCCGTTTAAGTCATCCAATTTGTAGATACCCAGCTCGCCTAATATCATCTGTCTGATTTTCAAAATGTCCTGTAAAATTAGGTAGGTAACCATTTGCAAGGATATATTTATAACCTCCTGACCCTTGCTCCAAAAGTATATTTTAATTGTTAGATAACCAAATAAATTAATTCAGACTTTAGATCTATTCTGTTTGGTTCTTGCTTCGACTGCTATCATGTATTTGGGATTATATATATGAATCTATGATACATGTTATTATATCACTCAATTAGCTTATGTAATACATTTACCAAATTACCAGTATCGCCTTGTGTAAAAACAATACGTATTTCTTTATTCTAGCTTTTAGAAGTGTGTTAAACCTCTCCACAACAGACTTTCTTTTCAGAATATTCAATGTTATCGTTTTCCAGCAACTTCTTACCTTTGTGGTTGTAAAATTGCTTCTCTTCATCTAACTGCATCTTGTATGGTTTTCATGCCTTAAGAATACTTTTAATGGATTATGCATATTATCCCACCTTTTCGACCTCACTTTCTCAGCTCATGCATATTTGTATAAAATAATATGAAAGTAATGTTTATGTATGCTGGAGTGGGTAAACGTAGGGTCTAACATAACTGTGCTGAAACCCAACACACAAGAAAATAGAGACATTAATTTGCATATCTCTAACATTACAAAGGGTATTATTTCGTGCTTTGAAAAGATATGAGATTTACAGATAACTTTAAATAATCGTGGGATGTATTCTCCCCAGTGGGCTTAGTAATACCATAGAAACTGTAAAGTACAAAAGAGGTATTAATTTAGCATTCAACACAAGCAACTATCTGAACTCTTTTCAGTTGTCTTTAGATCTTATAACGTTTGCTAGATCTCTCAACAACGACTCAACAAAAATGTAAATTGAATTTACTGAAATTATAATTAGATTTTAGATAGCTTAATGGACTTCTGTATTGCCTCTGATAGATTCAACGCTAAAGAGCACAATTTAGTATAACAATACAATTATCAGTCTTACAAGGTTAAAAAAAACTATGTAAGCTGTTACGTGTTAAAGTTCCACTTGTAAGAGATAATCTTGTTGGTCTGTTAATATCATCTCAAGTCTGTTTTCAAGAGGACAGATGTAAATGTTCACTCTTAGAAGTTTTTTTTATCATTAAGATGTAGAAGTATTCTTTCTTAATTATTAATGAAGGGCAATTTCTAATGCATTAGAATGGGGAATGCCCTCAGAACATATTATATTTTCATTATTCATTCATTTACGTATTCAACCATATCAAATGCGTGAATGCTAAAAATAAGTAAATGTATTGATCACTGATTTCCTGATAGTTTGAAAACGATTGAAACAAAGAGTAATGTTTACCTTTCATAAATGATTAAAATGTAATTGCCATTCACTTTGTATGGCATACAAAGAACTTTATTATTAGTATTTTAAGGTTTGGGTATTCTTTAATACGTATACATAAGATGCCAAAGAAATTACTGAAAAATACATACATTCTTAATCATCATGATAGCGTAGAATGACTCACACTAATGAAAGACGTTAACAAATATAAATTAACAAAATAATAACAATTCACACAATAAACTTCAATTTTATCCATATTAATGTAAAATAACAATAGAAAGTATATTATCGTTCTATTGTCTCCCTTTGCCTGCTATATTCTGCTTTCCGGTTCATAATATTTTAATCCATGTGTGCAACATAATTATTTGGATCTTGACATACCTTTTTCTACACGCTGATATCAGAGTACAGTTACAGTAACCGAACATTTAAGTGATCGGAAAGTTTCCCATTGTGACAGTTTCCATTTCCTGTTCAGACTTGGAAAGTACGTAGTAGGATGAATGATGAGTTAGGCAGCACACTTTTAATTCAACATTTTAGAGTGTGTTTTATGGCATAGCCTTAAAAAATGAACAGTATTCTAATAGTCCTAAGGGTTTGCTGGGGATTATTATTTTTTTCTACTAGCCTAATATTCTATTTTCTACATATTTGGACTATTTTACTGAAGTAGAACTGATATTTCTAAATTTTTTAAGTCTTAAATGTTTAGTTTTGTGTTCAGATAGTTTCGTGACTAATGACCTTGATACAATATGTCATTTGATGTTGGGTTGAGCATTTCTCCTATTTCCTACTACTGACGTACAAAACATAAAATTCCACTTATATGTGGCGTCTCTTTTATGCTTCTTCTTTCTATATTATCCTTCCTTTTCAGAATCGGCAGCCAATTGTCCTCTAGACTTCGTTATTCTACATGGCCACTATAATGTAACCACCAACGGCTACATCCTGTTGTTTGGATGCGATGAAGGCTTCGTTCTGTATGGATCCAGAATTGCTGTATGTTTTGGCACGGTGTGGTCCAATCTGCCACCACAATGCATAAGTAAGTAAACAAAGTGGAGTTAAGTGAAGTAAAGTAAGTAAGTAAGTGAGTAAGTAGGTATGTAAGTAGGTTGGTAGGTAAGTAAGAATTTTTTTTATAAGTAGGTAAGTAAAACAGTAATTCAATAAAGTATGTAAGTATGTACGTAAGTAAAGTATATAAGCAAACAACTACTAGTATGTGAGAATCATCCGTAGTTGCAGAAAATGTCAAATGTGATAGTAGCGATATTCTGTTGGTTTAAGCGGCGGAGTTGTGATTTTTGAATGAGTAAACAAGGTGTTTACTCGTAAACACTAATTCCTTTACCAACAGAAGCACATTTGTAGTAGCTGACAAATTTGGTATGAGGTACTTGAATTTTTGGTACTTCCGCAGCTCTAATTTATAGTAACGTTGTTTGTTTTTTCACTACTTAAAACTATTTGCAGTTTATTTGAAGAGTTTATCGTAAATAACAAATTCAAAATTAAACTTTAAATTTTCATGAATTTTTGAAAGTTGGCCATTTTGATCTTCATTTTTTTAAAACGGTGGTGTCAGATCAAGGCCTGTAACAGGCACATACATTGAAACTTTGTAGCAAAATTTCAGATACACTTGTTTCAACACAGATAAAAGCCTTCTGTATTCCGATAAAAATTTCTCTCCTGATAGGACTCAGTTTACAAATGTTACAAATGTGGTCTCAATTTATTTTTTATAGTAGTTTCAACGTACGATTCATTTGGATTTGGACACATCGGAAAGTTCAGTAATGGGAAAAATATGTAGAGACAACATAGGGAAATAATTGTGTACGGAGTCCATGTAGCACGTAATGGTAATGGTGACTGTCTGCAGCGCCACTAGCGAGAAATGGAAGTAACTTAGTTTTTGGGAAAGGGCTATATAGACTGGTAAGGAGGAAAATACAAAAAGTCACTCAAACATGACAGATATGTTACATTAACCTAGTTTGTATATGTTTAAATTATCCTCCTTGAGATGCATCCAAAATGTCACGTTTCAAGAGTGTAAGTGAAATAAAGTTCAAGATGTTGAGGGCGTTACGATTGGATAGGTGAAAACACCAGTCATCCGAGAGTGAAAATGCGCTCATATTGACTTAAGTAAATAACATAGAATATATATATATTGTCACGGAATTGTATGGTTTATATCAATATGTATATGTGATCAAAAATGTATTCGGGTTTCGTTTCCGACTAGAGCGTTACTCGGGGGTTGTTTATTTTTTTCGGCTCTAGTTATTTTGAAATACTGAGCGCGATTCACCCCATGCTGCACGTGCAAATTGCCTGCAGTGAAAACTCACGTGCCTAGCTGCTGCGCATATCTGTCACAGCTAGAGTACATATAGAGCGAATTCTCTATAAACAAATTACACTACGATGAGTCTTGTCAGAAAGCTTACCTCTTTACGGGAGCAAAACTTCAGCTGTAGAGGTATGTGAAATTTAAGATTGTATTCTTTATCACTATTCGTTTTATATGACATAATTGTTTCGTATATTAGATGTTTTAGAACTTATTCTAAATTCTACAGAGAGTCAATACCTAGGTCATACAACGCCATGATATTAGAAATCCTGTAGGCTGGTTCAAGTTAGCTATTTGTTGTAACTGAACAGACGGGTATTATTTAATTATACGCGGCATGCATTGAATGATTAATGTAATGTGTAACGAGGCGTAATTCATGTGCGCGCATGCGCAACATATATCAATACAAAAGTACTAACCGTGTCATATGTACTACACGGTTTAGTTGTTATACTTTTAGCTGTTCCATATGTATGGTTTGGTGGTGTGTGAAGTCACAGAACTCTGTGTGGTTTCGTGTGACGTGTACGCTGTGTCTGGTGACGTTGTTTCGGAAGAGTGTACTGGTTTTCTCGATGCGAGGGACCAAGGCTTCTCGATCAACGGGTCTGTGTTAATGTGAAGGCTCTCGAGGGACCCTTCAACAGACTGGGAGGGGTGGACCATGCGTGGTGGCTCCTTGACCATGGACTAGAGCGGGTGGAACCGTAGATACATCTTGGTAGTCAAACGGACGCCACGATAGTTATATTTATTGCGTGTTCCATTTGATTGTTATCTCAATATTGCTATCTGTGCAAAATTACATTCATTCCCATTTCAATATCGCTATATGTGTGATAGATTCATAATTTCATACATCCCCATTTCAATATCGTTATATGAACGACATATTCATAATTTCATACATCCCCATTTCAATATCGTTATATGAACGACGGATTCATAAATTCATATTCCAACATCGCTTGTTAACTTGATAAATTGACGAGTTAACAGATTGATGGATAAATGAGTATTCTATTGATAAGTGCATAAATCACATGCTTTGGTCACCCTTGGTACTTAATAAGGCCTTGTTTATATTGGGGTGTAAATCATATACTCTTATTTGTCGATTGGTGATAGGATGCTATTCACGTTTGTTTAAAATTCCATTTGTTAAATCCATCTTTGATTTTTCTCGTTGAGTTACTTGTTGTTGATAGTTCCATGTTAGGAACTTTATAATTTTCCTTATCTTTTTGTTATAATGGTGTCAGATTTGTTCATCTTTAAATTGCGTTTATAAATAAACATCTTATTAACGCAGTTGCTTTCGGTGTCTTCACTAATCCAGTCCCAACCCGGCTTCATCCTGTGACAAATGGTGTCAGAAGTGGGATCATTGGATTAGTGGGAACACGGACGTTAGTTTGCATAGGTCTTGACTCCGGTAAGTTTTTTTTTTAGTTATTTATTTCAGATTGTGACCTTCCTGACAAGAACTAATTCAGGCGGGTGAGTGAATATCTCACTCATATTTTGTTTTATTTACCATTTGTTTGTCATATATACATATTGCATATATTCGGAGAAGGGATATACGGTTGGTTCGTGTAGTCCTAAAAATTGTATGTGTTATATGATAGTGCACTTGGGATTGGTGATCTGATCAACAGTATTTATCATGTCGTCACTCAAAGATCTAGTGGAGTTGGGTAAACAGTTTGGGTATGAGGGGGAGGCCCTTAGAAAATTCGTTCAGGAGGAGCAGGCTCATGAAAGGGACCAAAGGGTAAAGGAGAGAGATATAGAAAGGGAAAAATTACAACTAGAGAAGCAAGCGGAGAGGGAAAAGTTAGAATTAGACAAGCAAGCCGAGGAAAGGAAGATATCATTTGAGAAGGAGAAGATAGAGTTAGAGAAACAGGCAGAGAAGGAAAGGATAGGTTGGGAAAGGGAAGCAGAAAGGGAAAGAATAGAGCAGGTAAGAGACCTTGAGGAAAGAAAATTAGCGAGGGAAAAACAAGCAAAGTTAGAAGCCATTGAGTTAGAAGACAGGAATATGGAGAAAGAACATAGAAGGAAATTTGAATTATTAGAGGCTAAGAAAGAGGGTCAACAAGAATCAAAGTTAAGAGGCCCTAAATTACCCCCTTTCGAAGATGACAAAGATAACTTAGATAGTTATTTACATAGGTTTGAGCGATATGCTACCATCCAAAAGTGGAAAAAAGATGATTGGTCGCTCCATCTCAGCGCGTTACTTAAAGGTAAAGCGCTAGATGTATATTCGCGTCTACCCGTGGACGAGGCATTGAACTATGACGCGTTAAGAGAGGCACTCCTTAAGAGATACGAGTTGACAGAACAAGGGTTCCGCAAAAAATTTAAATATAGTAAACCCGAGAAAGGCGAGACATTCACCCAGTTCGCCAGTAGGACGGGGAATTATTTCCAGCGTTGGGTTGAATGTGGTAAGATCCAAAAAACGTTTGAGGGTCTTACCGATTTTCTACTTAGGGACCAGCTGTTAAACACTTGTGGTAGGGAATTGTACTTGTTCCTGAGGGAAAAGTCCTTCAATAATATCTCAGATATGGCTACTCAGGCAGACTATTTCGCCGATGCTCGGGGAGGTACCCAGAATGTGATCTCAAGGGATAACAAGGGAGGTAATCAAGGAAAAGATCAGAGACCCAGAGAACCCGAGAAACGTGGTACACATAAAGGTGGAAACTTTCAATCTGGGAAGGGTACGAATCGTAGGGATAGACAATGTTTTACCTGTAAGGAATGGGGTCACATCACGCCCGATTGTCCGAAAAGGAAGGGGTTTGTCCAGAGGGTCGCGGTTGCTATCGAAAGCAGAGCATGGTCAGGGGGCGGTAAGCGCGATGATTTTCCGCGTGATAATTCGGGGACTAATAACGTGAATACGGTGTACGAATCCGCAGCGCGTGCGCAGATCGGTCGTGATGTTATTCAGTCGATCGGCACTTGTCTTTTTCCCGAGGCGAGAGTACCGACTGCTACTGGTACCGCCAACGGTCAAGAAGTCACGGTCTTACGCGACACCGGGTGCACGGGCGTCGTAGTAAAGCGGAGTCTCGTTAGGGATGACCAAATGCTTGGTTGGAAATCCCCGTGCATGTTATTAGATCAAACGATTGATCGCGTTCCCGTCGCGAGAATAGAAATCGAGACGCCTTTTCTGACCGGAACCGTAGAAGCTCTGTGTATGGAAAACCCCATATACGACCTAACTATCGGAAATGTCGAGGGATCCAGACTCCCAACTCTCTCTGATTTCCGGTTTCCCGTTGTACAAACGGCTGAAACTAGGGCGCAGGCGCAGGCGAAGAAAACGCCATTACGTAAGTTGAAACTTCCGGAAGCCGTGACCGATATCTCGCGCGATGAATTTACGCATGAGCAAGGGCATGACGCGTCCTTGAGCGCGACCGCGGAGAGGATCGTATCCGGTACCGCGAAACATTGTAAGGGCGGTTCAAGTTTGAAGTTTATACGTAGGGAAGGTTTAATGTACAGGCAATTTACCACGTTGGATGGTAGAAAGTGTTTCCAACTGGTTGTCCCCCAGAAATTCAGGTCCCGTATACTTAGAGTAGCGCACGAGTTCGGTAGTGCAGGTCACTTGAGTAGGAAAAGGACGACGGACAAAGTATTAAGAGAATTTTATTGGCCAGGTGTAAATAGTGACGTAGCACGATTCTGTCGTTCGTGTGATGTATGCCATAAAGCTGTTGAAAAGGGCGTTTTGAACGTCGTATGTATTGCGGTCATAGAAGACGAGCCGAGTGACCCCAACACAGAAATTCCCCTTGAGTACCCCATGGTTGTAGGAAATGAGGGAATAGATATGGTCAGCGTGTGCCCAGAATTACCTGAAGGTCAGCGTCAGCAAGTCAGGGAAATTTTAAGTAAGTACCCAGACGTATTTACAGATCGACCAGGTAATACTGGATTAATAACGCACGAGATAAACTTGAATACCTCGGAGCCAATCAGAATAAAGGGATATCCAATACCCTTTAACGCACGGGAGACAATCGATGAGGAAGTAGGTAAAATGTTAGACCTGGGAGTGATTGCACCCTCAAACTCCCCCTATTCTTCCCCCGTGGTATTGGTTAGAAAGAAAGACGGAACTAATCGATTTTGTATAGACTTTCGACAACTAAATAAAGTCACCGTGTTTGATGCTGAACCGATGCCAGACATGGAGGGCTTGTTTTCAAAATTGGCAGGGCACCAGTACATTTCTAAATTAGATCTAACAAAAGGTTATTGGCAGGTGCCCATCGCTGAAAATGCTCGCGTATTAACGGCATTCGCGACCCCTAAAGGTCTTTTCCAGTTTAAGGTTATGCCTTTTGGTTTGGTTAACGCCGGTGCGTCGTGCGTGCGTCTTATGCGAAAATTGTTGAAAGGCATGAACAACCTAGATAGTTTTGTCGACGATATTCTAGTATACACACATACCTGGGAAGAGCATGTTAGGGCATTAGTCGATCTGTTTGACAGACTCCGCAAGGCAAATCTCACAGCGAGACCCTCCAAGTGTAGCATAGCATATTCTAACTTGGAATGCTTGGGCCATCTAGTAAGTGGGTCAGGGCAGTTAAAACCCCACCCTGATAAAATTGACGCGATTAAAGACGCTCCTAGGCCAGAAACCAAGAAACAGATACGATCGTTTCTTGGATTGATAGGTTTTTATAGGAAGTTCGTTCCAAATTTCGCCGCTATAGCTAGTCCATTGACGGATTTGACTAGGAAAGGGCAGCCAAATAAAGTTTCTTGGGGTTTATGCCAAGAGAAAGCTTTTAACGCCCTTAAGGCAAGATTGATCAGTGCACCGATCCTAAAGTTGCCAGAATTAAATAGATCGTTCATATTGAGAACTGATGCATCCGACACGGGCTTAGGAGCAGTTTTGCTACAGGAGCAAGACGGTGTAAAGTTACCCATAGCTTATGCTAGTAGGAAATTGCTGCCTAGGGAGCAAAACTACTCCGTGATCGAAAAGGAGTGCTTGGCACTGGTGTGGGGTGTAGGTAAATTCCACACGTACCTTTTCGGAAGGGAATTTGTCCTTGAAACGGACCATCAGCCTCTCATATATTTGAACAAGGCAAAAGTTGCCAACGCAAGATTGATGCGTTGGGCATTGACTCTGCAGCCATATCGTTTCCGGATCGAAGCAATCAGAGGGTCGGAAAATGTAGGGGCCGATTATTTAAGTAGAGTGTGATTTGCAGTTTTTTTTCCTACCATGATATTCTGGTAATGTAAATAATACGTTTCAGTTTGTATTTGTGCAAAATTCCGTGATTTTCTAAAAGTGCTTCCACTTTTTTTTAAGGGGGGAGGTATTGTCACGGAATTGTATGGTTTATATCAATATGTATATGTGATCAAAAATGTATTCGGGTTTCGTTTCCGACTAGAGCGTTACTCGGGGGTTGTTTATTTTTTTCGGCTCTAGTTATTTTGAAATACTGAGCGCGATTCACCCCATGCTGCACGTGCAAATTGCCTGCAGTGAAAACTCACGTGCCTAGCTGCTGCGCATATCTGTCACAGCTAGAGTACATATAGAGCGAATTCTCTATAAACAAATTACACTACGATGAGTCTTGTCAGAAAGCTTACCTCTTTACGGGAGCAAAACTTCAGCTGTAGAGGTATGTGAAATTTAAGATTGTATTCTTTATCACTATTCGTTTTATATGACATAATTGTTTCGTATATTAGATGTTTTAGAACTTATTCTAAATTCTACAGAGAGTCAATACCTAGGTCATACAACGCCATGATATTAGAAATCCTGTAGGCTGGTTCAAGTTAGCTATTTGTTGTAACTGAACAGGCGGGTATTATTTAATTATACGCGGCATGCATTGAATGATTAATGTAATGTGTAACGAGGCGTAATTCATGTGCGCGCATGCGCAACATATATCAATACAAAAGTACTAACCGTGTCATATGTACTACACGGTTTAGTTGTTATACTTTTAGCTGTTCCATATGTATGGTTTGGTGGTGTGTGAAGTCACAGAACTCTGTGTGGTTTCGTGTGACGTGTACGCTGTGTCTGGTGACGTTGTTTCGGAAGAGTGTACTGGTTTTCTCGATGCGAGGGACCAAGGCTTCTCGATCAACGGGTCTGTGTTAATGTGAAGGCTCTCGAGGGACCCTTCAACAGACTGGGAGGGGTGGACCATGCGTGGTGGCTCCTTGACCATGGACTAGAGCGGGTGGAACCGTAGATACATCTTGGTAGTCAAACGGACGCCACGATAGTTATATTTATTGCGTGTTCCATTTGATTGTTATCTCAATATTGCTATCTGTGCAAAATTACATTCATTCCCATTTCAATATCGCTATATGTGTGATAGATTCATAATTTCATACATCCCCATTTCAATATCGTTATATGAACGACATATTCATAATTTCATACATCCCCATTTCAATATCGTTATATGAACGACGGATTCATAAATTCATATTCCAACATCGCTTGTTAAATTGATAAATTGACGAGTTAACAGATTGATGGATAAATGAGTATTCTATTGATAAGTGCATAAATCACATGCTTTGGTCACCCTTGGTACTTAATAAGGCCTTGTTTATATTGGGGTGTAAATCATATACTCTTATTTGTCGATTGGTGATAGGATGCTATTCACGTTTGTTTAAAATTCCATTTGTTAAATCCATCTTTGATTTTTCTCGTTGAGTTACTTGTTGTTGATAGTTCCATGTTAGGAACTTTATAATTTTCCTTATCTTTTTGTTATAATGGTGTCAGATTTGTTCATCTGTAAATTGCGTTTATAAATAAACATCTTATTAACGCAGTTGCTTTCGGTGTCTTCACTAATCCAGTCCCAACCCGGCTTCATCCTGTGACATATATATATATATATATATATATATATATATATATATATATATATATATATATATATATATATATAATGTGTATTGTTTACGACATAAATTTGCCATCTTTAAGAATACATGTTTTTTATTTTTGAAATCTAAAAGTAAATATTTTTGTGTTTTCTTATATTTGTATAAATTTGTCGTGCATGTTTCTGCGAATATGTGTGTCTCTTCGTGCGTGTGTGTCCATGACTTCTCAAGTCTTTGTCAGAAGAGAAAACCTCAAGTAGAAATCTCAACAGAAGCAATTAAGTTTAATTACTTGACTGCATTGTGATTTGATATTGAAAATGTATTTGTAAAAACGACATCTATAACCTGGTCTATGGTCCTGATATTTAAAAGTCCAACAGAAGTTTTCAGATTAAATATTACATTTCTTCCACATGCACACTGAATGGTTATATTTTCTTTTTGCATCCAATTTTTTGCTATGGCAGTCAGCTTTTTGTTTATTTCCACAACTTTTACATTTCATTCATACCTTTTTTCCTTTCTCACATTAGTGCTAAAACGTATATTCATTGCACTTTCTACATGCTTTCTACATGCTAAGTTGATCTTTTTGCATTAATTCTTGCAATCATATATCAACAGGAATTTTATGTGCATCATCAACATCGACTTATTTTTACCAAACACTCTTCAATATTTAAGAAACTTGTGATTAAAAATGATTACCTAATATTACTGACATTGACTTGCTAAAATTGCTTATTAGTGACTTTCAATATCTATTAATGACTTCTTGTGCATACCTAAGTTATTTTTAGTGCATACAGTTATCTCAGTGCTTTCCTAAGTGACTTGCATTTTCCCTTGCATAAATATGCAGCGCTGCCTAAACAGTGCTTTCACTGCACTCACTTATCAAAAGACACGTGGAATCGGTCGCAACATGTTAAAAATAAAACATGATAACGAGATAGATGAATTCAACTCACAAACAAATCAAAGAATTCAACAGCGTAGAGACAAAATAAAATTATTCAACAACTAAAGTTGTTTAGGAAAGTCTTGCCAAAGCTTATAGAAATATTGAATCTATTGGCTAACAAATTAAGGATTGAAAGAGAAAATATAGACAGATTGTTTACCATATTGAGAAGATAGGGGGAAATTTTAAGAGATTGACTATGTTTGAAGAACAACAACAAAATGAATTAGAAGAAGACATGGAAAAAGCATGAAAGACAAAAAACAAATTGAAACTGAATTGCTTGGCTTCACAGAACAAGAGAATAAAGATGAAAAGAGGAACACATGTATTATTTAGCTCGTAGACAATATCAAATTTTCTCTTGCTAATTAGCAGCGGCTACATCTTTTAAAAAATTGAGACATGGCCTGAGTCTGTACAAAATCAAGCTGGATAAAGTACAACAGCGAAGCTTGTATTTAGCACAACGTCTGAGACTATGTATAGCAGAACTGCGAGGCATATCTACACACGAAGTTTACAATACAACGGTTTAGTCTCTGCAGAACAGAACGTATAATACTCTAGTAAATGCACAGGAAGAACAGAACGCATACTACTCTGTCTGACAAATGGACACAACGTGTACGGCAGAACGGCAGAGCTTACAGAATGCAATTGTTACATCCCTGAAATGTTGTATTTGTACCTACACAAATCTAGTAAACTTTAAACTGGCAGTATACTCTCAGCTTATTTATATCCACTTTTGTTGCAATGTTTGCTTAAAAGCATTGTCAAAGCTAGTTGTGTTATAAAATAACATACAAGAGAAGAGAAATGTTGATTTGCTGATTGCCATGATCAAAAGAGATATAGCGCAATGTTTCAGAAAAGATGCTGATTGACAGATTGCATTCAATAATCACAGCATTGAGACAAGCAAGCAGCATCAACACTGATAGCAAGATTATCACAGTAGTGAAGTATGAAGACGGATTAAATTACGTATTTGATGTCGATAGGTATACAAACTTGTATTAGACTAAATTTGCAGTACAATTCGAAGAATTGTACAATTTACAGGTCAATCTACGTCAATTCTGTAAAAACAGAAATAGAATTTATGGAATACAATTCGATTAAAAACAGCACAAGGTGACTCGGTATATGCAGTGATTGTTTTGAATCAGTAATAGGAATGGCAAAATGTGACATAAATCTGAAATGATTCATACGTTTGAAAGGATTGTAGAAATGCTGCAAATTGTTCAATAATAAAAGTTCCGGTTGCAGATGGATGTCCTGCTTGCTTGTTCATAACGCTAAAAGACAATTTGGCAAGCGTAAAGTATTGTCTGGATGTTTTTATACCGTTCTAAATAGCTGATGTCAGGGTCTTTGCAGAGCAAAACAAGAAACAGTATTTAAGAGATCTTTTCTACAATCCTTAAAGTACAGTTGCTTACACAAATATTAATCAACTGTGAAGACAAATTAAACGAGACAAATATGAAATAAAACAATGACGGATGATTTTAGCAGATTTTGCTCTACCCATATAATTTTTTCATCATTTGATTTCTTTACCGGTATATATTGGCTCATGGCACGACCATAAAAATTAATGATATGTATGCACACAATGAATTACCTTGTCATTGACTGTTCGTTCTCGCCATCATTTTTATCTTGCCATCTATGTTCAAGCGTCATTCTTTGTTGGTTTTGCGCATTTATATGTTACTATACTAATACCTCCTCGAATTGCACTCTCGATCATTAGAAATATAGCATACTCCAACAAAAGTTATAATTCAATACATCATATCCTTAAAATGGGACATGAGCTAATTCTGATGCATTACAATAAATGTACTGAGTTATGTTCGTAGTGTTTCATACAGGCATTCCTAAATTCTTTCAAGATATAACACAACCTTAAAGTATCTTTTTTCACGTAATAGTGGTACAGATTACTGAGTGTGTTAAGGTTGGAGAATAACATCACATCATGTACAAATTTGTAATATTTATTAGATATGTTTGAATCGTTTAGACAGGAACTTAATTTTTCTTTTGATGGTATATATGTTTCATCGCATCTATCGAAATTATCCATGTATTCGTATGGTTCGAAGTCTTTCCTCAAATATGTAGGTGCCGTTGTGCCAAAATGTTTCATTGTCTCAACGAATATGTCATAGTTGAAATTCTTAACCAGCTGCTCTAAATACTGAGCCATGAACCGAACGTTATCTTCAAATCTAATTATTCCGTACGATCCTTTAAGAACCTATATTTCTCATCGTTATTTGTATTACTTTTATCTCTTCATCCGGGTCATTTTACAAGCGTCTTGATAAATAGGTGAATACACAAAAGGATGTTTGTTGGATATCTGAAATTTTAAAATTGCAATCTTTATGTGCTGGACCTCTATGCATTCCAGTCATATGATCATGGTCACGCACATTATGTGAGCTAGCTTTGATATGTCTTTGTCGTTAAATATTGTTTCTCATCGATATGGCATGTATTTGATCAGTTAAAACTTTTACTATCATCCTCTATGAATACCGTA
The DNA here is from genome assembly GCA_029931535.1 of Margaritifera margaritifera. Lineage (NCBI taxonomy): Eukaryota > Metazoa > Mollusca > Bivalvia > Unionida > Margaritiferidae > Margaritifera > Margaritifera margaritifera. The sequence continues at coordinate 1,479,084 of JAQPZY010001622.1, forward strand.
GGTTTAGCGTTTTTCGGCCTTAATCCATCGTGATAACCTGTAATAAAACTCCTGAATGCAATCAATACCTCTGTACACAATTTAATTTAGGATGATCGCTTTAAAATTTGACGAATTATCCCTTTTAAGGCATTATATTTACTGAGATGTCTACATTACATCATATACTTTTGAGTTGTGATAACTTTTCTAGTGTATTGAAAATATTCAAGCATTTTTTGCAGATATATTTGTGTCCGTTCTATCTGTTTATCTGTGATAACATCAATCCGTCCTATTTATCTGTGATGACACCAATTTGGACGGATCTTTTGTTCCAATGTAATGGTACCTTCCGTCTTTGTAGCTATTCGGATCGCTTAAAGTGAAGTATATCAACGTGTCTGACTTCTCAGTGTCAGTTACTCTCACAGGTTTAATTTAATTTCTCTCCATACTGTTCTTCTCTCTATCCCTTCCAATATTTCATAAACATTTATAAAGATAACGAATTCATTCAAAGTTTTTGGGATACAGTCGATTTAAATCGGACATATAATGAAACAATTTCTGTAATTATCTAGATTATATTGTGATGGTCTTTGATGAGTTTTTGGAAGGTATTTAAAATGGATTCCACAGCATATAAAGAAAACACTAATTACATTTACTATATACGTTTATGCAAGCTTTTGTTTTGTTCTTAACTCATTCAGTTAAATCTGTATATGCATCTCCTCTGAGTGGCTGATACCTATCCATGTGCAACGTTAAATATTATATCCTGTCGAACATCCAGTTTTTACTCTCGCTTATTTCCTGTCCACATTTTGTATATAAAATGTCAAATAAACGTTTACCAGATGGTAATAATGATAGAGCAAAATAAATGCAACCTCCCTCGCCAGTGTTCAAGAAATCTCTCTAAAAAACTCACTACCGTCGAATTTATTTTTACAAATAGTAATTGAGTGCATCAGCCCTCAATTGTATTATCTGAAAACGTCATTCGGAACATATCTTACCAACGATATCTCCCCATCACGTGCAGTTCAACATTTTATCTGACTAGCTACTAAAAGTAAGCGGACCGGGAATTCCCAAACTTTTATAAGTGCTATCCAATCTCCGTTATGTCTGAGATCTCCATTATAATGAGACTGCCGGGTGAATCCGAATAATCTCTGTTCAACTGTACACATATTTATCCAATTTTCTAGCTAATACCTGCCAGAAGGTCGAGTCAGCAGGTGCCATGCGTGTGGAAGCTAAATATCAAAGTTCGCAGCTTTCGTTCAGCTGTGCGGCGGGATTCGGATTAACAGGAAACAATTCCATATATTGCAACGGTTCTCACTGGAGCGCTCCGATACCGAAGTGCGTCGGTAAGTTTATATGCTTGTTTCTTGTTTTGTTTTGTTTTTCTTTTTCTTTTTGGGGTGGGGGAGGGGGTTGTGGGTTCTTAAATTGAGATAAAACTGATGTCTCTATCTTTTTATCTTTTATATTGGCTACTGATTCGAGGTCATCTTTGAACTTTCTAAAAGAAGGAGATGGGGAAAGACGGGGATTTGGGGAAGAGTATTTCAGGACAGAAAACGGACTTACCGAGGGTGTGAGAGATTTTGGAGACAATCATTTTTTTATTGGATTTCTTTGCAATTAGCCAATGTACATCCGTATGTCGAAAGACAAATGTAGGATTAAATACTGAAACGAACAAATGTGTGATAGTGTGATAGATAATTACAAATTTGCTAAGTGTGTGTGTATATATATATATATATATATATATATATATATATATATATATATATATATATATATATATATATATATATATATATATATATACAAGATTTCATCCTTCTTTTTAAAGATGTGCGCTTAGTTGAGAGGGTATGGGGGTTGGTGGGTGGAGGATAGATGATGAGTGCCGTATATCGCAGACCCGGCTTTGAATCTCAGTAGGGGACAAATTACAATTATTTTACCTGGATAATAATATTCTTTTGATGTATAATTTTACCTTATATTTTCACGCGTCCTCCTGTAGAATCTAGGTGTAACAGTGCATTATTCCATATTGTTTCTAGTTCGACATATTGCTCAAATTAATTTCTACTTTTCGGAGGCAGAATATCCATTTTATCGTTGAATAAAATTGTCTTCTTTACAAATGTTTTCTTGTAGAATATGATTGCACTTGCGCGTTGTTTGTAGTGTAACAGTCTTTTTAGTATGTGTTGTCTTCGTGTACAGTCGTAAGTTCATTCATTCGTTTAGTCATTCAGAGCACGTACCTATACAAATCTATATTTAGTTCTAGCAATGCAAAACCTGCCAAACAGGTATTATCCTCGATCAAATCGCACGTGTAAAGTTTACCTGCACAGCAGTTTGCCTCTTGCTGTCAAGAAGAAAGGACTTTTCGTCCTTTCCCTCTCATTGTGCCGTGAAAATTCTATAATTGTTCATATTTTTGCAGGTATGTCAACTTATTTAAATTGTATTATTATTAATTCTTCAATGGACAACAACATTTTCATATTTCCTATTCCAGCTTAGTATCGTATTTTGTTAAACGTTGTACGACTTGGAATATTACTGTGGATAATTAAGGCAGAATCTGTATGTTACATGTTCCAAATTATATATAAATTCTCTTCGATCATTTCTTCATTCAATATTTCATGCACCGTTCAAAAACATGTTAAATTGTAATGAAGCATAGTTTTGTAAGGCAGTTTGATGTTTGCTGTCAAGAAGAAAGGACCGTCTTATCCCTCTCATTGTGCCATGAAAATGATAAATTTCCATATATCTACAGGACATTAAAGTCATATAACCATACGATTTATTTTCTGTCTCCTTTGAACACCCGCTACATATGAATAACACTTACCACTTTGTCTGGTGTATATTTGTAACGTTCTATGTTAACTTCTATATGCCTTGATTTCACTCAGAAGAATCCGGAGTGACTCTGTATTTAGAGGACCGTTAATTACTGTCCCGTCACCCGAGTGTGTATGTTACACACGATTGCCTATATCCACGACTAGGTTCCATCCTTTTCTGGGGATGTGAGCTTAGTCGAGAGGCGAGATGGAATGTGGGTTTGGTTCGTGCAGACAAGTCAGTGAATGCAATAACTCGCGGACCAAGGGTTCGAATCTCAGTAGAGGACGAATTAAAATTCTTTAGCCTGTAAGATATTTTTTTTCTCCATATATATATATATATATATATATATATATATATATATATATATATATATATATATATATAACTCATACTTGCCAGTCAGTGTCTCCTATTCACATCGCATCACGTATTTTCATTCACATTTGCGAATTCTTCATTTTTTAAAATAGCTTTTCATCATCCATTATAAATACGGAAATGCAGTTTATTCCTTGTGTATTGTCTTCCGCTTTATAATTCTTTTTCTTCAATTGTTTTATCGTGTAACTATTTTGGAATTTTATCTGAAATTTGTGGTATATGTCTGTTTTGTTCTAGTACAAGTCCCACATCTATTTCCCTACCAAACAACAGTATGACCCTCCCAATTGTTGTGAAACCCTACAAGTTCCCGTGTCTTTACAAGCGTGTGTGTGTGTGTGTGTGTGTGTGTGTATATATATATATATATATATATATATATATATATACACCCATTTTAAATGTACCTTTTTCACTTGCAAATGTTACCTCATTTCATGGGACATTTCCAAATTGTAAATGATCCAGACTCCCAAATTAATTTAATCAAATTTAATATAATCTTTCTCAACCAATTAGAGAAAAGAGGAAACCTGTCATGTGACTTCGAGAAACAGGATCTGTGTGGTTGGTCACATGACCCGGAAGGAGATTTTGATTGGAAGTGGGAAACAGGTACAACGCCTACACAGGGCACAGGACCAAATTATGATCACACACTGGGATCAACAGGCCAAGGTAAATGCTAATGGCTCACTGCCGTTATTCGAGAGTAAGATCCTTTATTAACACGACCGCGAAGTTTGTTGCTGTCAGTGTTTTACCTCACTAGCAATGGGTAGTTCGTGTACAGCTCTCGCGTATTAAAGTGTGCACAAACAAGCAGAATTTGGAAATTTTGGTTATTCTACGGAGTGTCAGGTACTACATTTTTCATATAATGTTGCTAGAATCAAGGAAGGATAATGCATTTGTAGAACTTAGTTAAATACGTAATATGTCCGTGTCGAATAAGGAATGCACCAATAATGTTTTTAGCATTATATATTGTTCTAAAACCTAATATCTATATTGTTCACTGACAAACAAGTATGAATAGTTGTCATTATTGCATCTAATAGGTTTATCCTATAATTACTGAAGACTTTTATGACAGCAGCGGTCAGACCTAAAATGTGACTTAACACTGACAACAGTTATAGATGAATGATTTCTACAGTATTACGTAGCAATAAATATGTTTGCGACCAGAACATTTTCGAGATTTTAAGGCTTTTTATCTCAATTCTGAAGAAGATTAAATACGGATGCATGTTTCAAAACTAATATTCTTACGCTTTTCTTGAAAGAAGTGTTTCACACTGGCATCTCATAGAAATGATAGTAGACTACGTCGTCTGCTTGACCAAATTATCGGTGCTGCTCGCTATGATGATTTTGGAAACAATATAATTATATGATTTGATTGTTGACATAATCTTTCGTTCGTGATTAAACGGATGTACCAGTCAAGTGTTGAAAAAAGTACACGGTTATTTAGTTTGTTTTGGTTGGTTTACATAAGCATTGTATTTTTTTCTATTTTTGGATATAATTGTTTCTATGCTGTTTTTGAACATATTTATTTTTGTGTGTATTTTTGTTTTAGTATGCTAGTGGAAACGTGTATTTTACGGTACTAGCACAAAAACACAAACGTGTAAACATCATACTCTTCGAGTACTTAAAAATACGTCTTTGATCTGTTCCAATCAATCTGTTTTATACATGAACAGTCTAGACAACATGTTATTGGGTACTTCTACGTTCCATCTCGTTTGATGATTTTTCAGTATCGCAGCTGAAGCATTTTATCAGCTCGATTTAATTCAATAGTCATATTTCAAATATCCCGTTAGTATGGTGTGTTTCAGAAGTAAGTTGCATGAGAGGCCCAGCCCACATCTCTGAAAATCCAGTAGTTGAGGAAGTGGCCTCGCACTAAGTGGTATTCTTTACTTTTATGCAATAGTAAGCTAGGTGGCCTTGTGAGGGTTCTTTTGCACGGTTTTTATATTTATTTTATTTTTTTTATTTTATGCATTAGTAAGGGACGTGGCCTGATTGCTTGATTTTATACAGTAGTAAAGTTCCAGTACAGTAGATGGCTGATGACAGAGATAGCATTTGACTTAATCATTAATTCATTTTATTTTATTTTAGCGCGCTAAAAATTCTTCACTATTTTAAATTTAACTAAGGTACTCGTGCTGTCATAAGATATCTACTATTATTAAACAAAGCTTCGATTGATCAAAACTATGTTTCGTTGAAATATAAAAAATTAATGTCATTCGTATATCCTGATAGCAAAAATGAAATTATATATTTCTAGTTAAAGTGTACGCCTAATATATATCCCAATGCAGAAGGATGTTTATTAAGTCCGCAGTTTTGAATAGTTATCGTGTCCAGTCACGTCCGTTCATGTGTTTGTCATTTTGATGTTCGTGGATCTTGTTCTTCTGCCGCTTTTCCTTGTCACCTGCACTTGGTCTGCACCGAATGAGAGATGGTGATCATATTTGTAATAATGCTTCATGAGGATGAGCAGATGATAATGTGAGTTTCCGATTCTGGTTGCAGCCCTTCCGGTGGGGGTGGGGACCGGGGGATCAGACGGGTGGGAGTCCAATTGTGTTGACATAACATTCTTTTTATCCTTAATTTAGTATTATGAGAATTTAGCGTCGAAAGTATTTAATATAAATTGTGAGATCTGTTTCCCAAAATTTAATATTTCAAGTTCCAGTATCTTTTTCCAAAACGCGGACCGCAATGGCTCAGTGGCTAGCGTGCCGGGATCACAATCAGTGGGTTACTGGACGTAATCAGACCAGTTTGCTTTAGCTACCGTAGTGTGTCTCTATGAGAGGTCTTTTGCTTCCAGTGCCTCTGCACTAAAGTTTTTTTGACAACACTTATGTGCCAAATAACACTGATCAAAAAAAAAAAATTGTGTTAACACGTTATATCTGTTCTATTTCAGGTCATTACTTGTTCATCGAGACATCGGCGCCAAATAGGCACGGTTATCAAGCGATTCTCAAATCGCCATTTTATATGTCAGACGAAAGCGGCCAGTGTTTCTCCTTTTGGTATCATAGCTTCGGCAGTGGGTGTAAGTATAAGCAAACGTTTATATTTTAGCGCATGCGAGAAATCCAATCATGTGAAATATATTCCACGTGAAATTAGGAGTTAAGGGTCAACATATTATATTCCTTTAGTAAATCTTTCTTCTTGGAAGAAGAAAGAAGACATCTAGTTCCAAATACAAGGGAAGTGTATGGCATTTAGCATCTGTATTAACTGAATCTGGCATCCTTGACCTCGAGCTAGATTATTCATCTCATCCTAGCGGTACCTTCGTTTTTTGTTGACTTGAAGTAGTCAGTGTTTGTAAAAGAAGATAGTAATATTGCTGTCGAATTGTATTTTTCTTTTCTTTTTTTATAATGCGGGCAAATTATTAAGATGACATTGAACCTGACCCGATATCTGTGAACATATCTTACACCATGCCTATGAAAGTAACTGCCTATTGAGAACTGGTTTCAGTACAACGTTTGAATGTATTTTCCCAGCACTCGATCCGAATTGTAATGAGAGAGAGAGAGAGAGAGAGAGAGAGAGAGAGAGAGAGAGAGAGAGAGAGAGAGAGAGAGAGACAGAGAGAGAGAGAGAAAGAGATAGATCTTTGAAACTTCTATGAACTGTGGGTCCAAACATTTGTGTTAGAGTGTTTGATTGTGTGAGTTTTTCGAGCTCCCGGATAACAGAAAACTAAAGCAAATCATTTTAGTGACGCCTTGCGTTGAAGTCATTGATGTTTGAACTAGCAAGGTGTAACTATATGTATGTATGTATGTATGTATGTATGTATGTATGTATGTATGTATGTATGTATGTATGTATGTATGTATGTATGTATGTATGTATGTATGTATGTATGTATGTATGTATGTATGTATGTATGTATGTATGTATGTATGTATGTATGTATGTATGTATGTATGTATGTATGTATGTCTCTGTGTACGTATATATGTGTATGTACGTATTTATGTATGCATGAATGTATGCATATTTTATGTTCCATGTCGTATACGGTACAATAACATTAAAAGTCAAAACAAATTAGGAAAGTAATAGACCTGCTAAAGGGGGACCCTCATTTAAGATGGACTAGAAAATATTACTTTGAAAATAACAACAACAAAACAAATATTGGACATACTGATTCTATAGTCAAAGGGAAATTCGAGACGCAGTTTACAAGTTTGTTTCTTTAGTTTAAGCTTTTTTACAATCTTTCTTTGTACATCATCTGTCATAAGAATATTTTGCATGAAGATAGTTGTTTTGAATGTTTGCTTTGAGCTTATGAAAGGAAAACAAATATACGTTTTGTTAGCATCTACATTTTCATTTCAATTGTTTTTGAAAGTGGTAACCTTGCTGAACGTTAGCTAATTAAAGACCACTACCGTGCAATCTATATTCATGATCACTTTTCAAATCAAGCCAAATACAGTAAAACACTTAACACTTGAGTAAGCAAGTTATGTGTGCTTATGTTGTGCATCATATAAATATTGTTGTATCGATTTGAAACCCTATTAATAAACCACGTTTCGTAGACCTTTGTAGAGATTGTATCTTTTGTCAATGTATCATTCATAACGTATGATTCAGTTTGTTTGCTGTGACTGAATCTGGTAGCCAAATGTTTTCTATGAACCAAAACTCTTTGCATGCCATGAAAATGGTGCAGTTATTCAACTTTAAAAGATAATCGCGTCCATAAGGCTATAGTGGTGTCTTTCACATTCATTCTACTAAAATTGTTTGCCACAACGTTCTTAGCATGTGCTCTCAATTTCGAAACGAAGACACGAAAAAATTACACAATAAATTCATGATACTAGGCTTGGAATTAATATCACCTTAATTTTGTTCACCTTTACTGTTGCTCGATGTGTATGTAACATAATCATATGTTGGATCGAGCTATTTAACTCATTCCGGTATAATTTGTTGCTAATGAGGAGTTGTGTATTTACATTAGCCATTTTGATATTTATTACCTTCAAAAACTTGTACGACTGACTGTATTAATTATATGGAAGAATGGGAACCAGTCTGAAAATTGGTGAGTATAAAATATAGTATATGTGAGTTTGGCTGGCCATGATTGGTTGATAATGAAAAGTAGAATTTTAGTAAAAAGAATCTTTTAAGAGCTTATCCTATTTGTAACTGAAAACAACAGAGACAATGTTTTCTTGATGGAATTTTACTTATTTTACAGAATTGACTTTGGAACACTCATTGCTGAAATGAGCACCTGCTTCGTTATGTGCAGAATTGAAAAGACATTTTTTAGGCACATGTAGATTTTTAAAAAATGCCTCGGGACATATGGTTTTCACAACACAGAAGCTTTCAGCAAGGATGGGTTTATAAATATAGTTTTGACCAGGATCATTTAGAAATTTAAAGTTACTGAATTTTTAATATCATGGTGTTTCTATCGGTTTACTATTGGAGCTGAATTAGTACCTTGAGTCCTATAGAGAACAACAGCTTTACAGTGGTTCCACATATGCATGTGCAATTAAGTTACCATATATGCAAAATTCTGGTTCTGTTTGTGGATAATAAACAACAGGAATATATTTTGTCTAATTCAGAAAGAGTTTCACCGGGAAGTTCAACACTTTCAGATATGATAAATGTTGCCATTAATGGGCAGGGGTGGGGGAGATTTTTAATGTTACTATCTTGGGTCGGATTCTTGTACATTAGTTAATGTCTATGCAACCAAATATATAACTTTTAGACAGTTTTCCATTTATTGAGTAATTATGATCAATAATTTGAAACTTTCTAACTGTGTTTTGTAACATTTTGCTTTACATTCGATCACTTAGATATCTACTACCGTGCTTAATGCTGATGTACCCTCATGATTTTGTGTCCAACCAATTTAATTCAGTGAATGGTTTGGAACTTCGTATTTTGTATTTTAATTGACTGATGCATATCTTACATTAATTTTAAATTTTATGTGTTCTGGAGGAATTTCAAATAAGTTCTGTCATTTAAATCTTTTTTGAAGTAATACATGCACATATAGATGGTCACATTAACATTTTGCTAATTTATTGCATAATATGACAAGGCTGATAATATATTTCAATCTTAAATAGAAGAGAGATAAATGATGAGAGCAAACAAAGAAACTCTTGATTAGACAAATTTATTTTTAAAAAATTCTTTTCTATTTTCTGAAATGAAGCTCAAATACTTCAATGTTGCCTAAAGCGCACAATTGCTATTGTTGGTATACATGAACCTGCAAAATAATATAACATTCACTAATGTAATCTTTGACAAGCAGAACTATGCGCGTTGTTTACTTATCCATTCTACTACTATACATAGGTCTGTCATCATCAATCTTTATTTCCTCTTTTCAGAGATAAGGATGCAGACAAAGGAAAAAGAAAACAATATTGAAATGAATTGAATTACTTATATACAATTAGCAGAGGTGTAGATGAGAGGAATCTATGAGTTTTACCTATGAGGATTCTTATATGAGGACACTATACTTATTAAAAGTATGGTGCACTCTTGCGCAATCCTCCAATCCCCAATTATTGTACACATCATCATTATTTTACAGAAAATAATATTGTATATGTAATATATATATATATATATATATATATATATATATATATATATATATATATATAAAGCATGCATGAAGACATGATTATCAAGATTTCTACGATCACATAATTCCAAATCTTGATAATCTGAAAATCGATCTTATTACCATGAAAAGAATCCATGAATTACAGCTGCAGAGAACACTGAGGCAGACATTATAAAATTTCTCAGTATTTCAGGCTCGTCTATGCCGATACCGTTGGGAAATTCTCTACCCAGGAGATGTTGAATAAATAATTCATCTGATATATTATGAAGGTACACGCCAAGACGAATGTCAAAGTTATTTATAATATGTGTCCAAAATATGTCTCGTTGTCGTACAGTGCCCTGACAGGAATAAATGCATGGATTATTACATCTGTGTAAGAGTAACTGCAGTGTTTACAAACTTGCATAGTATTATTTGGAACAGTTATCAGAACATTTGCAAGGGATGTAATTAACTGTAACTCTCTTGTTGTTTCTGGAGTTTGCCATAAAATTGAGGGTTTTATAGAAGCATGAACATTTTTGAATATTTTGTAGGAAATGTCAGTATGGCACAAGTTTGTAAAGCGCTCGTTTTCTTATTTATGAGTAGCATGTTTTATAATTTGTTTCCGCTGTATTTTTCCTGGAAATATTTTGTCTCTGACAAAAATGTAAATAAATTCATAATATTATATTTCTGCAAAACGCTAAATATATCTGGAATAAAGCCTTTTTTGTTCTGTAACATCTTTTCTAGAAAGATATAGATGTAGTCTGAATAAAAATATTCTTTTAGTTGTTACATTTTCTGGAAGATGGCATAGTTTACCAAGAAAGTTCAGTTTCCTTAATCAATTTCTGATATAATTCTCTTTATCCCCAGTAAACTTTCGCTCATTCCTGACCGCGTATTTTGAGGAAAAAATAGAGATAATGTTTTATTTATGAAATTTCACTCCTTTTACAATCTTGACTTTGGAACACCTGGTTAATGAAATTTGCACCTGATTCCTTGTGCGCAGAATTGAAAACACATGCTTCAGACACATGTAGATAACAGAAATGGCGCGGAACATATGGCTTTCTCCACATAGAAACTTGCATCAAAGATGGGTCTATACTGAGAAGTATAGGTTTGATCATGAACATTTATAAATTTTAAGGTATTTAATTTTTAATATCATGGTGTTCCATAAGTTTACTATGGGAGCTCAATTAGTAAGCAACATACACACCAGCACCCATCACAATTGGTCTCATTATGTATTCGTAGTTTATTTGATCATTAGAAGGTTGGTATAAATCATTAAGTTTAATTTGTCTTAGTTTTTCACGTTTTGCCTTATATTAGAGGTAAGTAGATGCAGCTGGATGAGTAGAAATGTATCGAGCAAAAAGCACCATCCAGGTTGCTTAAAGACTGTGACATCAAACCTTATTATATGAGTCTTTCATTCAAGTAATCCAATGTCTTTTATATGTTTTCCTTGAACTTTGCAGTTTTTATTGTAAAAAAATGAACAGAAAGTTGCTTCCTGCAACTGCTACACCGTTAGCCTTTGCTCTTCCAATAATTATTGCTGTTGTAGCCATTTACTATACACCAAAGAGTATAGTAAAGGTGTGCTTCCTCAAAACATTTTATTATATATCTAGTGCTAAATAATAAGTGTTGCTTCTTCAAATCAGTTATATTGCTGTATTTGAAGAGTAACAAATTTTGATACTGCTGTCAGATACTTGCTAATTTGTTAGCAGCACAAAAGTAGGTCTCTGTTAGATTACACACTTCATTGACTTTGGATAAATTGTGTTTTATGTTATTAGTACCACCCCCTTACAACAAAGGAAGGTAATTGAGACATACATTTCACATCTTACTGGCTAAGGTTACATTTATGTTATACCTAGAACCATACAACTTGCTTTGGTGTTGCATCTTGACTCGTACTACACCCGTGTAACAAGAAGCAACTCGCTGTGATCCATATGTTATACTTCACTGACTTTGCTAAATTTGTTTTAAGTTTATTTCTCAAGCTCTGTTCATGCTAAGATACTCAAACTAGATGATTCTATCAGTACCACTACCCTACAACAAAAGATCGTCACAGTGATCTACATTTCAAATTTTAATGCCTTAACTTAAACTTTTACTCTTTGGTCATGGCGAAAAATAGTTTTTGAGCCTGTGCATGTACTGTTACCCTCATCACAAAAGTAGGTCACTGTGACCGACATTTCATATTTGACTGACTTAGGTTGAGGTTTCGCCTTTAGTTCGTGACCACACAGGGTTTCTGCATTATATGTGCATACTATCTTATTTAGAATCATGAAACTTGATGAGGGAATAGGTCTTGATGAGCACTACTCCATCATTGGAAAAATCCTATTTGGAATCTTTTACTGGCTTAGGTTCAGTTTTTGCATTTAACCGATGACCATGTGTGTCTTTGGCATGATATATGCATACTGTCTTGCCTAGAATCATCACACTTGTGACTTAAAGAAATCCTGTTAAATCAATTGATGCAACTATTAACTGATGTGTACAAATACGTGCTGATAACCAAATATGTAGGACTAAAAACAGTTTGAAAGATATCAAAACATGGAGATAACAAGTAGAAAATTAATAGTTATTGAATACAGTGATAATGACTGAGCTAACAAAATTGCGGATCTACAAAAAAAAAAAAACGGATTGACGATAAAAGAAAAAAAAACATTTTAGATGCTAAGGACTTGTTTTAACAATGATTAACTACATTGCACAATTTTATTCAAACAATGCCAGAAATAAGATAAAGAGCAAGTGAGATACCTGACATCCAAGAATCTATGCAACTAGTGAAGTCATTTTTCATCTCGTGATTTTTTTGCTACCTAAAATTAAGAATATTATCTATAAGCAGTGAAAGATATAACGGTATTAAAGATGCACCACGTCTGACACAAAGTGTCTGTATACCTTTGACACACCTCCGTCGAGTGAGCACATTGTGCTTTTTCACTCATTTATATACTGGAAAGCGACAGCTTAGAGTTCGTAGTGGTAAACAGTTTTCGGAACTCTGCAGGAGTTGTGTTAACCTTCGGTTCGCAGCTGCAGCTGCGTTGCCATTTTATGTTCCAATATTGTATTGCTTATTGTATCTTTTGTAAATCTTTCTTTTCATTGGTTTTCAAATTATAACTGTAATTGTGCTGGTGGCATAATCCTTTTACCCATAACACTTAATCTGCTTTGAAGATGCTACGGTATTTGCTGTGTCCGAAAATGGTGTGTGCATGAACACAATCTTGTCGCAGAAAGACGAATGCATAGAATAGGTTTGATTTTGTAAAACAAATACAAAAATTAATATAATTTGTTTTCACAAAATTGTCAAAAAAAAGTCCATTTGCTACGAACTAATCAGTTGTGAACTGGCAAAAAGAAACTGAAATT